>CM026278.1:2849060-3449060 GCA_014851415.1 Cnaphalocrocis medinalis | reverse complement strand
GTATTTAATTTAAAAAAATCTTTCGTAAAAATGCAATATATACTATTATAAATTCCGTTTTTTTATCTTTATTTTCTTACTTGTCACTTATTGTCATAATATGTGGGACGTTATATAGGTATGTAAATTCTATGTGTATTAAAATCTCTAAATTTTTATAATAGTAGTGCTGAAATATGTACTTAGTTTACTTCAAGCAGAGAGCTTAGAGCTAGAGAGCTTAGTTTACTTCAAGATAATATTGCATACATATGATACACAAGTGAAATATAAACATATCACTGTTTTTTAGTGGCCTGAATGGTAAGACATTGCCGCCGCCCATATACGGGGTTCTATTGGTAACACCAGCACAGGCGAGTGCGCTGCCAATCTTTTGACCCTCTTTCCCCGATTGGGCTTCCGGTGCCCTCACTCACTCCTTAAAATACAGCAGTAAGTGCAGGCGCTGTTGGTTGGTAGTGCATCCTGGTTTTCTCTATGTCTACACCAAGTATAGCAAATAATGTTTTGATTAGGTTAAGTCAATAGAGTTAATTTATTTATAGAATTAATAATCATTCATAAAAATTATTATTTATTTATGTTGATCAAATTAGAATCATAATACGAGTAAGTGGTAAACATGAATTACATTGAAATTTAAATGTTAAATCGGATCAAATTGATAAAATAAATAAATTAATTCACACAACATTATACTAAGTAGCTTATGCACTTGTCAGACAACAGAGGAAACCAAATATAATACCTACTTAAATACAATGATAAATAATAATCATATAAATATTGACAAAGGTCCCTAAATAAAGCAATGTTGTATTTAAAAAAATATATTTAATGACTTTAAATAGAAACGGCGGCATTTTCCTCAGGGACTTCAAACTTATACAATAAAACGAATATGTACCTATGTAATATAGCAAAGAAATTCAAAATAATTCTATGCAGGGACTTTAAAGAAAATTTACAACTTCAATTGTAAATAAGGTACACTCATCCATATGCTAAGATGTTGAGAGCATCTATCAGGCAAGGGGTCTTAATACAAGTAGCGAGTCATTCTTGAAAATGAGTTTCGAAACTTATTGAGGATTGCTTGTTCGAAATATTTGGTTAACATTTTCGAGTTAACTTCTATTTAGAGTTCAAGAGCTTGTTGAAATATGTCTTGATATATATTTGTAGACCGTCTTGAGAAATCCACGTACGGGTGAACGAGGCAGGGTAATTAGTAACGGCGAGGTATGTATCTAATACCAACACTTGACTTATTTTAGGGTAAGGTGGTGTTGTCAAATATTTTTGTTATTGAAGTATCTACATGAGGTTCATAAATTAAACTGACTCCGTACTAAGTAGCTTAAGCACTTGTGTTACAAGTATCAGATAACAGAGGGATCACAAATATAATACTTAAATACATAATAACACCCAGACGCTGAACAAACACAAGTGTTTGTCACACATTTGTCCATTGATTTATGAATCAACGTGTTCGACATTTCAGTGAAAAGGAAGGGGTCATCTCTGGGCCCAAAGTTATCAAGATGAAAAGCATCCTCAAAAATCGGTTATATTTTTGTAAAGAAACTCACAAAATACTAGACCATTTTACAATCCAGAATATTGGAAAACCTAAAAACATCGTATTAAACTAACTATCGATATAAAGCGAATTTGATGACAACATAATAATTGTTAAAATGTATGAAAATCGTGTAAGAAATTGATAATCGATATTGTACCTAATCAATGAAGTACTCGGACTAATTAGAACTCTTCCGAGTTGAAGTATGAGGTGATGTATTTTTCTTTTCATAAAGAAAAATTTATTTGACAAGTGTCAATAAAACGTTTGTCAAGAAAAGATGAATTTCATGTTTTTCAGCGATATAATGTTATTAATTTCAAAGTTATGGATGGCTTTTTATCACGGAGATAAATTATACAATTGGATATAATTTTGGGCTATGTGTCCCGTATAAGTACCTATTATAGGTAAGTACCTTCTTAACCTCACTTTTACTATTAATTCAAAAATCTCGATTCCTGGATTGCCTAGTTTTCCGAAAATGTTTGTGGCGAATTGTTATTATGAATCTTTCATAATAAGGCATCTTTGATTTGTATAACACTTGAGCCCACAAATATATTAAACCGGTTTCGGTTTCCTTTAATGCGGACATTTGGCAGATTTGTGAACTTTTGTGTAAGGTATTCGTACATTCATTTAATATTATCAATTTAAAAAACAAAGCTTTTCTGAAAATTTGGGGAGTCTTAAATTTTTATATCGGTTTATTGATCCAAAATTTAGTTAAAAAGAAATTACGTTACTATAATCATAAACACTTTTAACACTACTGTATTTTCTGCATTACGCAGTTGTATATTATTTTTGTACAATAAAGTTTAAACAAATAAAAATCTTGGCTTAATGTCAGCATAATTATCATTCGGATGTTACTCCGAAGATGTCGAGCTCATTACAACTGCAAATTGGACCTAAATATAAGTTAGGTCCAATTTGACCAGTCTTTATTCAAGAAAAAGTTTAAGCTATAACGCTATAATTTCTATAGTATGACAGCGTTTGTGTACTCCGATAAAAATGGTCGAATCCAGCCTTGTTGAAAACTGCTCTATAGGCACATTAACGTAAAGCTGTATTTTTCGTATTCAAATAATTCACTTGTTAACATTGTTGGCATATAATTACGAGGGTTATGAGAAATAACAGGTGAAAATAGAACAAAATTCACAAACATAGTATATTCTCGCCACGGTTGACCCTAGACGAGTAGATAAATTACTCTAGAGGATAATGAAATACCCAATTAGTGGACGAAACACTATCCAAAAAGCGACAAAAACTACGAACAACATTACTAAGCTCAAAACCAAACAAACCTTATATGTGTATTTATTATCTCATAAATCGCTCTATTTATTTACAGCTACACTTTTTGATAAAAGCCCGTATTACGTTGTCACAGGGTCGAGTATTAAACGTGATGGATTTTATTCGCGGCAAATGCAACAAATCCTCATCAGACAGAGATTTATCGTATCAGCTTGAGGGTCGCTTAATATCGTGTATGAATAATACCCGTGTAAATATAGAATGACCGTATTATTACAGTGTTAATATTACCGGGCCTCCATATAAGTACAGGTTGTATGTGTGAACATTTATCCCTTTAACCAAGTCTTCTACCAACCATTCTGAATAACATATGTACGTCCTACTACGCTTTTGGAAATTAGTCGAAAATATTTTTGAGTCCTCATACAAGCCACTCTTGTGACCGACTTTGTACGAAAATTAGGTTTTTAAAATGCAAATTTGCAAAAGTTCTAGAACAAGTTGTTCTAAATGATGACCCTTTAACCACGTACAACAAGTATGTGGTTAAAGGGTTGTTAATGTTCAAAGACACACCCTGCATGTACCTATGTATTCTTCAGAGATCGGGGCTGGGGGATGCGTCCACATATTATTATACTGGTGTTTTTTTTTTCAAAACATCTTACAAACTTTTCAGTAGCTTCACATTGGGACATACTGAGAGAAACAAAAAAAAACATTATCGCATCTGTTATACTACCTGTTATACTACTAAAAAAAAACTACCGGAATGAAAAAAATAAGGTCCAGAAAAAAAAGTATTGTCTTTTCATCTTTTTTTCTAAAGTAAGTTAAAACCATGACAAAATAGTCACCATACAAAACTTTGGAGTATTAGAAACCGCATAAATTATGCGGTTTCTAATACTAAAATAATGATTTTATAATAACAAAAATCACTTTTCCGTGATGGATGCCTTTTCCCTGCAGTGGGACAGTATATGTTTAGGCGGGTACTACAACTAGAACTACATTTATTTGGAACCTTATGTTATCAGTTGTTCTCTTATTTCCAATTTTTCTCGACTGATAAACCAAACAAAGTTATAAAACTGGAAAAATTCGGGCAGTGTGCTTACTGCATAGCTTCCAACCTCACGTAGTGACCAGTAATGTGTTATGCAACGGTTCGTTTTGGCAAAGGTGAAATACCGGCCTGTTTTGAAGAGGTCACGGGAAAGTTCACACGTACATACATCATAGGTTAAACAACATATATATCTGAGCGGGCAAAGTGTCCAAAAATACATGAACACTTCGAGTTTCATAAAAATATTGACGTCTTAATAGTCATTTTACTAGGTATTCTATTCGTTACATATATTTCAACATCTAAATGGTTCTTTAATACGTATACTATTAATGATTTGCTGGTATTATTAAAAGTAGGTACCTATACAAAATGTCACAGTACTGAGTCTGCACTAAGTAGTTTAAGTATTTGTATTTACTCGTACAAATCTTGATATTTGAACCCAAACACTTCTGATAGACAAGGTACTAATAATAAAACGTGAGAATATAAAATTAAACAAGGTTTAATTAATATTCTCATGTTTTACGGTTGCATAAATACGGCGTGCAAATTTAATTAACACGGCATCATCATACCGCGCTGATTGACGAACTCATTTACAAATTAAATTTATTTCGAATAAGAGTTAACTCCTGATTTTCAGTAGCAAATTTTTAGAATCGAAACTGCTTATTGGATTGCTTACGAAATTCCTTTAAAACAGGCAAATTCAATAATATCCCTTGTTTTGATGAAAACCCTCTCTTGACGTAGAGTTTTTCAAATTCGAAAATGTTATGTTAACAACCCTGCAAATAACTATTCTAATGTTAGTGACCAAAAAAATAATCTACGATCCATTTTGCGCAGTGGTTTAAGCGCTGGTTGAGACGCAAGGGTCGCAGGTACAATCCCCGCAAATGTTTGTTTGTTAAAACAGATGTTTGTAGGGGGTCTGGGTGTTTTTGGTTCCTTTGGTGTTTCTGGTTTCTATGACACAAGGGACACACAAAAGAAAATCTTAATTTTGGCCCAGTAAAATGTGCGTGATTTTGTCTCTTAATTATTTTTTTTTTATATTTGTGAACACACATTTAAAATTCATACAGACAAATTGGCAACCTGTTCCTTTTTCGAAGTCGGAACAAATTTCCATACCTCTTCTCGTCCTGAAATCGGTTTTCGTTAAAACCCAAGATTCCATGGCAGGTTTCATATAAATCTTAAAATAGAAGCGTGAAAGGTTACGAGCGTCTGAAACGGATTATGATATAGCCCGTGGCGTGATATAAAAATGGATTCTATAAAATGTTTACACAAAGACATCAGGGCAAAACTATTTTCGAATTATCTAAAATTATTTTGAAAATACAGATTTTATTGGCAGTGACAGTGACGAACAGAGGAAACTCTGGAATAAAAATCGTATGCGTCTCATATAAAAGGCCTAGGAGGCAATTCTCGCGCTCTGAACATTGAAGTCGAATCAGAAATTTATATGGACGAATGTAGAAAATCTCCAAATGTTAATGCAATTTCGTGTGCATAAGAATCACCCCCATGCGTCTATGAATATTTAAAAGTGTTAAATTTTCCTCAAAAATACCTACTTAAAGATACGCAACCACTATTTAAATAAAAGTATATCACTTTATTATCTAAAGCAACAAAACCAGTTTAAAAATAAATCAAAACGTAACTGCCAATGCCTTTTGCTGTTTTAGAAAAGTAACAAAAGCCAATGCAAATTCATCATACTTTCCAAATATGTACCTACTGGACAATCTATAACTATCATTTATATCTGTTCAAAAAATAAATATAGCGCAGACACAAATGCAAGCGAGGGTCGGGTTTATAGGGTGTTTAGATGATGTATGTTTCGCCCGTAAAGACTCAGCTCATCCATCAAAAATGTCGCTAACGCCAGCTGTCTCGCGGTTGAGGCAAATACGTAAAAATATATTAACAGCGATACCGCTCTGTTTTATTTATGACTTTTAGGGATTCGCTGACAAAATATCGTGTAAGCCAACGTGTGTGACAGTAGGAATTGTAGAATTATACAGGGTGTATTTGTGTACATTTACATCCTTTTGCCACGTGTTCTATCAACCATTTTGAGCTACATTTGTTCAGCGACTTTTCGAAATTCATCGAAAAATTTTCGTCTCCCCATACAAAACGACCATGACCGACATTGTTTGAGAAGTGGACATTTTTTCTATGCGAATTTTCGAAAGTCACTGAATAAAATTTATTTACAACATTTAATGTTGTTCAGAATGCTTGATAGTAGACGTGGTGGATGTAAATGTTTACAGATACACCCTGTATTTGATATGTATGTGGGAGGACGCCATGACGAGGATGTCGGGGTAAGTAGGCATGAAAAGGAAAAAAAAATGTGAAGTCAGTTTGAAGAGAGGAAAATGTGTAATACTTATCACGCATTTTTCACACACGGAAAGGTAAAGGTCACATATCTCATTCTTCGGTCTAACATAAGTACACTCTTTGTCTCTTCCACGTATTTGAACTTTTGCTATACATTCCTTAGTTAAAGGTATTAAAGTGTCTTATCGTCGTAAGGCCTAAAAGCCTTTTAAAAGGCATAAAACAATTGATTTTCCATTGTGTCTGCTGTCTGGGCGTTAAGATATGTTTTTAAACTTTCGCGTTGCATTAGACAAATACTTCATATAAACGGGACTAAACGCGACGAAATTAAATAAGACGACTGCGTTACTAAGCAATAAGCAGTAAGTACTAGAATGTACTTATTTAATTTCGTCGCGTTTAGTCCTGTTTATGTGAAGTATTTGGGCGTTAAGATATTGTAAAGAAATAATATTCATAACACATAAGAATTAAACCATCTAGATCGATTTGTCATTAAAAGAAACTTAATACATGTATTTTATTTCTTTCATAGCAGAATGTAGCCAAAGTTCTATGTCTAATTATTCTGTGGGCTTACTACCATCGCCTCTTACACCAGGATTGCTACCATGCGCCCAATTCTCTTGTTTGTGATATTTATCGATACTAAATAATATTATATTGCAAAAACATAGTTTTAATGTATAGTAACTTTTCACCTCCCCCTATAACCCGTAACCATTTTTCACAATAAAAGTAGCCTATATTCTTTCTCAGGGTCTAGAGTTCTAGACCATCTGTATACGAAATTTCATTCATATCTATTCAGTAGTTGTGGCGTGAAAGAGTAGCAGATAGATAGAACTAATATTATAAATGCGAAAGTAACTCTTTCTTTTGCATTTATAATATTAGTAAGGAGTAGGATTTGAATATTGTTATTTTATAGTTTTCTTTTATTTTTACTGCCATTACCGTCTTGGCATTGATGTGAATTTATAATTAAGTGCTGAATAAAAAGTATTGTAGGTCTCTCCTGTTGTATCGGTCAGTCCCCATCACCAGTTTTCAGCGCCGCCACACGCTACTTCTTCACCGACTTTTCCACCATTCTCAGTTATGAATCCCATTTCTCACACCCATTTGAAACAACAAACACAACTCGCGTTCATTCTCGCCAGTTATTGCGCAATCGGGAAAAATAACCGTAATAATAATTACCCTCAGCAAGACCCGAAGACACGATAAATGTATTCATCGGGGCTAAAGTGACCCTTGCGGTTACGTTAAGAGGAAACATGTTGCCATTTTGCCATGCCATCGTGGTTACTTTGGACTTTTCCCGAGTATTTTTAAGGGATAACAGATGATTTGGTTTGCTTTTAAATACCTTTGTTTTTAATCGTGGGAGAGCCTCACACACACAGAGGTACCCTCACAGAAAACCGGCGTGAAACAGCACATTATGTAATTTTTTTGTGGTCCTGGAGAAATCAATGCGTTACGCATACCGGACTTCCCCCGTATACCGACTTAAACTCCTGGGACTCTCCCTCATAGTATAGGTTGGCGCTGGCTCGGTCACATTGAGAGAATGGAGTCGGATCTAGCTGCCAAGAGAGTTTACCTGGGTCGATCTACCGGGAAGCGCCCAGTGGGGCCCTCAGATATCCCTGGATGGACCAGGTCAAGAATAATCTTAGTTACCTTCAAAGGCCGGATTGGGAAGAGGTGGCTTAGAATAGAGCGGAGTGGCGTATTCTAGTGTCTGAGGCCAAGATCTACTTCGAGTCGCTGATCTAGCGTAGTAAGTATTTCTCGCTTATGCTACTTATTACAAAATCAGGTATCAGATGTTGTATGAATTTATTTTAATACTATACTAATTTAAAAAAGAAGAATATTTTAACAAAACACTGTTACTAGTTAAATTTTGAAGGATAGAAACGCTGCCCTTCTCGGAATGCTGATTTGATAAATTTTATCAATTCGTCCCTTTTTTGTGCAAAAGAGAGGGTCTCACAGACCGCACTTCCTCTTAAGTTCGTGAAACGGAGCAGAGACAGGCCCCGGGGGGATTTCTGTTAATTTGTCTCCGGAATCGCGGTCTGACAAGCAAAACGTTAAGTGAAACGGATATATTGAAATTGACGCGGCGATACATCAATCCGGAATTGATGGCGGTTTTAAATCTTTACCGCTCGTACCGTTTAACGTGGGTTTGCAAACTGAATATTTTAGGTTCCTACAATCTAAGTGGGTAAATGCTTTATTTGTTTACGTACTTTTCCTTTGAAATTGAAGCTGAGTGTCAGTGCAATTTATGCAATTTTTTGCAAAATGTCTTCTAACGTGAGAGAGCCACGCTTCGGCATCATTGGGCCAGCTCGACCGAAATGCTACTACGGTTACAGAAAATCGGCGTGAAATAGCCCCTGCGCTGTTTTCCACCGAGTGAGTGAGGGTTAGCAGTTGCAGGTGTAATGGGAGGCGGCAATAGCTTACCACCAGGTAATCCATCTGCTTGTCAGCCACCTATTACATAAAAAAAATTTAAAACCTTGTCTGGGTTTTCTAGGACAAATCCTCATTACCGTGACCCCTTTGTGTACACATAGATTGTAGATTTCATGTTACTTAATAATATTAATAACAAATTTTAAAATACGGTCGCTGAATTTCGTTAGTGCTTAACTCGCCATGAGCTGACGATAGTCTCATCAATATTGTAGGTATACATATACATTATCCAGTTCGGATTGTGTAAAGTGGAAGCACATCTGCCTAGTCTGTGGAAGGTTGTGGTTTCGAGTCCCACCTGAACCCGAAATTGCAAAGAATTGCTATACCAAAAATAAAAATTATACGGACACTGAATCAATCAGTCCTATAAAAACCAAAGAACAGAAACACGATTTAAAAGACCTCTGAAATCAATAGCAGCTAAACCCCAAACAAAATAATGTTCCGTACATTGCTGCTTTAGATTCTATATCCCACTAATAAACGTGATAGTTTGTAAGTATAGATGGATGAATGTTTGCTCCTTTTTTACGCAAAAACTACCGAATAAATTTTAATTGAACTTAACAACAATATAGCTTTTACATCAGAATAACACATAGGCTACAATTTCTAAAATATATTGTGTGGATTGTCCAAAATATGCAAATAACTAACTTCACGCGTACGAAGTCGCGGGTGGCTGCTAGTATGTCTATATAAAGGATAAAGATACTCGCATGAAGCAACATCGCATCGAATCAAATTTTATAATATCTACCACATTATGTACCAAAAGGGACGAAAAATTACTTGGCTACATGAGTTTTCCCGATGAGTTTTATGCTATACGAATTTCGGGACTGACGAAAAAAGGGACCCCGACCCTTTTGAGGGCGTTCGTTATAATCAACCGTACATTTCTGTTACCTGTGAAAATATTATATGGTAGCCCTCATTTGTAGTCACAGGTCCGTTATAGAAGATACGTCTCTATATCGTCCTCCCGAAAAGATGAGCAAGATGAATAAGTATCACAGTTAATAATAGAGGTTGTAATGCTTCAAAATTGCCGACCTATTTATAGGAAACGTACCTATTATAAAAATTTCATAAGTAAGCAGAAAACCTTAACGACTCAAAGAAAAATAAAATTTCATGTAACGGTTCGGATATTCCCGACCGAAAATGACCTGTATTATATAACAAGTTATTTAAAAAGCCCAACTAAAAACATGAGTTTTATAGCTCTGTTGGCCCTGTGTCTAACTTATATGAAAACGAAACCCTTATTGATTTATCTTATCTGTATGTCTGTCCGTCCGTGTCTCAAAAGTAGGTACTTTTTATTTTGAACCCACTAAGAATTGCAAAAAGAAATAAAAATAATAATAAATTTGAGGGGTTTCCTATTCTTCAAAAATTAAGCCAAAGATTGGATGTTAGTTCTAAACATTTTGACACCACGGTTAACATAAAGGTGAAGGTGATATCTATCATGGACAACTATGGAAACCTTAATTTTGCGTGGTCCGACGCGCACTTGGCCAGTTTTTACTTTATGAAAATAATAGGTATCAAAAATTCATTTCTTTCTTAGCTATTAAATTACAATTCAAATCCCCACAAGTGCTAGAAATATACCTTAAATCATTAAAATAAATCCTTTAAAGCTCGAATAATAATAAATCTTTCAAAGAGCTTCGTTACCGGCGAGGACGGGTCTAAATAAAAAATGTCCATTATTTTTTGTGATTCTGAGATATTGACTGGGTAAAAAAGGTCTTTGAATGGCCGAAAATACAACCGTAACTATGTAGATTCTTGAAACTGTATAATATTTGTATTATTCTTTAGCAGAATAATCTCCTTTTAAATCTTAAAAGATCGGAGACATTAAGAAGGGAGATTTTCAGAAACTTCTCGTGTAAGCCAGATTAACGCCGCCTGGTCGCTTTGCAGATAAGAATTCTGCTAGAGCTAAAACTAGTTAATTATGGTTCCGTATCAGGATTGGAAAAGAAAAATAGGTTTCTTTTTTGTTATTCGGTTTTTACTTTGGCTGAAGCTTAAGCTTTGGACAATACAGAAAGATAAGGCAAGGCGTTTTCTTAATACCTACATCATGACTGCGCGAACAAGCAATGCGATTTTATCGTGCGACTAAATAAACACGTACGTACAAGGCATCGTTTCTTAATATCTGTACGAGTAAAATCGCTTGAGAAATGTAAAGGATCGACGGCTAGTCTATTCTCTTTTTTTTTTGTTTAAGTTTTTGCTAGATTTTGTTATGTTTATTATTAATAGTTTTGCTTCCTTGTAAAAGTATCCAAATGTAAACATTGAGACGATTATTGATATTATATATTTATCTGATTATATTTTTTCTTGATCAAAACATGCAATAATAAAATAAATGTATTTTCCTTGTGTTATTTTTTACACAGATACAAATCCTAAGAGAAAATAGGTATGTCCTCTCTTTAATTAGTAAGCCACTGGTGTTTTTGAGCGTTGCATCAACGCAGCACCTGAAAACGCTAGTAAAAACTCTCTGAAACCAATGAGGTTATACACCTCATGAACATCGCTACCACCTAATATATCTTCATTTGCCGTTAACAGGCCTTTTTTAGCATCTCAGCCAGCATACAATCCAGCTCAACATATACTAAACTTTAAAAACATTTTAACTAGTAGCTCGAAAATCAAAAGTGCATAGGACAGCATATTCTAAAACCGCACCGTACGTGACATTTAAATGGATGTTCAACACAAACCGAGAACTAAAGACACAAAGAGAACTGAGAACTTAGTCGTAAAATTTCTACCAGAAGCTTTTTAGAGCTACATTGCATCAATTCACTCACTCCCAAGGCAAGTTCATTTAGATCGAATTTTGATAGCGGGAACCGACTAAAGTTGGTTCGGGGAAGCGGAACGCAAACCGCATGTAGTAAAAAGCTTTGGAACTAACAGATGCTTTAGGTTTTTGGACTAATTTACGAAAACCACATAGACCAAGTACTGTAATTACAATCATGAAGTTCTTATTAATCGTCATAGCATGCTGGCTTCTGCTCCGAAGTACCTACATATAGGTTTTCTTTCTTTTAACAGAGTAGTAAATTTGCACCCTTTTTTTGAAAATCCTCAATTTGGTCTAACATAGCTAATCTTACTGCTGAAATATTCTCGACGCGTCTGATCATTTCCATCCGGTAACATCGAATAACGCAAGTACGATGGCCACACCGAAAAGATTGGGAATTAAATAATAAAGGCTTGTAATAAATTTGACTTACAATCTTATTATTATTTAATATTTACAATTTCGTCTGCTACCTATCACATAAAAAAAAACAATTCAAAAGTTTGTGAGAATATGGAACTTGCGCGGGAAATCGGTCGTACGATAACATTTCAATACTTTCAGTTTATTTTAAAATCAATGTCTTGCCAAGCGAATTTCTATTTATAAAACTAAAGCACTTTGTAAGAAGACAACCTATCGCTGGTATTCTGAGAAGGAAGTTATTTTTCCGCTGGATGCCCAATGGATTGACCGAAATATAAAAATCAACGTGTGTTCATAGGTATCGGTCTGCGATTTGATATCTTGGGCGAACATACTCGCGAAGCATACTTTATCTACCATTGAATCAAGCACAATCATTATATGCTCGATGAATGAATGAAAAATATAGACAGCTATGACGTCACGGTGACCTGTGTGACGTAGGGTCATGGCGAAACCTATAAACGCGGAGAAATAGCGGTTGAACGTTTTTCGGAATATACATCAATTAGTAGAAAAGAAACGTTTTTTTGCTCGCAGCTCCCCGTTTTTTTATGTGATAGGTGGCAGACGAGCAGACGTAAGCGATGGCCACCGCCCAAAGATACCAATAGAGTCACAAGTGCGCTGTCAACCTTTAACCCTCTTTTCGATAAGACCTTCGGTACTCTCACCCACTCAACAAAACAAACCGAAGGCGCTGATTCACGTCAGTCTTCTCAAAGGCCGTGGTATAACTCCAGCCAAAATGGTTCATTCATGCCGAAGCGTAGCTCTTCAGCGGTTGATAAACTACTTTTAATGTTGTGCTTGATTAAACAGTGCTTTGTCTCATCCACTAGCGTTTATTACCTGCCATATTTGTGATGTTCTCTTGGCTTAAACCCTATTTAGAATGCAACGAACAAGACTGGTACTGGAATTGGGGTGGAAACTCGTTTAATGCGTTTGAAATAACGTAGTAAACTGGGTGTGCATATGATGTGAATATAAATAAAATATATAATGTTGTGATACGCTACTTTTGAGTACGCAGCTCGCAGTACAGACAGGCCGTCATCTCGGTGAGGGCGGCGGGGAGGCGGGTCCTCTCAGCTTTGTACTCCACCTGGACCGCTATTCGGTTAGCGTAGTGTTGCATGGACGCCCAGCGAGACAAGATGGGATGATGGCACCATCATATTATAAGCCCCTACTTAACTGTAGGCTTCAGTATGAATGAGGCCAAGGGCAAACCCATTTTCAACAAAAATAAGAATTTTTTTTGGTTACTTCGAGTAAGAAGATTGCAAACAACTTTCGGTAAGTAGCTACTAAATACATTAGGTAGTAAATCATTTTTCGGTAGGTAACAAAATAGTAATAACTTTTTATTTATCTCGTAAGCCTGTGAAAATTATCGGATGAATTCCTAAGTACGAATTAATTAATAATGGACTTAAAAAAAATTGATATATGAGCTATGTATGTACTTAAGCCAAAAAATGTTAAAACACCTTATTTTGAGTTAGCTACGCGATAGTCACATTTTTATTATACGAGTAGGTACCTACACATAAACCTACAATATTTTATTCACCACTGAAGATGAAATTCTTTACTTTATACCTACTTTTTATTCAGAAACTGCCAAGTAACAAGAAAAAATCTTACAGCTTATTATACAAAAAGACTACAAATAATTACGATTCAAAACTATCTTCCAAAAAACCAATCATCTTATTGCCAATCTTAAATTGAATCTATCTTCAGACGTCAAAAGCATTACCAAGAGTATCTTTATAATAGATTTATATTGCTTATTAATTGTATGTCTTCAAATCATTTATAATTTTATTTGAGTAACGTAGCTACTACCTAAGTAGGCTGGAGCATCGACCCAAAGTGAGCCTTCGATAATACGAGCTTCCTCCATCTAGGTCGATCTTGCGCCACCTCCCGCCAGTCATCAGCCTGGAGTATGCGCAAAATTTTTACAACTTCATCTGTCTAGCGTACCCTGGACGGCCAACCGGCCTTCGACCACTAGACCCGTCTCAGGTACTATCGTATCGTATATAATATGTAGTATCTATAACTCACCTGTATACAGGGTTGTCGTCCCGATACCATACGACAAGCAGGAGGCTGTCATTGCGCTGAGGTGGTCTGGAGTCACAGGGGAGCTCTGCTTCTCCACCCACAACGGCTGAAACTCTCGTGACGGTTCCAGTAGCTGTTGACGGGTTTCCTGAAGGACAAATAGAAAAAATAGTTTTAATGTTTTTATAGTGCACAAAATTGATAAAGGTACAGGGGAAAAACAAGAAATATAATCAACACTTTCACACCCAAAGTCACCTAATTTTCTTAGATTTTCTTTATTCTATACTATTAATAAAGAGGTAACGCCTGTGACTGACTGACTGACTGATCTATCAACGCACAGCCAAAACTACTGGACCTAAAATCATCATCATGAGCTGGTCTATTCACACCAAAAGACCCTCTAGATCTTATTGTACTCGGATTTGTTATGTTCTAATCCATTATTGCTAATATTTTATTCACAAAGCCGTGAAGATACTTATTTTTAGTTCCCTACTTAAGGGCGCTGTATCAATTTAATGTGATTTCATTAAGCTCAAACCAGCGAACGATCAAGAAGCTTCTGACGTCAACTCATTTATATTTTATCGGGTACAAGTCAGACACAAGCGAAAACCAACTATTTCTAGCACAATCTTATGCCAAGCCGCCTGTCGCCTTGGACAGCGTTTCCTGGCAGGCAGCATGAGCCTAGATTTATGTCCCGTTGTTAAGTATTCCTGCACTCAGCTAATGGAGCTGGTAACATAAAAAAAATGCTTTTATATAAAATATGTTACTTTTATGTGTGTTATATCTTATAGAAATTATCATCATCTATATCTATAGATGATGATAATTTCTATATCATCGCTAGTATGATGAGATTAGGCTTAATCACGACGCAGGTGTAATACGGATTGGTGATCACTAACCCAAGCTGTACTAAAAAAAATCTTAATAACTATTCTAAATGTGTAATAGTGCGCACGGTGTCTATTCAAGGACCGGTTACGTGCTACTTTCTAATCATGGATGTCTAACTATTATTATTTTATGTATACCCACAAACACATCACTTTGTTTCGACCGTCTTGACACAAAACATCCCATCCGTCCCGTTTTTCAAATGCTCCTAGGCTTAGTAAGTCAGTTAGGTACGAATGCTGACCCTCATTAAGTCAGCAGGTGTTTACGCGGCTGCCAACGTGTTATGAAAAACATATGAAGTCAAAAATATTATCTCATATTCCGCGAACCCACCTGAATCCCAATGTTTATCTCCCAAAGCCTTTTATGAAACGGTGTTACTTTATAAGAGAGACTAGGACAATGTTCTTGTGGTCTCTAAATCATAAGTGTAAGCGAGCTCATAATAGTTGTTTGTGACTAAAAGTATTAAGGTTTATTAAAACAAGAGCAAGATTTAAAAAAAAAGAACCTTGGTAATTTTTTCAAAGCATTCGCGAGTGTTTTAATCCCAAGCTTTACAAAATCAAATATGTACAATAGGTACTCTATTTGTACTCACGTTTTCATTTTTAAAAGGAAGAAGTATTAAAATTTGACTGATCAATACCTGTGAAATATAAAATACTGTGTTTTCATGTGATAGTCGAGTCAATATATTTATTTAAAACGTAATTAACAATAAAGGGACTGAATAAATTAATAACTAATTTGATATAACATGGATCTCACAACTTTTTATGATAGAACAACTGAGTTGCGAGACTTGGTCTCGTTGATAAGTATTGTTTTTTTTTTATGAAATACTGCAAGTTACTTTATACAGCCTAAAATATTATTGATATCATACTACTATAAGAAAGAAGTAGCTGAGTGGGCTATGGAAATAGTAATGCTCGTAATTTTTCTATGAGATCGAATCATGAACAAGGTGATCTATAAGAGAACCTAGGTCTGATTGATCTCATCTGATAAATTACCAAACTGAAGTGGCAGTGTGCTGTCAATATCAGCCGTGGAACCGTACTTCTAGTCCGCTATCTCTTGCAAATTATCCCACGCGTCGAAAAACAAGAAAATGACATTCAGAGGGCCATAAACGTACGTTCTGGAGCCGGACAGTATTGTACAACACGCGCACCTTCGTCGAGGTTTTTTGTATCCTGTTTGTACATACGTAATATGAGGGTAGCTCACAGCCTATGTTGCAGGTCACGCCCCACGCGCCGTTGCAAAACAACCCTTATTACTCGCACGTACAACACACAAACCAACCTCAAAGAGCCAGGGGTATAATGAACCGAGAGGTTTTTGCACGAGTTTTTCTTGTATGTAAGTGCGTGTTGGAGAGGAATTTAATTTAGGATTTTGCAGCTGCATATAAATTAATGGCTTAGTTTATCAAGTTCTTGCCATCGTCGGGAAATTTGTTAATTCTCGGCTTTTTGTGGTTGCGGGCTGGCTAAATTAAAATGAATTTTGGTTCAACATATGTAAATTAACGCAAACTGTTCACACGAAATACTAGTTGGCAGGGATAAAAAATGCGTTGAAAGCCAGTGTACCTTAAGCTTTTTAAGGTTCTAGTTTAAAATAAGAGACATTAGTTTGACTTCAAATAAAAAGCGATTTTCAGAAAGAGTAGAAGTAATTTCCTAACTTACTGGGAAACTTTTTATAAACTGGTTGTAGCTCCATTTGTGTTGTAGAATATTGTCAAAACAAATATTTTTTCCTTTCCTCCCCTCACAGAAAAAAGGTTAACCACTCAAATTATATCTGATATTATATTCAGGAATTTATTTACGGTGACGGTCTTTATGAAAGACATTTTTTATATTTTAAAGAGTAATCGAGTATAATCTAACATTACAATAAAAGCCGGGCCTTTATAATAATACCATATAGGCGTATTTTAAACATAGGCGCTGATACTTTAATTGATTGCCTAAACCCATTAAGGATCATTCTACATAAAATTTCCAAATAAGCTTATTATTTTCCCTACTCTCATATTACGAAGAACTCGACGGTTAGTAAATACGTTCTAACAGGCATTATACAAAAAACTGACTTTAAAGAAAATTAAAACAAATCAGTGTACAGTGCCAATTAAAGCAAAATAAAGGTTAGTTTTTTACATTATGCAGCAGTTTTTTTTAATGTTGGCGGGAGGACCAGTTATATTCATCATACCGCCAAAAAGCAACTGTTTCAATTAAACATCTTAACTTATAGATTAAACTATTAGTGTAATTAGAGTTATGTATGAGACTGTACATAACTTGTTTCGTCAAGTAAGTGAGGGTACCGGAGACCCAATTTGGGGAAAAGGGGGTTACAGGTTGGCAGCTCACTTGTGGCTCTATTGGTGTTGGTGACTAGGCAGTGGCAATCAATTACTATTAGGTGATCCATTTGCTCGTCTGCCACCGTTATTAAATAAGAAAAACTCGTGAATGCTATTATTTTTATTTTTTTTACTATAATATCAACCGTATTTTAATAACCCGTTTATCCCGCGATCGACCTAGCCAACCGGCGTCCTATGTCCCATTATTTCGTGCCAAAAGTAGCTTCAACTTGCAGCGTACCTCACCCGGTGATAAGTGACCACTATTGTCCTTGGGCATTCCCCGGCCGATGGCTGATGCTTCTATCCCCAAAGCGATAAAGGGGAAACCCGGAAAGGGTTTAGATAAGGCAAGGGGTAAATTACCTACTGACATGCGAGGTAAATACCCCCGCTAATTGATTGATTCCCGCGCTAGGGGAGTGTGTTTACACCTTTCGTTTGTAATTTTCTAATGCGAGGAAGGTAAGTGAATATACAAGGGCTGACTAGACGGAGTGAGCAAACAATGTTCAGGTTGGGTGGAGTTTTATTAAATGGATGGAGCATGATGAATATACATGTGGACTTAAATTATCGTACATCATTGTAAGAGTGCCTACGATTAAATGACATCAATCAACCTGTCATAATTTTAACACAAAATTTTGGTAAGGTGTACCTATGTAATAGACCGCAATGTTATTACGACGCATCAACATGATAGATATGAAGATAAAACTAATAACTTTTCCAGGAATACCCAGTAAGAGATCAAGGTTATCATTTTGCATTAGAGAATAGCTGTACCATGAGTACCAGCGGTGGACGTCTATTGGCTGAAATGATAGTGATGAGTATATAGTGTAGTTGTTGTTGTGTAGTTTTTAATGTACAAATTGGATGTTTGTGTTCAATAACGTGTTACGAAGTGAAACATAAGAATTGTTGAATTGCATTCAACAATTGTTATGGAGTATCACGAAAACAACTCGTTTGGTTCTTATAAAGTCGTCTGACGTATTTTTGACATTGTCAAAATATTTTTTGTTACTAAACTTGTAAATTAATCCCCTTAACTGTTACTTTCCATCGCCTAGCTAACATGCAAGTTTTATTAATTATGTTTTAGCAGCGAACAGTAATTTGCGTCTCATACATAGTTATTCTATTAATCATACTGAACAGAGTAACAATGTACATATTATGAAACACGAATTCAAATTGAATGAAATAAAAGCGAACGTAATTTGGAAACAAAAGCCGTTTAGAGTCATGAAAACCTATTAAATATTAGGAGTGTTATCAGTTAATTCATCAAATACTAAGTTAAATCATAAGTACTAGACTTAGTGTTTGTCTTCAAAGGAGGTTTAATTTATTAAGGCTAGGTCAGTAGGTTTAGCCTCGGTCATGTCTAGGTTTTCAGCATTTATGGTAGTGGAGGCAATGATCAGTTTATCCAATAAACTATTCACCTTTTTATAATAATGCTGCTAATATACTTTTTGTGTGATCGGTGACAGACGAGCAGATGGTGGATGGGAGATCCACCTAAGCCCTAAAAAGGTTAGTGGTAACAAAGCCGATTTCTTTCGAAAAACATGAACAGCTTAGAAGCTGAAGCTGCTAGCGAGCTGTCATTCTTTTCTGACTTGCAATCTCATTTTGTATGCGGCTGGCGGCAGCCATTTTCCCTAAATCGGCTTTATTACTACTCACCTATGTCAGTAGTCTACCCAACATGGGGCACAAAATCTTTTAGGAGGAAATGTAGATTTTTCTGATTCAGGTAATTCGAAAACCGAATGTAGACGGCTTGTCGTTTGGATATGATGTATCTACGAGACGTAGAATAGTTGATTTGGATTTGGGCAAAATCTCTTTGTGAATACGCTCGTCGTACCTAATAGTACTAATATTCGGGTACGACCGCCGATCTTCCATAATAAGCTACGTACGCAGTACATTATATTATAGTGCTTAAGTGTAAGCAAAAACACTGCACTCTCTATTGCCTTACCGTCAAATTTCGACGGAACACTTTTCGTTTAGTGACACGATCGAAGAAGGATCAGCCGTAGACCTAACGACTCAATGTGCTTTTCGAGGCACGGAGACAAGACCGCTAAATTTCAGAGTTCGGCGTAACGCTGAGAAACCATTTCTGCTGAGAGATTCACACCTACCTAGATTATAAAAGAAAACTGGTGATAGAGCATACTCGAAATCAAAATTATGAATTCCATTCTTAGCCACCGAGTGACTCGCTCTATTAAGTCTTGTACACCAGCGTATTCTCCTTATAATAGTATAATATTACATTGGGCAATAATTCATCATCATTTCAGCCTATCGCCCTTTGTTGCCCAAATGTTCTCCGCACATCCAAGGAATTCTTACAACCATCACCAAAGTATACCTACAGTGTACATTGCTTTCTATCCGGTGTGACATAGTAAAGCGAATTGTTAAGTTCATGTGAATTAGTGTTCAAATTTATCAAGCCCAAAGGCTTCGCCTGGGCTTTACGTTGGCGTCTACGAGTACTATTCTTGTTACGCCAGTCAAGACACGATAAATAGCCTTCGCCAACAAGTTTTTGTTGCACGGCTTGGCAGCAGCAAATGCCCGACGAAATATGCCGCAATTTATTCGCTTTCGACTTTGCATATTGCCCTAGCGCCGACTTTAAAGCGATGGTTGTGCTTGGGATCCAGGGTTCGATTCGACTCATAAAAATTGTACCTGAGCTTATCTGTTCAGAATTTTTCAAGGTGAGCCCGAAGTTAGGTCTTGTACCCCCGTGCCTCAGAAAGTACGTTAAGCCGTTTGTCCTGCGACCTTTCTCTCTTTGGTCGTGTGACACTGGTGTCTCGTCGAATTAAGAGAGTACCTAAGGAATCAGAGATTCCTTTACTTTCTCAATTCAATGGGTCTCTCTAGTGCACTTGTGTTAGCCCACACACTTAAGCATTATAAAATATACTGCGTACATGCTGATAGTTAAGATTAGCCGCCGTAGCCGTAGTCCTCGGTAGGGGGAAGGGAATTGAAAACTTGGCAGCGAACTTGTGTCTCTACTAATGTGTTACAAAGTGGAAATTAAAAACAAAACTCTAACTTACAAATACATCACTTTACCGAACTTGAATCGGCGCCCGATGTCCCTCACAATATACCTAACCCCCTTACCCTTTCGTGTCATAGGTGAACGACCGATACGGAAACACAACGCGATCCCACGCGATACAAATATCAAGTAGGTAGTCATAGTGTGTAATAGTGGCCTCCGTTTTTACATTAAATTTTCATGATTTGACCACGTGTGAACTTGTTTTGTTGCGACGTGTCACGACAAATTTCGTTCACTTTTGCACTTTTTTTAAATTTTTATAGACTTGTTTAGTAGTAGTCAACAACTCGTATACCTCTACTGATTGTGAAAAAGGTTATCATAACTGGTCGCTTGCTCGTGTTCAGTCTCTAACATACATTTTAATTTTTAACGTCTTTTTCTGTAATAGGTGGAAGATGAGAGGACGGATTACCTGAAGGTAAACTATTGCGGCTGCCCGTAAACACCTACAACAACAGTGGAGTCACTAGCACGCTGCCAACCTTTTAACACCCTTTCCCCTCGATTGGACGTCCGGTACCCTTACTCACTAGGCGAAACAGCGCAGGCTCAGCTTCACGTTACGCCAGTTTTCTGTGAGGCAGGTAAGTTTGGTCAAGCTGGCCCATTTATGACATAGCATGGCTCTCAATAATAAAATGTCATTTAATCGTAAGAGTAAATTTGGAATAACGAAGAAAAATTGACGGCATGACCATTGATCACTATTGCGAATTTTTCGTAAAGGTTGACAATTTTAACCACTCGTCGCATTTTGTCGCTCACCTAGGACAACGAGTTACCAATTCAAACATGCATTCGTTAACATAATATTACTCAGAATTGGTTTGCATTCACCATACGTTTCTAGGAGTTAGCAGGCAATTCTTACGTCACCCAAAGTCGCATATCGCATGACGTATACGAATTAATGGGGACTGGTTTATACGTGGTCAAAACACACCCCTACTCCATTTACAAGTATTATTGATGATATAAGGCGGGCCTAAACAATTTTGCCTTTAATAAAAAATGGAAAGGTCCCTCTATTAAAATATGTGCGTGAGAAACTTGAATTACAGTTACCGAAGTTAAATATTATAATTATTGGGTACGTAACAAAGTCGCGCCGAGGTCAAGATATTAGTTCGTTTGTGTTGAAATGGAGTTGTGTTAATCGAATATCTTTATTTGTGAACTTTAGTGTGGACTCGTCGTCCTTTTTGAAGGACTGGAGTTTCAGATGTCCTTAGGTTATAATAGTCGCTTCAAGCCAGCCGCATGCGTGTTTGCCTCTGAAATTGTGAAAAAGGCGGTTCAGATGGTCCATAGAAATATAAACTCGCAATATAAAACGGAAAAAATATATTTACACACACATTTACGTTTTGAACAGACAGAAAAAGTCAACCTAAACATGTCATAGACTAGGCAACAAAATAATGGCTTGTAAGTTTTGTTTCATGTGCTATTCCAGCACGAGTAAAAGGATGGTAAGCGATTGCCGCCGCCCATATACACCTGCAACGCCAATCACAGTGTACTGTCTACTTAAACCCCCTTTTCCCCCCGACTGGGCCTCCAATACCCTCGTATGTATAGTTTGCTCATATGAAGTATTAACCGTGTTAACAAAACCACAATTTTTTGAGAGTTTTAAATGATGTACAACAGTTATGTCTCTTTATTTGTAAAAATGATTCTATTTCTTTATGTCAAAACGTTTGCAGCGCACTTGTGACCCCATTGGTGTTGCTTGCGGCATCTTTGGGCGGCGGCAATCACTTACACTCATTTAATCCATCCTCTGGTCTACCACCGATCACATAAAAGAAAAAAGTTTACCAATTCGAAAACAATTTGGCAACTAAATTCCATAGACCGCGTTGCCCGGTGTACCGACATCACGTGACTGTGATTTCGCATGCCGCAGACAAATTAAACTCGACCAGACCTGCCGCTAGTCGTTACGTGCTTAATAAAAAACGTCGCGCAACTTTTAACTTTTAGCAAAATAGGCGTAACTTCTGTATGGTACGTTGTTGCTCTAAAACTAGACGAAGTTGATATATTAATTTAAAAACAAGAGCGATGTCACTTTAAGAGCCGATTTCTTAATTCGTAGTTATTAATATTGTTTTACACTTAATTGCACTAAATGTTATACAACAGGCAAAATTAATCCCAACAGCCTTTCTCGACCAATCAACATTTGGGTCATACAGAGAGAAAGATGGTATGGCCAAAAAAACCAATTGGTTGAGGTTAGTTTAACCAATTGGTTTAGTTAAACTAAACCATTTTTTATAAAAGTTACTTACCAATTTTATAATATTATGTTAATTAAAGTGTTTTCTAAACCCTAGTTAGCTTAACCAATTGTATGTATATTACAACCAATGACTGTCATTTTGATAATTGGTCCGCCGAACCGATTGTTATAATTAACTATAGTCAATTTAACCAAAAGGTAACTCATAAAACCGGCCCTTAGTGAATAAGGACTTGCGCCTTTTGCACTAGCGAGCGAGTATTCATCTTTGAATCTTTCCAAATCTTGCATAATTTTACTACTAAATTTGCAATGACGGAAAACATGTAAGGAAAACATTTTGAATAGTTTCTGACAATATCGTTAAATACCCACAAAAATGTTTTTTTTTATGGAGTTAGCTTGTGTCATTATTTCTTTTCCTTTCGGAAAAGCTTACGCTTTTCGCTTTATGAAATCTTCAAGAATTTTAGACTGAGGTGATAAATAATAATTATGATAAATGGTTGCAACGTCATTATTATAAATCTGTCCCTTTAATTAGTGTCTATAAGATTGCGTCCTCTTTTTGCCACGCTTTGTTGGTCTTTTAGCAGGGCGGAATTTATAAATTTTCGTTCACAAAGTCACCTCCGGTAACCTCCATATGCTGTCCCAGCAATGAACAAACGTTATCTTTCTACTAAATTTTGTTTATACTGTGAAATCATTGTCCGTAGGAAGCTGTAGCGGTTTAACCACTTGTCACAGCGTGCCCTGCAGGCATTCCGCCCACTGCCACTTCAGTTTCTCATTTGTATTTAGATTAAACTCTTGGCCGGGTATCAGGATAAATCAAGTGGGAGGATTTTCAAATGATCCTTATCTTTGTCTGAATTTCATAATTGACTTTGAAGTTAGAAGTCAAAACGAGAACGTTGTCTGAGACAACGGCGCATTTGATTACGCTTTCAGCTCCAAGCTCCTACAATATTTTTTGTGATGGTCACGTAGAATTGAATAAAGTTTGGGTGTTTTGAACCAGCAAATAAACGAGCTGTTCCTGAATTATAGAATTAGATAGTTTTACTATAGCCTCAATAGGTAAATAAGCTGTTGATAGAAATACTATCGATATTATTGATTTTTTACTATCTTAATTGTTGATAGCCAACACTGTTGGCCGTGCTTTCTAGATTCAGCTCTATAAAACAAACTAATTACACTCAGGAGGCCAACGCCTACGATTGCTGGTACCAATAATTTCGGATTCACTAACTGTCATTAAAATACTTGTTTATTTTGAACACATTAACAGTACCCAAGTTAAAACAAATTACGACTCTTAATATCACGCAGAGGGTTTTGTAATAAAATTACGGGTGCGTTATTCAGAGCCGAATTTTGGACTAAGTTATTGTTTGATTAAGTTAATAAGCTTCCTAAGTGCTTGGCTAACTGTAATTATGTCATAAACATTTTTAAAACAACTAAGTAGGTAATTTTATAGCCTTAGAAATAAGTAATATAAAATAGGTTTGGGCTCGACATACCGATCTGTGTGGAGAACTTTGGGGGAGGTCTATGTCTAGCAGTGGACGTCTATTGGCTGAAATTATGATGATAATGATGATGAAGTGTGAATAAAAATATCTCCTCAAATGCCTATATACTTTATAATAATAAATTGTAATGAGTTTTGGAGACTAAGAAAAAACGCCGAAATCGAAGAGCTTGTGGCCGAACCAAATACAAAGATTTGAGTGTAAGTCCTAGGACTAACACTTAGATTTACCGTAGTTCGAGCTTTTACATAATTAATCATTGCATTTGTTTTAGATATATTTCTTATATGACTACTTATCCAAGTACAATGCAACTAAATATGAGCTAATTATTATTTGTATATAATACTGACATATATATTTTAATAACAAAAAAAGCGTTGCTTTCGAGATGCAGCACGTGCTACACGAGTACTGCAGCTATCGTGACATAACGGCAACGTCGCACGCAGCGCGGTTTTGAAAATGGCAGCAGCTCAAAACTAAACAATAGAAATTGATACGTTTGCGGATCCGCAACGCTGGATCCAGCGCGGTATGCTGGATCCAGCATGTTGAAAAAGGCGCTGGATCCAGCTGGATTGCTGTATGCTGGATCCAGCAATTGCAATCCCTATTTGGAATGTAAAAATCTAAGTTAACACATTCATCTGAGTTGACTCAACTCATAGGATACCTTTTTATATATTTACACAGTTAGCAATACTTCGGAGTGCAGCTTGTGTATTCTAAATTAAGATAGACATAGTCAGAGTAAAAAGAGTTAACTCCAAATATTGTGTTTATTTTTTGAGCAATTAAGCAAAAGGTTGAAGCTAAGGCCTCGGCTCAAATTAGTAGCCGAGGCAAAAAATAAAATAAAAAATTTGTTCTTTGTCCAATATTCTAGAGCGAAAAACATTTCCTTTTTTAATTTAATTAATCAACGTTTACGAGTACCTGTTAAAAAACAAAACTTATTTAGGGGAAAATTTGGCTAGATAGGTATTATTATTATTATTTGGGTACCTTACACAAACCAAATCGTTCTTTATTTTATTTTAATTTGATTAAGGGATATTTCAAGTCACAACTTTCTGCCTTGAACTAAAAAACTATAAAATGAACTGTCACCTGTATTTGCGGTATTTTAAATGATCGGACTTTTGGATAGGACTTAAAATATAATTTTAATTGTATGTCACCATTTGAGTATTTAAACAGTTTCAATAAAATATTTTTACCTAGGTCTTCTTTTTATAATGTCGTCCACAAAAACGAAATGATTATCATCATCATTTCAGCCAATAGACGTCCCTGCTGAGGTAAACCGACTATCTAGTGAATGTCGCGAGAGTCCCTTGGATGCGGGTGGCACAGAACCGATCTGTGTGGAAGCCTTTGGGGTAGGTCTTTGTCCAGCCATGGACGTCTATTGGCTTTGTTCTTGTAGTTTATTTACATTATTTTATTATGCATAATAAAGCTTAATTGTTAATTATATTAATGCTTATGTACTGCATAGATGCTGTTCGAATCCTACCGAACATAAATGTAATTTTCATTGCGGCATCCCTAAAACGCAGGATGTCCGCTTCCGTGTTATTGTTATTATAGTGGCACTAAAAGAGATAGAGCACATTCGCTTTGTATAAGAAACTCTAAGATGGCCGGGTGATATAGAGCCGCCATGTGATCAATTTTTACATCTATACAGTTATTGATACGCCAGAGAATAATGCGTTGAAATGGTTAATAAAACCTCGCTAATTCGTTGCAGTAAAATAACAATACAATTAATACAGTGTCCATGTAATAACAGTAATACATCGAAGTGTTCAGCTTCACACGCCATGATTCGTACATAAACGGGGAAAATAATGATATAAAGTAATGAGAACATGCTCCACAGCAATTGGTAATAATTAACATGTAAGAATTAATACATAATTAATGAGAAAAGTGTACATGTGTGTACGAGTGAGTGAATAAATACACATACATGATTGGAAACAGTGTTTGTGATTGAAATATTCCTGCTAGCTAGCCCATTAGCCTGTCCATGATATGCCAGTAAGTACCTATACATAAGAAATACAGATACAGTCCACTTAAGCTCTAGATAGCACCACGAAGGTACATACCATACAGTAAGACCTAAAGAGACCTAGGCTAGGAATCCTATGATTCTACATCTCATACATACAAGCCACAGATTTCTCCATGGTCCTATCGAGCAACGTGAGATAATTTAGCATATGGGCTGCTGAAAGGACAAACAATCAGGTGCCAATCAGCCTTATCGGCAATCCACAAGTTTTTATTCAAGAAATATTGCTAACAAGTCTAGCCATACAGTATTTACGAGGCCGACATTCAAGCAAAGTAACAACGAGCGCCGATCAGCTATCTCGCCATTCAAAAATTTGGCCATCAGTCTACGGGGTCAACATTCGAGAGAAGAGAATCGTCTCAGCGTATTCATACAGTTTCATCGGCATTATTATTTAATAACAATATCAATTACGTAATTTTCGTCATCCATTTTGTCAACAAACAGCAGCGCCATCTGTAGTCGAAAACTTGTACTACACGCATCGATTTCGTCCAATCAGAAACAAACGTCAAGAGAGAAAACGTCAAACCTCAACCAATCACAGCGGATTACGTCATCAAGCGTACGCGCCGACCAATAGGACGCAAGTTGGGAGCCGACGCGTGGGCTGGTGCCGATTGGTCTGCAGCCGCCATTGTTTTACTATTTATTTACAAGCTTTTTACGGATTAGTTTTATAAACAGTTTTATCGATTTTAATCAGTGAAACATGGATAAAAACGACCACGAATCCAAAGGTAATGACGATCTTTCTCTATTGCGTAATAAAAAGAGGGGTGTACAAGGTTGGATAACTCGTTTGCAAAACGAAATAGATGCGTTGTCGCCATCATCAACAAATTTGCCTCATCTTGAAATAATTGAAGAACGATTACGTTCTCTTTTTTCGAAATATGAAGATTTACTGTTTCAAATAATAGAATTAGATCCTTCACTTGACGATGGCGGCAAGGTTGAGCAAATTTACACCGATTCCATTGTGAAAATCAAACAGTTAGCAAAATTACTTCAGAATGATGTTCACAGCGATTCAAACACAAAAAAGGTTCCATCTACTGTGAATACTAAGCTGCCAACCATCACAATTCCGCCGTTTAGTGGCAAATATTCAGAATATAAACCCTTTATAGGTCTTTTCAATTCTCTCATACACAATAATGATAACCTAGACAATATACAAAAATTGTACTATCTCAGAGGATTCTTAAGGGGGGAAGCCTCAGATTTAATTAAAAATTTACCATTATTAGATTCAAGCTATGAAGAAAGTTTGCAAATCATAAAAGCGAGATATGACAACGAATTTTTAATAAAATCTGAGCACATCAACATGTTGTTAGACATCCAAACAATTACTAGATCTTCAGCTGTAGTTTTAAGACAATTTCTCACAAAAATAACACAAAATCTAGCCTCCTTAAAAAACCTAGGGGTCAATATCGAGAACTGCCCTGTAATCCTCACTATTTTACTCAGAAAATTAGATGTATTGTGCAGTAGGGAATACCAAATAATGTGTAGTCATGAAAAAAAGGAGCCTTCCCTTAATAATCTCATGCTATTTCTAGACGAACGAGCGAGGGCGCTGGAGAACAGCGGCCAACAACAACAACAACAACAACAACTTCAGTACCACCCGCTGAGTCCAGAGCACAAGGTGCTCGAGCGAGTCAGGGCACACTATCGCAATACAGGACAAAGAGTTCCCTACCCACCACAACACAGGTACAACAGACCTCCACCGCCAGCCACTATGAAAGCTGTCGAGGAAAAGCGGCCCCCAGCCACTATGAAGGCTGTCGAGGAAAAGCAGCCCCCAGCCGCTGTGGACAAGGCGATGGAAGAAAGTACTTCTTCTTCACCAAAGGAGCAAGGGCAGTGCATATATTGTAAGTCACAAACCCACAAACTTTTTAATTGTGCAAAATTCAAATTATTGCCTCCCTGTGACAGACTAAATTTTGTCACAGGCAGAAAATTATGCAAAATATGTCTAAATAGGCATGTTTACAAGTGTCGCTATCACTTCATATGTAACAAGTGCAAAGGAAGCCACAATAGTCTTATACATGTGGACAAGGCCGTTCATCCAGTCTCATTTTTGTCAGAGACAGATTGTACACAGGTACTATTGCCGACTGTACAAGTAAAAATCATAGCCGACGACGGCAGAGAAGTTATTGTTAAAGCGCTGCTTGACAGTGGCTCACAAATGTCTTTTATTACAAAAGACTTAATGCAGTTATTAAAATTGAATCCCAAACCCATAAAATCAAGAGTTTTAGGTATTGGCAACAATATAAGAAATTTAGATAAATATGTCACTATAAAATTACACTCATTAATCAAAGAATTTCAAATAGATGTGTCATGTTTTGTCCTTGATAGAATTACCACTATGTTACCTCAAGAAAAAATTGATATCTCCAAGATTGTGCTGCCCTCCAACATCAGCCTTGCTGACAAAGACTTCCATAAACCAAGTGAGATACATTTATTAATTGGTGCTGATGTGTTTTTTCAGATGGTGGAGACTGGATCGATGAATATAGGAAGATTGACCCCAGCAACAGACTCGAGAGATTGCGTTGCGTGCCCCCCAGCCACAGAGGCAGAGGACCACCACGCTTCCTCCCGTCACCTCAATCCAAGCCCGAATGAGCAGCCTAGTCCTTCACACATGCACAACGCAACAGCTCCAACAATACAGCTTTTGAGTACTCACTTTGGTCATGTCATAGCGGGGAAATTTCCATTTATGTTAAAGTCACAAAATCCAGTTTCTTTAAAATGTACCGATTGTAGAGAAATTAATGAGAATGTAAAAACATTTTGGCAATCAGAAAAGGTACCAGAGATATTTCCTGAAAAATTATCAGAACATGACACATGTCAACAATTATTCAAAAATTCAGTTAAACTTGAAAATAATCAATTTACAGTAGAACTACCCACAAAGTTGCCGCTTGACTCCATTAACAGTTCATTGGGGGATTCATTTCATTTAGCATTGAAAAGGTTTCACAATTTAGAAATTCGATTACAAAAAGATTCTGCACTATCAGAATTATATACAAACTTTATAAATGAGTATTTAGATTTGGGGCACGGTTCCATTGTGGATATAAATCAATTTGATTTTGATAAAGATCCTTTATACTTCTTACCTCATCATCCTGTTATCAGAATGGACAAAATAACTAACAAATGCAGAACTGTCTTTGATGGAAGTATGAAAACAAATAAGAAAATCTCATTAAATGATTTATTACTCAATGGACCCGTGGTTCAAAGGGAACTGTTTGACATTTTAATACTTGCTAGAGTGGACAAATACATTTTTGTAACAGACATAAGGCACATGTTCAGAGCAATCAATATGAATGAAAAATATCGTTCTTTACAGAATATTTTATGGAGAGATTCACCTAATAAAAATGTACAGTGTATCCAACTGAATACAGTAACATATGGCCTTAAGTCTTCTACATATCTAGCCACTCGCTGTCTAGCAGAGCTAGCTGAAAGATACAGAGAACAATTTCCTGTAGCTTCATTTATTTTACATAACCAGACATATGTAGATGATGTCTTGGCAACAGCGCCATCTATTGAATTGTTATTGGAAGCCAAGGAGCAACTTTGTGAACTTCTTAAAATGGGGGGTTTTCAACTTCACAAGTGGTCTTCAAATGCAGTTGAGGTTTTAAAAGACATTCCCACTGATAAGCAATATTTTGATAATATAGAACTGCAAAAGGACAACTTGTCATTAAAGACATTAGGTCTCAATTACAATGTCAGTACAGATACGCTTAACCTTGCTTCACCCACGCCTGAAGGCAAAATTCCAGACACTAAACGTGGCATATTGAGTTATGTAAGTAGATTCTATGATCCACTCGGGATCGCTGGACCTTTAGTCGTCTGCGCCAAGGCCATATTACAAAAAATTTGGCAGTCACACGTTGACTGGGATTCTATCATTGACCAAGAGTTGAAAAAAGCATGGCATGAATTTTATGAAAGCTTAATTATTATGAAACCTATTAGCATAAACCGTCATGTTAACTTAGAGAATGCTGTGTGTATACAATTGATAGGCTTCGCAGATGCGTCTTCTTCTATCGCTCATGGGTGTTGCATTTACATTAGGGTGGTTGACTCGACTGGCAATGTCAAGGTTTCTCTGCTTTGTTCTAAATCCAGGATTAATCCCATTAATCAAAGCCTCACTACACCTAAATTGGAATTAAATGCTGCGCTACTGCTATCAAAGCTCAGTCTTAAGGTCTATAATACTTTATCTCTGAAAATTCACATAAACAATGTAATTCTATACTCTGATTCACAGGTCGTACTAGCATGGATAAAAACAGATATTTTAAAATTAAAAACGTATGTGGCTAACCGAGTTAAAGCGATTTCAGAGAACACAGCTGACTTCACTTGGGCGTACGTGACGTCGGAGCAAAATCCAGCCGACTGCTTGAGCCGAGGTGTGCTACCACACGAGCTGCAAGACCACCACCTATGGTGGAAAGGTAACAGTTTGCTTCACGAAAGTAAGTATGAAGTTCCATCTGCTATACCTACCTGTAGCATAGAATTACCAGAGATGAAGGATGCAGGAGTAGCTCATTCCATGGTTTGTACACCAGATAGTCAACCTCCTCTAAATCTAGACTTTCTAGACAAGTATTCCCAACTGCACAAGATGACTAGAGTTCTAGCATATGTTTTAAGATTTTGCAACAATATTCGTAATAAATCAAGCAGAAATACAAATAATTTCATTACTTCTCGAGAGATTGATGAGTCATTATCTTTGGTTATTAAATATGAACAACAGAAATGTATGAAAGATGTAATTCATTCTTTACAATGTAAGCAAAATGTTAATAATCAGCATTATAATTCTCTGTGTCCATTCATTGATGACAAGGGCCTGGTAAGAGTAGGTGGACGATTACAAAACTCCAATGTACCTTATGCACAAAAGCACCCAATTATTCTACCTAAAGGTTCACGTATCATACAATTAATTGTTAATTCAGAGCATTTAAAAAACCTTCATGCAGGACCCAGATTAATATTGTCTTCAATTAATCAAAAGTATTGGATCATTAATGCTATTAGAGAAATAAAAAAGGTTATTCATAAATGTATAATTTGTTGGAAACTTAAGAAGCATGTATCTGAGCAATTGATGGGTAATATTCCCAAGGATAGAGTAAATATTTGTCGTCCTTTTCAAAAGATAGGTATTGATTTTGCTGGACCAATATCAGTGAAAATGTCTTCCTTACGTAAATCTGTTGTTGGCAGTGGTTACATCTGTGTGATAGTGTGCTTTGTGACAAAAGCTGTTCACCTAGAGTTGTGTTCTGACTTAAAAACGAGTACTTTTCTTGCATGCCTTAAGCGTTTTATATCACGCAGGGGACTCCCTAGCGACATCTATTGTGACAATGCGTCAACTTTCAAATGTGCTGATACAGAATTGCAAAAATTGTACAAATTACATAGTTCTAAGGAACATCAGTCGTTAGTACAGTCATTTAGTGCTGAAAAAGGCATCAATTTTCATTTTATACCTTGCTACTCTCCCATTGTAGGTGGATTATGGGAATCAAATGTAAAAGTTACTAAGTATCATTTAAAACGAACTGTACAAAGGTCATTACTTACATACGAGCAATTAAATACTGTATTATGTGAAATCGAGGCTATCTTAAATAGCAGACCACTTTTGCCTATTTCAAATGATGTTAACAATTTTTCATATTTAACTCCAGGACATTTTATAATTGGTACTAGTTTAAATTCATATCCTGAAAAAGATGTATCTGAAACACCTGTCAATAGATTAAAATTTTGGGAACTTTGTAATAATATGAAACAATCATTTTGGAAAGTCTGGAGCAATCAATATTTGAATACTTTACAGTGTAGACCTAAGTGGAAAAATGTAATGCCTAATTTAACTATTGGATCTTTAGTAATTTTAAAAGAAGATAACAGTCCACCTATGTATTGGCCAATGGCTCGAATAACCAATGTCTTTCCAGGATCAGATAATTTAGTTAGAACTGTAGAAGTAAAAACTGCAAATGGCCGATTACATAGGCGATCTGTTACCAAGGTATGTTTATTGCCTATAGAAAATTAATTGCAATTCTTGTATCAGCACAGGTGGGTGTAGCACTCACTAATATTTTAAATTTTCTTTTTTATGTTTTCATAAAAAAGCTTAAGACAATGCATGCGTGGCGTTGCTGCAGAGGGTGCTGTCGAACCTAAAAGGTTGTTATTTTCTTATTGCAGAGCATGCCTCTGCAGCAACTACCTAGGACGTGCATTATTGTGCTGTGCTTCTCCTGAAGTACCTTCAAGACGGCCCTGAAAGATGGTGTCCGCAAATGTATTATGTATTATTGTTTTATGTATGAGTGAGATGAGCCACTCAACTCACTCATACATAAAATAAGCAAATTAAAGTATATATCATTTATGTTGTTAGTAAATTCATGTGTGGCGTTGTTATAAAGGGCGCTGCCGAGCCTAAAAGGCTGTTTATTTTCTTATTGCAGAGCGTGCCTCTATAGCAGCTACCTAAGACGTGTAATATTAATATTGTTGTGTTTTTCCTGAAACACTTTCAAAGACGGCACTGTAATATGATGGCCGCAAATATGCATGTAAGGTATCTTGGTAGATACAAGATGAAAGAGTCGATTTTTCTTTTAAAAGCATGAATATACAACTGTATCTTAAATTCTTACTAGAATCATGTTAAGTTTTATGATATACAAAATGTAAAATTTATTCAAAAAATAATGCATGTTAGTATATAGTGTTATATAGTGTTTTACATTTATGAAAGAAAACAAAATGTAAAGTTCACTTTATTTTATTGCATGTTTACATAAGCGTCTTTAATGCGACGTCATATTATTATTAGATATAAGCTTAGTAATACATATTGACATAGTGCATTAAGCTATGATGTTGTAACCTGAGGAGAGCTTTCTTGTGTCATGATGTTCAAATGTTTCACATAATGTAAATTTTTTCTTTGTTCCAGGCCCCTAAGGCCTCTTGCATATGGTATCGCATGCTATCAATATTGCTCTAACATATAGTCATTTGTTTTGCTATATATATATCATAATTAATGTAAGAACTAAAAATTTTCGAAAATATTCATTGTAAGAGCTTTCATTTACTAAGGTAGGGCATAGATGTCGCTACTTTCTTTGAAAATTGTGAACTTTGAGCATCGCGATGGAAGAAAGCACTTCAAATACAATGATTAGATAGATGAAGCTTTTAGAAAAGGCTTTTTGACTTGTAAATTGTCTTTTTTGCTGTGGAACATGTTCGAATCCTACCGAACATAAATGTAATTTTCATTGCGGCATCCCTAAAACGCAGGATGTCCGCTTCCGTGTTATTGTTATTATAGTGGCACTAAAAGAGATAGAGCACATTCGCTTTGTATAAGAAACTCTAAGATGGCCGGGTGATATAGAGCCGCCATGTGATCAATTTTTACATCTATACAGTTATTGATACGCCAGAGAATAATGCGTTGAAATGGTTAATAAAACCTCGCTAATTCGTTGCAGTAAATAACAATACAATTAATACAGTGTCCATGTAATAACAGTAATACATCGAAGTGTTCAGCTTCACACGCCATGATTCGTACATAAACGGGGAAAATAATGATATAAAGTAATGAGAACATGCTCCACAGCAATTGGTAATAATTAACATGTAAGAATTAATACATAATTAATGAGAAAAGTGTACATGTGTGTACGAGTGAGTGAATAAATACACATACATGATTGGAAACAGTGTTTGTGATTGAAATATTCCCTGCTAGCTAGCCCATTAGCCTGTCCATGATATGCCAGTAAGTACCTATACATAAGAAATACAGATACAGTCCACTTAAGCTCTAGATAGCACCACGAAGGTACATACCATACAGTAAGACCTAAAGAGACCTAGGCTAGGAATCCTATGATTCTACATCCATACATACAATCACAGATTTCTCCAGATGCCTACAACATCAGTAGAGGCAGAAGTGCGCTACTAACCTCTAACCCCCTATCCCTCCGATTGGGCCTCCGGTACCCTCACTCACTCGACGAAACATAGACCAGGCGCTGCTTTACCAGTTTTCTGTGAGGCCATAGTACCACTCCTGGCCCATTAATACCGAAACGTGGCTCTCCCACACATAAAATGAACGTATCCCACCGACTGAGCAACTCACTGTCTGAAATGAGTTTGAAGACTTTCATAAACAGCCTACGCTATTATTCTGTTAGGCGGTTGTCTCTCTTAGTTATATTTCGGCATGTCAGAGTGGATGGGCGAAATAAATTACGTGTCTACATTTTGATTCTAAGAAAAACTGAGAGAACGATAAATGAGATTGTGACTTCTAAGTAAAATTCGTTATGTTACAAATCTTTTTCTCGTTTCTGATTAAATTGTATGAAGTAAAAAAACGATATAAACTTTGTATTTGGTTGTGTCTTTTTTCAATAAACCTACTTTTGCTTTTTTATGTTTCGAATTTTTCGAGAATCGCTCGGGTTTGTGATCACTAACTTCATTCCTCTCTAGAAGTGATTCTATTGGTGGATTTTTTCATCGCACGAATTTTTCTTTAATTTCTGGACAGAAAAATTCAGGTACAAATTTTTGGGCTGACCCGGGAATAAAACCCGGGAACGCGAGTGCAGCCGTCGCTTTAAAATGCGACCCACTACCAACAGCGCCACCGAGGCAGCCAAAAGCGAGATAGTAATTACCAAATATCTGATATTAACTTAAATACTCGTATATACCAGTGGAATTCCTTAGATATCTTTACTGACGAGATATTTTTCCTTCTTAGGTCGACATTCTTCAGGAGTAATCAATACCTTCAGAGGGCACACATTCCGATAAGAAGCTAATTATTTTTATTAATGAAGGACCGCCTTTTGACCAACATTCATGACGTATACGAAAAGTCACGTACAACTGTAATTACCAAACTAACAATTAAGAATTACAGAAAGTGTGTAAATAATTAGATCAGATATCGTCATTTATATAGGAATATATTACCATAAATATTCATAAAGGGATACATTCTATTGGCATCGAAATCGAAAACTCAAAACACTAGCGCCAAGCAATCGACATCCAGCGCCATGTATATGACATGGTATAGACTAATACTACTAATAAACTAATAGCAAAATTACGTCCTGAAACAAAGTAAAGGCGCCACTAGTGCTTAAAAAAATGTTTTTTAAAGCACTAGTGGCCTCGTGACCTAGTATAGGACACATACTAGGTGGCCTAGTATACATTTTAAACAAGATTTGTTTTACGACTTTTGGTAGTTATCAAACGTCCTACGTTTGCTAACCGCAACATCCACTTTAACAATGTTCTTCATTAAAGTTTTAAACTACAAAATCACACACTAAAGCAGGTAATGCCATGGAACAAAGCTAGTTCACGCTTAATTATATAATGTCAAACTTTACAAGATCTTGTAGTAGAGGTTGAGGTTAGTAGACTCAAAGTTGACTGTGTCTCAGACCGTTAAGGCGTTATTTCACTGGAACGCTGTAAATTTTGAAATTAACGACACAATAGCACAATACTTACATAATTATTCTAGAAATCAAGTCATCGCTACTATACTATATCCATCACATACAATGGATCGAAGGAGAGTCTAAATGCGGAAAATGGAGTCCACTTTACATTACATTTTTATATTATATCGCTACTATGATGGGATTAGGCTTAATCACTACGTATGCCTAATGTGACCAGAGCTTGTTCGAAAAATTTACTTTTTGCTTGACCCGGGACTCTTCACGGTACCCGAACTAAAACCACCAGACCAACGAGGCGTTAGATTATGAGTATCCGTGGACAAACCCCAGTAAGACAGAGCCTTGTACTCGTAGGTGCTATCTTTGTTACAGCTAAGATAGTTCCCAAGTTAATGTCTAAGCGAGCAACTTGTGCTTCGTAAGCGTTATGGCTGTGCAGTATGCACTAGCGACGTCAACGTGTTTTTATTAATGCGAGGTATCTCTTCATCATCATCATTTCAGCCAATAGACGTCCACTGCTGGACAAAGGCCTTCCCCAAAGTTCTCCACACAGATCGGTCCTGTGCTACCCGCATCTAAGGGACTTCCGTGACCTTCACCAGATCGTCGGTCCACCTGGTGAGAGGCCTGCCACGGCTGCGGCCTTCTGCACGTGGCCTCCACTCAAAGACCTTTCCACCCCAACGGCCGTCTGTTCTCCACGTAATATCTGCTTGTATCTCTTGCATTGATCTTATATTACTAGCGTATAGAACCGCCCCAGTAAACCAGTTTTTCGCGCCATGAGTTGTTGCCAGCCGGTAACAACTCACACAAGTATGGAATATAGCCTTTTCTCCCCGCGACTGTCCGCCACCGCTTCCTTCGCGACACTTTTTTTTGTTTGGCTTAGCTTTTCTATAACGTAGTAGTGCGTGATGAACACTTGTGTTTATTCAGTGTCTGGGTGTTGTATATGTGTTTAAGTAGTATATTTGTGTTTCCTCTGTTGTTTGATATTTGCTTAGGCTACTTAGTACAGTGTCAGGTCAGGTCAATATTTTGAGAAAGTTTTCTGTAAATTTACTTAATAAAAAAAAACAAGTTAGAGATTTCAATACTCTTCTTTCTTCCAAGTCAAATTCTTCTAAAAGATCTATCTTAATATATGGAGAAATCTTATAAATCCCTGACTATAATCCTCATACCACTTTTTGACATAATATAGCAAATTCACCATAAAAAAATTGTACCAAAAACAAACTAAAAGTAATACGAAACCCATATACCAAATTATTCTAGACATACACGGGTAAGATAAAAAAAAACAGTAAAACATTGCCTAATGTCCAAACACGCCTAGTCTCATCAATGTCTATCTATACACCCAGAGGTACAGACGGCATCAGGCCGAGTTACCACCAGCAGTGCAAAAATAGCATTTGTGTCTTGGTGATACGGACGGTCTATAGTCCAAAGTGAGAACACGCGTGTGTACTCCCACAAACCGTCAATTCTCTTTATTTACGATACACACGAGTTTTTATTGCCCTCTAGGCATGTACATCATGTTTACAGTCAACGAAAATAGTCGTACTACCTGACTATCTTCATAATGTCGTAAGAGCATCTCAAGAATTCTCAGGACATTACCTTTGGGTTTCTTTTTATGCACTTCCTATAACCTTTATGATAATAAGCGTACGGTATAAATTGTGTCATTGCTTTTCCTTTTTTTGGTAGCACAATTAGATGGGGAGGTAAAATAAGTACAGTTATGTATTCCGGGAAAACTGCGTATGTTTTGGATCGGGACATTTTCGTTCAACGTTTTCTTTTTACGGGCAAAGTATGGAAACCACCTAGTTAATATTTGTAGCGTGTGCCAAATAAATAATTTTTACGAAATGTTGGTTTTGTGTTGTCGTGGCTCAATTTCGTCTTTTAAACAATTCTTATGGACAAATCGAATGGTTGTCATACTTGTAAAATACGAGTCACTAATTCAAGGTAAATTGTACTTTTTAGTAAGGGTATTAAGCATTAAAGCTTGAAGGTTAAATTGTTAACAAATAAACAACCTCATAACAATCAGTAGTAACGTTTGGAACCAAAAGTTTTACCTGATCATCGAGTCATGAAAATACTGTTTCATGTTTGAAAATACGTTTATATTTCTTAGGGAGGTTGTTTAGCTAACTCAACGGTATTCCTAAAATTTTTACGGTTACCGTCCTAAAACAATACTGAAAAATAACTACGGCATTCACTAAAGAGAATTTATACAAAGCGATTTCTGTGAAAAATTCATCCTGTATATTTATATATTTTTAAAATTGAGATAATAGTATATTTGTCCTGGTCCCTAACTAAGGTTTTTCCATGTACTATGGAAACCCGAAACAACGACGGAACCACAACCGCCCAGACCTAACACAAATATCTGTTTCGCTATTCGCTATTGTATGTATTACATTAATTGTCAACTAATTCTGAGTGTAAAACTTTTTTTTTTAATGCGTTTCATAAAAGAACTATTCCCAAAAGGATGCATTAATAATATTCAACGAGATATTAACTCCTATAAAACTCTGGGTCAAGTCATTATTTTGATCTACGGCGACTTCTAATCCCTATGGATTTCTCTTTACACCGGCGACCTTATAGTGGCTTTCATAAACCTTTGGATGTCATCTAAGGTGATTACTTCGAGTTGTTTTGGGTCTGTTAAAATGTTTAGCTTCTAAGCCAGATCTATTTATAACTACTGTGGACCTTCGTAGACTCGGCAAAAGTGTATAAGTACTTACTATTTATCACAAAAATCATCTACCATTTTTTTGTTTTTTTTTTCACACCGAAAATGGCTGCTTTGGGCGTGTATTAAAATGTTTTGAGTAGTAAAACAAACTAAAAGTAGTACAAAATGATATAACATGCCTGCCAAGTCTCCACCGTCCGTATTAGTTAAAAATAGTTCTAGTTTAGTTGCTAAAATTTAAAACGTCTTAAGGTGCATGCATTTTTACCAATAGTGTCTGATTTCAGATGTTTAAATTATAAAGCTCTCCATAGTAATACTAATTTTGGAGGCTATTATTTATTTATTTTATTTATAAATCAAATAAGTTGACATAAAAATGCATTAGTCCCGCAAGAATATTTTCAAAGTTTGTCTGCAGGATCAATAATTTGAGTATAGCTCTGAGAATAAGAAACATTTATTTGCACAAGACATGACCCACCAAATTACAGACAACAACAATAAGACGCACTAAGACGTAGAATTAATTAAAACTTCAACCAAAACCCAAAAAAAGAACCACAAATAAAAGATATAGCTTTTTCTTTATTAAATAGGTGACAGACAAGCCGACGGATCGACAAAAAAATTATAATATCTTAGGTACTCGAGTGCACTTCAAAAGGTTTTTTGGAATAAATATGTTGAATGAAACTTGGCGTCGCTTGCGTTGACAATGCACAGCTTTTATATGAAAATAGTGCCTATAGCGCCCTAATAAAAGCTTAGTTTTCGACCATAAAAGCTTTAGTTCAAACCCAATTCAATTTAGAATGCTCGTTTAATTCATTGATCCGGATGGGTTCCGAAGCCCGGACCTTCCGCGTTTGGGAAAATCAACATGAATGAATATAATAAATAACTTCCAGATTCTCAGAACTCTTTTTAAAATATTAAACAGTGGGGACCCAAGGATACCACGACCTCATAGTAAAACGGCGTAAAGCAGTACCTGCGCTGTTTCTTCGAGTGTGTGAGGGTACCGGGAATACTTAATTGGGAGAAAAATGGGGTTAAAAGTTGGTAGCACACTAATTGTCACTACTGGTGTTGCACGTGTGCCTGGGCAGCGGCAATCGCTTACAATTACGTGATTCGTCTGCACGTTTGCCACCTATCACATAAAGAAAAGGGTTAGTTAAATAAGCCTATGCTCGCCTCGTGTAAATCCCACTTTACCAAGGTAAACCATTTGCCGTCCTTTGCCCTTGACCCACCTGGGTATAACTTACCTCAGCCTTATGATTATGATCAAATTTCATTATTGTAGGGATGTGAAAAATAATACCTTATAGGTCTAACTAAATTGTAAAGCTTGTAAATTGTGCTGTGGGGCGTCCCTGATATCGCTAAGGGATGAAGTCGCTTAGGGCCTTAAACGTGTAAAACCCAAAAGCCTTTTAAAAGGCAAAAACAATTGATTTTCTTTTATGTTTGCTGTCAGGGTCTTACGACGTTGAAGCACTAAACGTGCATGATTGGTCAGAATTGGCACAGGACCGAACACAATGGTGAACTTTGAAGTCGGAGGCCAAGACCCACCTTGAATCGCTGAGCCTGCGTAGTAAGTAAGTAAATTGTGAAATGGCTAAGATGATGCGTTCAGGTATGAATGTTTCCAAATTCCTGTCCTGAGGGGATAAATTCAGAAAAAGATAATCCTAATTTGGTTGCGGTCGTACCACACTGGCAGATAATAGTTTCATATTCGATAGTAAGTTGCTAAACCCTTATAGCACAAAGGATATTTACGATTATACTTTAAGTGCATCAGTTGCTTGTTTTTGGAGATTTCTTTGTAATGTACTCGTATGTATAATGTCATGTGAATAGCCATCAAATATTTGCATTTGAATGAAAATCGGTCGACCATGTACATAAGATATTTAAGGTACACTCATAGTAGAGTTTATTTGCTTGTTTGAGGATGCATAAGATTCGGTTTCCTAGTATGTAGCAGTAATATTACTTACTTAGTACACTTTACTTCGTGGAAGTGAAATTCAACAGCAAATGCTGTACCTACTGACAGAACAGAAGCTATAACGTACTTTATGACGAAAGGAGCAATTCCTGTTGGAAAGATAAGTATAAAATATTGAACGCAACGTGAATATTGTACTCTATATTATTACTATGACTAGAGTTTGGCTTCTGGTTGAAGTTATGGATAGATTGGTAAATCGGAAAAGTTTATTTTACTCTGTTCAGATAGATTTGTAGATTTTTTTGTCTTTTACGTATTTATTGAGCTTATTACATTTATCACCTGATGGAAAGTTTTAAACCGTGCTACTAGAAGGATCATATAAAGTCTTCGTAGTTTAGTGGGTAGTGGCTACGATTGGGATCCAGGGTTTTAGCCAGAGTCGGGTATAATTTTGTACCTGAGTGTTTCTGTTAAGAAATTCTCAGCGTCATCTCAAAGTCTGGAAAATGGCAAACTTGTATATGTACTACGCTTGAAAAAGCACGTTGAGCTGTTTCGTCCTGCGCCTGATCCCTCTTCTAAAAATGAGGATGAGGGAAAATAGTGTGCACTTGTGTCTGCGCAGACAGGCCATAAATCAGGACCAATAGCTTAACGTACTTTGGGTACGGGAGTACAAAACCGACCATCTTTCAGACTTTGAGCTGACGCAGAGAATTTCTTAGCAGAAAAACTCAGACAACTTTTGGCCCGGCTCGGGAAGTATCGAACCTGATACCCCAAGCGCATCCGTCGCTTTGCCGTTTTTAAAGTATGACCCACTGGGCCATGACCCCTTGCTTCACCAAGGCAGTGAAACGACTAAGCAGAACTTATGTGTGCATATTTAAATTTGTTTGGTACTTTGCTTGGCATTGTCATTACACTGCGAATTTAATCCTAATCATTTTTTTTTTCACATTAGCCTACTTAAATACTTTACTTAGAACAAACTTGCATTTCGTCCCAACTTCCCCAATTTAATGTGCTTATTCCGATATGGATTCTAATTAAATGTTTGCCCAACTATGCTCAGAAATACAAGGGCTGTCACGTCTTAAAACTGAAAAGTCGAATTAACCAACCGGCTAGTATGTCGCTGATCGAGTGCTCTGAAACAAGGCTAATCAATAAGAGAAACATATCTGTTTAATCACTCAAAATTGGCAAAATTAAAAGTAGAGACGGCAGAAGCCATGACAAAAAAAAGAAGCAATAAAAAATAAATTGGCCATTCGAAGAAAATAATTGGCTTGCTAATCGGGTTATGTAATTTCTGCAAAACGTACGTACGGAACGTAAATATTTTTACAAAGATGTTTTTAATGAAGTTGAAATTACTTATATTCCTTTTATTTTTAGTGTCTTTGATTTGTGTAACAAACGGACATATTATAAAGATTAAAAATCGACCTTTTTGGGAAATTATTTGAATGGGTATTCGTTTATTGTGATACATGGCAGACGAGCAGATGGATCATAGTGTCAAATACGCTGGTAACCAAAACCTTAATAGAATTTTTAACCATAAAGTATACCAACGAGAAACTTAACAGTTAAATCATTTTGACAAATGAGATATAAAAGTAGTGTAAACACTGTTGTTTGTTTTCGTAATATTTATAAATACATAGTAAGTAAAGTACCAACCTATTTACTGTCCCACAGCAAGACAATGGCCGCCATCATTGAAATCAAGTCATTAAATAAATAAATGCTCCAGACAATCACACCAATCAACCTAGTCCCAAACTAGCTTCAATTATGAGTACCAGATGACGATAATTAACTGGGGGCGTCAACCCAGAACACTTAGAAAATGTCGTTTCCTAAATTGATTGATTGACTATAGAAAGAGATTCGGCTGGGTCCGGCTCTATCCGGATATATCCAGATCGGCAACCCTTAGTACGGTTCTAAAACTGTGCCTGGGAACAGGAATACTAAGGAGAAGTTTCGACATCAATTCATTTCGCGACCGGTGTTAGTTTGTGTGAAATATTCAAATTACCAACTCGAGGGTTAGACTTCGTAATTGTGTTTAACTAATATTTTAAGACCTGGTTGGTGTGGGAGGCATTACTTCAATATGAGTCTTTAAATTAATAATGAAAGTCTTTATATAGTTTAGGTACTATGCTTATATTATAATTTTATAAATATAAATAACACTTGGGCATTTCTGGAATTTAATATTTATGTATTATAATTATTCTTTTTTTGTAACCTGTCAATGGTAAGTGCCAAATCACCTGATTGCCGCTACCCAAAGATACCCGCATCACCAGTGGAGTCTCAAGTGCGTTGCTATCCTTTAACTCCCTTTCTCCCTGTTGGGCGTCTGGAGCCCTAACCAGCAAAACCAGCGATGTCTCAAGTGCGCTACTTACCTTTTAACCCCCCATCGCTTGGATCGGGCCTGCGGTACCCTCACTCACGCAGCGAAACATAGCGCATGCACTGCTTCACACCAGTTTTCTGTGAGGACGTGGTATGACATGCCGAAGCGTCATCATTTTTCTGGTTTTTTAACTAGAAACATGGTTCAAAACTACAAACGTGCCCCAGGGTTTGAAGCATAAGCTTTAGAGACCACCGAGAATTACGCTTAGATGAGAGACACTATAACTAACGACAGTCACTAAACCAGCTATCCACTACTCGACCATTTTACTCGTCTGTACCGACCCTCGCGAGAGTACCTACAACTAGCCTTAAAACCAAACGACGTACAAGAGGAAGATTTGGAAGAAACAACACACATAATGAAAGAGCAATATAAAAGTTCTACCATTCGCAGGGTCGTGATATACGTTAGAGCATTACAATGTCTAATGGATATGGGTGGAAGTCGTCAGAATGAGCGGCTTTTAAGGGCGATTCGGGTAGCTGTTGTAAAAGAAACTAGGTATGTGCTATTGTACAAACCGTTTGTTAATTACTTAATCTATTGGTTAAGCAAACAGATCAAATGCAATTTACTTCATAAAATAATTCCATTGTAGCTAGAAATAAATAGAATATCTACTTGGTTCCTCTGCAAGGCAAAAGCATCCATCAAAGAATTCAAAGCACTCTACTATGATGGGATTAAGCTCAATTAACACGCTTTCCTAATGCGGATTAGTGATCACAAACCCGACGTCTAAAAATTCGAAACATACTACTTTTTTTCGTTCTATCTGGAAATCGAACCCACGACCCCGACACATGATCTCCGGTAGTAAAACTACTAGACCATCGAACCGTTTAGCCAACACCCCATTGTTTACACTATCAAATTCCTATCATATTATAATGATATGTGAATATAACTGTAGGTATTGTAGGTAATAAATTTTAACTATCCATTTTAAACAGTATCACGTTCCCACAGTCCTAAAATCTTAAAATATAACATTTAATCGGGAGTAATTTATAAAATTTGCAGGCGTCCCTTTTTCTAAGTAAATATTTTTTTTGTACTCGCCAACTAGCTTCTGAAGTGGGCGGCTTTGTAAGTATATTTAGAAATCCAGGACAACATAATTAAAAGTTAAAGGAACAGCGACCAAACTTACATAATTGGATACCAATTAAATATTAATTAGTTTTTACGACTATGAAAGTTGGAAAGAAAAAAAAAGGTTGTGAGAGTTCAAGCAAATAAAACGAAAGGCCCATAAAAGTACAGTTTATGTAGGTGTCCTAGGGTAAAAGTCCATTTCGGATGTTTAGCACATCTTGTTTCACGTTTAGGGCAACTCAAGGTTAAGACTGAAATAAACATACATTTGTGGACCTAGTTTAAGTACTAACACAGTAATAAATTCTCCAATCGATACTTTTCTAGATACCTATCAAACATAAAGCAAGACACAAGAGATGTACTAGTGTGTACGTAGACACAAGTGCACTCTCTTTTCCCTTAAAATCATATTCCGATAAGACACCACACCACTCTGTAACATACCACAGAGATTAGGAGTAGGACCAACAACTAATTGGGCTTATTCTATTATGCCCTCAATCACATGACCCGGTGTAGGGTCATACAAAATTTTGTGTTTTTAGCGAAATCTCCAAAATATGTATCTCTGGGATCACAATTTTTTAAAGTTTTGTATGACCAGTTGGTCTAGTAGTTTAAGTACCGATGGGTGATTTACGATTCCCGGGTCGAGCAAAAAGTACTTGCCTGCATTTTGATTTTATCGAACATAGTTAGCTCGGTTTTGTGATCACCAATCTCAGATTAGGCAAAAGCTGTCAATGATCCAGCTGGTTTTATAAGTGGGAGCATAACCGTTTACCGTTTGACGACCAGTTTGGCGGAGTAGTTTGAGCGCCGGTTGAGACGCAGGGGTCGCGGATTCGATTCCCGCACCAACACAAATGTTTGTTGATGAAACAGATATTTGTGTTGGGTCTGGGTGTTTGTAGTTCCTTCGTTGTTTCTAGTTTCCATAGTACAAGGGAAAACCTTAGTTTGGGACCAGGACAATGTATTTGATGTGTCTCAATTATTATTGTTTATTATTAATGGAATAAGCTAAATTTCATACCTTTCGAGATACAGCGGAACAAGACTGCTAACTTCAGATACTAAGAAAATCTTAACATAAAAATCTTGGGACTCATTTTGGCCTGATGCCAGAACGTACCCAGGACCCTAAACTATCGTTTTAAAGTGCGGCCCACTAGCTAACAAATCAATACCACGGTATTAAATTATAAATCCTCCAACCGATATACGGCTACGGCGGCCAATTGAATGATCAGCCACGTACGCTGGATATAAAATGCTCAAGTGAGAGCGCAAACACAGGTGCACTTGCTATTCCCGTCTCCTCTTAATTCAATGGGACATCAGTGTAACACGATGACAGAGAGATTGGGCGTAGGACCATCGGCTTATCGTACTTTCCGAGCCATGGGGGTACAAGACCGTTAGCTTCGAGACTTCGGGCTGACAAATGCCATTGGACTGACATTAAGAACGTCTGAACAGAATAACTCAGGTACAAGTTTTTGGGCCGACTAGGGGTCGAATCCGGGACCCTAACTGCAGCCTTTAAAGTGCGACCCACTACCCACACTGCACCACTAAGGCAGCCACGGTATATCTGTCCCTATACACTACCAAAAAAATCAGGATGTTTTCCTCTGCCCCAGTATGAGGTAATGTAATATATCTGAATATTATAATTACGTAGTATGTCCAACATTCTGCTTTATTAAAGCGGTTTAATCTTCAGGGATTGCTGACATTGGTATGTTAAAGGTCAGGCTCCAGTCCCTTATATTTTATTCCACAGTAAAAATTTAAAAAACGCCATCTGAAGGCCTTAACGTGCCGCAGTCAACTTTATACGCAGGGCGGTGACTATCACATCAAATTGATAAATCGTCCGGAAAAGAACGTGCCTAGGTAAGAAACGGGGGTAAGAACGAGACAGAAATACGGTAATGTCGGAAATGGTGAGTGTAAGTGACAAGGACATACGATAAAACAAAGCATTTATTCGTAACGACTTTATTTTTAAAATACTGGCTGTTGTTTATGGTTGACATTATTATACTCCAAGTTTTGGAAATCTTTTCACCGTTATAAAATTTTATCCTTTGTAATTTGAGCTGAATAGGTTTTATTTTTTGTGACCTAAAAGGAGGAGGGGATCTCTGGGCCCAAGTTATCAAGATGAAAAGCATCCTCAAAAATCGGTTATATTTTTGTAAAGAAACTCACAAAATACTAGACCATTTTACAATCCAGAATATTAGAAAAATTAAAAACATCGTATTAAACTAACTATCGATATAAAGCGAGTTTGATGACAACACAATAATCGTTAAAATGTATGAAAATCGTGTAAGAAATTGATAATCGATATTGTACCTAATCTATGCAGTACTCGGACTAATTAGAACTCTTCCGAGTTGAAGTATGAGGTGATGTATTTTTCTTTTTCATAAAGAAAAAAATATTTGACAAGTGTCAATAAAACGTTAGTCAAGAAAAAATGAATTTCATGTTTTTCAGCGATATAATGTTATTAATTTCAAAGTTATGGATGGCTTTTTATCACGGAGATAAATTATACAATTGGATATAATTTTGGGCTATGTGTCACGTACGTAAGTACCTATACTTACCTATTATAGGTAAGTACCTTCTTAACCTCACTTTTACTAATTGAGGTATATTACTATTCATTCAAAAATCTCGATTTCTGGATTGCCTAGTTTTCCTAAAATGTTTGTGGCGAATTGTTATTATGAATCTTTCATAATAAGGCATCTTTGATTTGTATAACACTTGAGCCCACAAATATATTAAACCGGTTTCGGTTTCCTTTACTATATATAGGCAAGGTAGTATATATAGCCAATAGCAGTCGGTAATAACCGACTTTAAATAGTATTTAGCATACAGGGTGAAAAAAAAAAACCTGCCGGGCTAACATGCGCGCCACGAGATAATTTTATCGACAGTCGTATTGTGTCGGCGCAAGTTGCTTCTCGCTCACCTGACTAAGCGATGAGCGGGATAGAACGATGCGGTCTCGCGAACGAGTGTCGACAAAATTTTGTCGCGGAGCGCATGTTAGGCCTACTGGAGGGAAATTATATCGAAATGATCTGAGCATTCAAATCTACCAAAAATATCTGAGCATTCGATAAAAGAATAACCCAAATCGAACTGTAGAATTATCTATTAGAGATAGCTAAGCTCTATTTCCGCATGCAATACATAATACCAACAATTTCAATATTTTTTCTATTTCGAGATAGTAAAATACCCCAATCATAATAGAGGTAGCAAAACAAAGGAACCATCTACACTAGTCCTAAATATCTATTCCGTTCTTCAAATTGAAGCTGACGGGCCTAAATGGATGCCGTCTGGGCAAAGCCCTGTCCGACCTAACCTCATTAATTGTCTCCAAACGGCTTTGAAATCTAGCCTTTACAGTCTAAAATTATCACAACAATGCTCACATACAAAATGTTTCTATCTAAACTTATTATTATGAAACCCTATGTATACTATAATGTAAAAAAAAACGCAATAGACGAAACGCTTGCGCGATATAATAGTCAACCAGCGCCATCTATAGGCAGTAATTAGAATTACTAGCAAAATTAAGTACCAAAACGAAGAAAGGGCGACGGGCGATCCACTAGCTTTTTAAATGGACTCACTTTGGGTCGCTGCGTCAGCGTTAGTATAAGTACTTAAACTCTAATTTTTAATCATGTGGAGTTAACTGGCAGATATCAATGTGTCATCCCCATACATTATCACTCAATTTGACAGGTGCAAAACGTCAAAATGTATAGAAACTTGACATTTGCATCTGTCACCACATGATAAAAAATTAGAGTATTGTTTTTATCTATGTTAGGCTGCCTGTCCATTGAAGCGGTGCGGAGTGAAACCATTAAAAAATGAAGTTTGTCAAGAAGCGGAGTTTTTATGCCATTCTATTGACGGATTTCCCTCCGCTCCGCCCCGCTTCGGCAGACAGGCGGCCTTAGAATGGCCATTCTATTCTCGAAATCAAGCCGGCAGCGACCTGAATGGGGCATAGGCGCTGCCTGTCTCAGCTCTTCTCATTGTTTTGAAACCCGACGGCTTCTTCAGTTTGAAATCTAGCTTAAGATTTAACCTTAGTAAAGATAATAAATTATAGTCGCTTTGATGTTATTTAATCCATTCAAAGCTGATCTTAGAGTTTATAAACTAGGTTAGCAGTTAAATTTTAAACTGACAGTGAAATTGTGTAAACTGACAGACTGTTCTAATGTTTATTTGTATATGTGAGTGAGGGTACGTGCCTCGAATCAATGGGATAGCCCCTTGTGATTCCACTGTTGTTACTGGACAAGTGTCCACGGGTGGAGGCAATCGCTAACCTAAATAAGAACCATAACTGTGCATTCTTCTTTTCTTGATTGTACTACGCCAACGCTCAAAAATAATACAGACAAAATATCATTTACTCTTCAGAAGAAATATGCCATTTTCCATATCACAATAGCAGTTTCGGTGAGCATATTACTAAAACTGGTACATTTTGGCAAGCCAAGCGTTCTGCATTCGCATATAAATTGCGGAACATGTCAGTTTTCGAGCTCCTTTTTTAGGCGAATTCAGCAATCCGTGTACAGAAAGGGAAGAACAAAAGAATTAAACATACTGTTGTTACAAGTCGTGGCTTTGTGGGCAAGTGATAGGGGATCAGAGGGGTGGCTGTGTCATTCCGTTGTAAGGTTCTAGGTTGATTTTGTTTTAGGCATAAGTATAAAAAACCATAACATTCATTTATCTTATCAAGGTCTTTTCTGCGATACCTATGTTGGCCAACAGCGCGTCGGTTCTGGTATGCTCTTGAGAACAAGAACTTCAGGCGACGTGTGGCAATAAAAAATATTATTTTCCATTCTAGTACAGCACTCATTATGCACACATTTCATCAAAATATTATCTCGTTTTTAGGTGTCAGGGCATATCTATAGATTCAAATATCGTGGAAATGCGTTTTCCCAAGAATCGTTATCGAATACATCGTTATTACAAAGGTTGCGTTAAATGATTGACAGGGCAGGCTTATGTTTAATTTTTTCTATATGTAATTGAAGGGAATGTAATAATACTTGTATCTTTTTAAAAATGGCTTTAGAAGCAGTATGTCTCTAGAACATCTAATACATATATGCAAATCATGAAAAGAGCAACATTCAATCATACCGGGACATACGTTTTCTATAGAATATCGCAGCTGTCGGGTCAACCCTCCCAAACGGACGGGTCTTTCCGACCTTTACTGTACCTAATATATTCGTTTTACCTTTTGACATTCAGTGATCAAGGATGAATATTAATTTTAATACGATCATGTTATGAATGGAAAACATTCGGTAATGCTACTAAAATCTGAGGATAAAATGTTTTAACTGTGTATAATAATAATATCACTAGAGTATCAACAAGGCTTTCAGCTATGGCAAATAAACTGTTACATTTTTGGCAACGCAATAATGACTTCACTCTTACTGGGAGAGCTTACTATCAGTTGATCTGTCTATTTGTTTCCCATCTTTTAATTAAAAAAATGTAATACTAGTGACAAAATTAATAAATCATCTTCATCAGCCTGTTTCAGTTTCCCCAATGTTCGCCATTTCACCTTGTCTTCTACCCCAACGTCAGTTTTCGACAGATATGGCTAACCCATTGCCACTTCAGCATGCTGATTCGATGAGTGTCAGTCATGTCAGTCACTTTAGTCTTTTGTCGGACAACCATATTTTGGATTTTATACTTTTACGACACTCCTCCACTAGCTCGCCCCATAGCACGCTGAGCAATATTAAACTGGTAGGCTAGCCATAATATTAGAGTCCACGTCTCTGCACCGTTAGTCATTACAGATAGGACACACTGATTAAAGACCTTGGTTTTTGAGACATCGTGATATAGATGACGAGAAAAATAATGATTGCAAAAAAGTAATCAAGGACTTTTGTTCTAGTCATAATAAGAAATTAGACATATCGAGCTATTCCAGTCCATTCTCCAAGGCATTCACTAGAAGAAAAAGAAGTCTAATAGAAATTAATCGCCTTGACTTTGTCCCCATTAGGTTAATCTGTAACGAGCATTCTGCTACGTCTGATTACTTAGTCGCTCGTTCGCTGAACACGAAAAATACATCCCTTTGCCTTATCTCCGAAATCCACAAAATTGGATGACACAGTACATTAGCAATCCGTAACCAACTTTGGAGCCAACAATTTCATTACGCTTATTATTAGAAGCTACCTTTATGTATGTACAAAACGATCATGAATGCGCCTTCACACTTAGGGATAGCAAAGAAGAAAAAAAGACATTTAAGTTGTTCATTATTATATACATTGGCTAACAAAATACATACTTTAACTACTACTTTACTAATAGTAAATTTCAATTAAAGATTTTTGTTAAAATATTCATAATATTGTGTATCTATTCCTACAATAAATTGATACCATAGCTTGTATTGTAGTAGCTTTAATATAATAGAAATTAAAATATTAAGGCAATGAATTTAAAATATTTAGATTTCTTACAGGTTTACTAATTATGCGAATATTTCCATATAATATGAAGGTAACCTTCATAGTCAGATGTTATCAACCTTACTTAACATTAACTTCATTTAATAAGTCATCTAAACTGTCTTAAACTTTAAGCATATTTAGCAAAGTTTCTTGCAAATGAAGTCATATTTACATTACTCGTTGCTCAAAGATGTTAACCCTTTATAGGGTTGTGACGTTTGGATTTGACATGATTTCTTCAAGAAATTTCCAGTCAAAACTTGACATTTTGTTGTTCTGCTTGTCACTAATCTATTCGTGAAAAAGTGGCTTTGGAGCAACTGGTCTCAATAAGCTCGTTCAAGAATTTCAACACCTACCTCAAAATTTCAAGGGGGCTATTTTCTCGAATAGTCATAAAGTGAAAGAATGATAAAAGTAACCCGTCACGTTCAAAAGTGTCTCTAAAATAGGTAAAGCGAAATAGAATATCTGTGTCTAGCATTTGTGGACTATGAGAAGGCCTTTGACTCGGTTGAAATCTGGTCTGTTCTGGAGTCCCTGCAGCGTTGCCAAATAGATTGGCGATATATCCAAGTGATGAGATGTCTCTACGAGGCCGCCACTATGTCCATCCAAGTACAGAATCAGCAAACAAAACCTTTACCATTGCATCGAGGAGTGAGACAAGGGGACGTCATCTCCCCAAAATTGTTTACAAATGCAATGGAGGACATGTTCAAGACGCTGAACTGGAAAGGACGTGGCATCAACATAAATGGCGTATACATCTCCCACTTGCGATTCGCAGATGACATCGTCATATTGGCAGAAACGATGCAGGACCTAAAACAGATGCTGAATAGCCTGGCAGACTCTTCTAAACGCATCGGCCTACGGATGAACTTGGAAAAAACCAAGGTCATGTTCAATGAACATGTTCTACCGGAACCGATTGCGATCCATGGCGCCACCCTCGAAGTTGTTAAGAAGTATGTGTACCTCGGGCAGACATTGCAGTTGGGTCGAAACAACTTTGAGGATGAGGTGAAAAGAAGAATCCAGCTGGGTTGGGCAGCATTCGGAAAACTACGTCGAGTCTTCTCATCGTCTATTCCACAGTGCCTAAAGACAAAAGTCTATAATCAGTGCGTCCTACCCGTCATGACATACGGGGCTGAAACGTGGACACTAACAGCACGGCTAGTCCACAAGTTCAAAGTCGCTCAGCGGTCTATGGAAAGAGCTATGCTCGGCGTTTCTCTGCGTGATCGAATCCGAAACGAGGTGATCCGGCAGAGAACCAAAGTTATCGACATAGCTCATCGGATTAGCAAGCTGAAGTGGCAGTGGGCTGGCCACATCTGCCGCAGAACTGACAACCGTTGGGGTAAACGAGTTCTGGAGTGGAGACCGCGTCTCGTTAAACGTAGTGTAGGACGACCTCAGGCCAGATGGAGTGATGATCTGCGCAAGAGGGCTGGCTGGAGCTGGATGCGAGTAGCCGAAGATCGATCAAAGTGGCGAGCATTTGGAGAGGCCTATGTCCAGCAGTGGACTGCAACAGGCTGATGATGATGATGATGATGATGAAATAGAATATGGCAATGGAGTGGGCTGTGCTCGGAATCTCCTCGAGTGATCGTGTCAGAACTGATGAGATCTGCAGAAGATCTAAGATAGATATAAAGATAGATATTCTTTATTGCACAGAAACAGAATACGTGAGTGAAACATCAGCAACAAACAGTATAATAAGGCGGTCTTATTGCTTGTAGCGATTTCATCCAGACAACCTTTAGGTAGAGGAAAAAAACAAGACAAGGTAAGGTCAGGTCGCAGACACAGCTAAAAAATTGCGTAGCTCAAGTGGCGATAGGCAAAGCACATTGCGAGAAAACACGGTCGTTGGAGCGGAAAGGTCTTTAAGTGGAGGCCGCGAAGAAGTCGCAGCCGTGAGGTTGCGGGAATTCCTTGGATGCAGGTAGCTCACGACCAATCTGTGTCCAAATATTCTCTTTATTTGGGTGAGTCTACGTCTGATGGCTGAAATGAAAACCCATTATTAGTAACATTTTTTTATGATATAGTGGGCAGACAACAGAATGCTTGTCATACTAATATATCCTACAAAGCGTGTGATAAGGTATTTCATCCGTTTTTTCACTTTGTATCGGGATTAAAAAACGACTGAGTCACATCACTAACCCGTCAACCCAACAGACTACCGTAATATTTTGATTGTGGGTGACATGTTTACTTTAAGCCGTTTTTACGACAGCGCCTCTGAGGGGATTATAAAGCTGCGTAAATTACTTCCAAGGAATCCAGCAGGCACATTGTTAGAATAAGGCAGCCGCTTTTGGGATATAATTATGTCTTTACGTTTCCCGTTTGTAAATAGGTCGATTTTAGTTAGAGCTAGAGAGTAAGAAGAGTAGATACAGCCTTATTGGGGCACAAGGTGGCTCACAAGCAGATGGAGATGAATGAAAACATCGAATGGATAGCTGCACGTTTCTGATAGTTTCTGAAACGTGTAACTGTTGTGATTTAGTCAGTCTGGTTTCCTTGTTAGTGACGCAAAGGTCAGTTGGTAGTCGCTTCATTAAATTTACCAGACCTTCCCAGTCCTGAACCTTTTTATGTCTACTCCTTTGATCATTCATTGGTAGTAAAAACAAGGTCCTGAGATGTATCTCTGTATTGATTAATGAAAACCACATTTTCTCTATTTGCTCAGAGTGGAAATTAAACTCAACGACCAAGTGCAATTTTGAGCACTTCGAATCATGATTTTGATCTCTAACTTAACCAAATTACGTTTCCTTAGATGACCAACGAGCTATTGAAAGTCGAGGCAATTGTTGAACTTTACAAAGATTAACCCGGACGTCCAATAGCGACCTAGTCTAAGTTTCAACAGATACAACTGTCAAAGGTTTGGTAAATTAACTCGCTTGTTCGGTCTCGGATTTAGTTCTATATTCAGATCGAAACCTGTGAACTGGTATTCTTAACTGGGTAACGATTTGTTTGGTGTAACTTGAAGTTGGTTGAAAATTTCAGTAGGAATGCGATTTTTATTTGATTGGTGGCAGATGATCAAACAATAGCTGCCACCCATGAAGACCAAGAATAATGTAGTTTCAAGTGCGCTGCACGTTACTTTTACGTACTTATATAGCATCAATATTCACAGACTTTCTCGGTGGCACAGTGGTATGATGGACAGGGATTGGGTTCGATTCCCGTATAAAATAGCAAAACATCTCATACTCAAAAATGTACCAGACCAGATCAAGTAGTTTAAACAATTGTGTTAATAATCATCTGATTGTTATTTTTTTTTATGTGATAAGTAGCAGACGAGCAGGCGGATCACCTGATGGTAAGCAATGCCGCTGCTTATGGACACCTGCAACACCAGTAGAGTTACAAGTGCGCTGCCAACCTTTTATCCCCTTCCACCCCGGGTGGGCCTCCGGTACCCTCACTCACTCGGCGAAACACAGCACAGGGGCTGCTTCACGCCGGTTTTTTGTGAGGCAGTGGTATCACTCCGGTCGAGCCGGCACATTCATGCCGAAGCGTGGCTCTCCCACAATTAACAAATCTAACAAAGGATCAACAATTAACAAATCTAACGAAGGAAATTTATCTAACAAAGGATCACAGATATAATACTACTTAGGTAAATGTATTACACTCAGACACAGAACAAACATAAATGTTCATCGCGCGTATTTTGTCCAGGTTGGAGATCGAATCCAAGACCTTTGGTGTATGAGACAGAATCACTATCAAATGCGTAATCGGGCCAGTTGTAAACTGATACAAATACTTGCAAGTCAGCAGTCTTCATGCCTTAAAAAGCAAGTAAAATCGTTAATCGTGCACCAAATCCCCCTTCGGTATTATCAGTGGTCTCCCGCCGAAATATGAAGTTAAAGGAATAGAAAGTGCACTTATGTTTGCGTACACACTTATTACCTACTTGGCAAATTATTGCGATACGGCCACCGAAATTAAATGGGTTGAGAGTTTTTATCAACATATGTATTGCCAAAAATAAAAGCAAAATATTTTATACACTCAAGAGAATGTACCGTCAAAGACAGTCCGATTTGAATGCTAATGATTCCGGGACAGACAGAGAAGAGGCGGCAACAAATTATGAAAATGACAGACCCATTCGGACTTAAGGTCGTATGACTATTCGTGAGAATTCTAATTTAATGTCTCACAATGTTTTTTTTTTATAAATGTTGGGCCACCGAAATTATTATAAATAAATAACAAAAGTGATGATATTATATAAACATAAAACTCTACTTAAAAGACGAATTCATAACTATAGTAGGTATATTGTGTAAATAATAATTATCTAAAGGAATGGGTGAATCTGGGTGCTATTTATATAATAAGAACGAAACGCAGTCAAAAAGTCAAATATTAAAAATATATTATGTAGGATTTACTCGTCATAATTATGATTCACTGGACAAAAAAAAATCTTAATGTGCTGTTACGAACGAAACGAATATAAATGGTAGTGCTCATTAAAATAAATTTAATTCAGAGAAACGCTTACCAATAATGATGATTGGCGTAATTACCTGAAATAAGAAGAAATAATACATCCAATTAGGTATTTTTACTTAGTAAATACTTTATATAAATTTATAACTTCAGAAAAGATCTTCACTGTTTGTTCTGTTGTGCCTGTCAACGTCATATTTGGATCTCACGGCCGCTTATCATCAGGCGGAGTGAAGTCATCTTGATTGTCCTCAGTAGCAGTAAAAAAAAGAAACTTGCTTCATATTGACATAGAATTTGGGCTTATTTAGTCTTCTACGCTTGGCTCGCCCGCTCCCAAGCACGAAGCATCTCCAAACTACATGATAAAAAATCCACCATCTGTTAATCAGTCGCGCTCACTCCACCAAACAGATTGATCCAGCTAACTGAACTAGAAGTTATTGTCAAGCAGTCCGTGAAAAGGACAACCAATATTTCACTCGGGGCTTTTTCTATTTTTACCTCGGGTCGCATTAATTTTGCAAATTCGTGGAACGTTTGACCTGGCCGGCTTATTTCCTTAATGAAAAGAATTTTCTATTTATTTCAGTTTTAAATGAAGCCAAACCAGTTAATCCTTTTAAGTTAGACGCAGACAACTTATTTTTAGATCTGACAACCGTTTGATAAATGACCACTTTACCTTAGAAAAATTTGAATTTTTAAATATTTCTCCAACTAGCATAGGTAGGTCGTCTAGCATATTCCTCTCGACCTCTAGCGTGGCGAGACAACTCACCGGCACTTTGTTATCCCAGTCGACTCCAAGATACTACGTAACAATAATCATTTCTTTCAACCCACATGTTTCTTATCAGTTACTTTTTTCACCCCAATAAGTTGCAACTATTCGTATTTTTCGGGTAATCACATTTCCCAACATTCGAAAACAGGCAGGAGAAAGAAATCGAACGCCGTATCGATAACGCCTGGAAGAGCTTCTGGTCTATGAAGATGTACATGAAGGGAGATCTCCCCGTGTCTCTCAAACGAAAGCTGCTCGATGTTTGCATTCTACCTATTCTTACGTACGGTGCTCAGACTTGGTCATTAACTGAAAATCAAAAGTCCAAACTCAAGATTTGCCAAAGAGCTATGGAACGGAGAATTTTAGGTATTAAAATCATAGACCGCGTTAGGAATACCGAAATCCGCTCCAAAACCGGAATAGCAGATGTAGGTGAAAAGACCGCCAAATTAAAATGGGATTGGGCAGGGCACGTTTGCAGAATGCACCCGGAGCGATGGACCAAAATCGTCACGCAGTGGCAGCCTGCAGATGGCCGTCGCCTAAGAGGCAGGCCTAAGAAAAGATGCCGTGACGATTTGGATCATCACTCCCGGGACTGGGAAATAACGGCAGCAAATAGGCGCCAGTGGAAGACCATAAGGGAGGCCTTTGCCTTTGCTTTGCTTCATGTTCCACGTAAATTCGCATTTCTGGTATATTCATTGGATAACTTCTACATTTTGTAAATAAATAAATTTATATAACATCTCATACATTGACTTGACTCCGTACTGAGTAGAATAATTTATGATTCTCTATGCTAAGTAGCTTAAGCACTTGTGTTGCGGATATCAGACAATACAGGTTTACAAAGTTACATAAATACAAATATTACACCTAGACACAAAACAAACACAAGTGTTCATCACACAAATTTATATACAGGGCGACAAAACTAAATTGCTTCTTCTCATAATAAAACCTCATGATTGCAATGTACACTATGTAAAGACCCTGTTATATGTTTCTTGGGTCCTTTTTACGCTGTGAATTGCTTTCTCCATGCGATAATACTACAAGCGCTTATGCTACTTACTTTGCGGCGAGGGCAGTTCATATTTACCTATTACATCATGATTTTTACACTTGCTTACTTGTGCGTTTCTCGCGAAATTTTCTTGCACGAATCACAGTTTTGTGGAATGGTTTATTCGTGGTTATATTTCCAGACGGCTATGACTACAAAACCTTCAAGATAAGTGCGTGCTCCTTTTTGCCGGCAACGCATCAAAGATCACTCTGATCTCGCATATTATGTTCTTAGGTGTGATTACTTACCAGCAGGTGAAGTGGACTCCTGGATATTCTAGCCAGCCTAACGCCCAGAAGCGCAGAAGCTTCCTAAGATGAATACCTAATACTATAAACGCTACTATGATAACGCCCAGTTGGTCTAGTGGTTTAAGTCCGGGCCGTGATCTTGGGGTCCCGGGTTACTTACTTTTTGCTCGACCCTGGTATCTGGGTCGAGCAATACCTATAGGTATGTTGAATTTTACCTATATGTTGCATTTTTTTAACTTAACTTGGGTTTGTGATCACCAATCCGTTTTTGACAAGTGTGGTGATTAAGCCTATTTCCTTCATAGTAATGGTAACTTGATGCCTATGATCTTATTAATAAAACGAAATAATTTTATCCAAAAAATATTCTGATTAAAATACTGTTCCCGCCAGTGAGGATAAATTATCAAAACCCCATCCCAAACTGATACAAAACGATTAATTAAACTAATCACGGCAATTTATTCCAAAGACAGATTTTAACGATGCCTAGTCCGACCGCATGTCATTTATTAGAACGGTATTATTATGAAAGGAGATTGCGCCCGTGTCCTGTTGAAGTAATCAGCGGACCGCCACGTGACCGCCCTTTATCTGCCCGAAGATTTATAGCCAACGCATTACAACGTTTATCTTAATCTTGGCCTGGCTGAAGCTGTATTGGCGAGGCCCTGAGTAAGCGTGAAGGTGATCTTTGAAGAGCAGTCAAGCATAAAGGACCATGTGCACGAACTGTACGGAGGGCCTGGCACGAACTTTTTATAGAAATCGTATCTTATACGTATCGTAAACCATTTGTATGGAAAACTGAAGAACTCCCTCCATCGTACGTAAGCATTATATTCAATTAGCTTCAGTCAAAAATGTAATCAAATAGCATCGTAACGTCAGCGTTTGTCCACAGATTAAACAACAAAACGTATCAAAAACAGTTTCATGACGGAAATGTACGACACACTGCATCGACAAAGGTACTTCGTGTTAAGTACTAATAGTAAAGTTTTTATCTTTTCATGGAGGTAATATGATAATATATCTAACCAGATCAACTTTACGAGTTACTTTTTTGGATATTTTAAAATTCGCACTACCAACATTTATGCATATTTATTTTATTCAAACATTTTTTATTGTTATTTTTAAGTACTAGGTCGAAAACCTACAAATTATGACAAGCCTAACTGTCCTTGACTAGATGGTCGATACACCTTGAGCTCTCTCAATGGCTGCGGCTTCCTGTACGTACGTGGCCTCCACTCAATGAGCTTTCTTCCCGTCTCTTCTCTTCGCAATGTACCCAGCCCATTGCCACGTCAACCACGCAATGCTTTGGGCTATGTCTGCAACCTGTATCTACCTTTTGAAGGTCGCGAGAACCCCTTGGATACGGGTGACACCGGACCGATCTGTGTGGACAACATTAAGGGAGGCCTATGTCCAGTAGAAGAAATAGACGTCTCTCGCCACTGCGTCTATTGGCTGAAATAATAACAATGAGTAACTGTCAACTGACTAAGTAGCAGCTCATAGTATGTAAGCCAGTCTAATTACAGTTTCCTAATGTCTCAGTAAAAAATTAAAACGTGTCGCAATAGCTTAGCACGTTCCTGTTTACTCTTAAAATAATCAGTGGCCGGCCACGTGACCGATCCTTTATCTGCCGCGAGATTTATAGCCGAGGCGTACCACGTTTATCTTAATCTTGGCCGGGCTTTGCGTCTCCATCGGCGGGATTGTGATTCCTTCCGAGATCCGGTTTAAGGTTGCACTGAGTAACTTAAGAGCTGTGATAATAATGGTAATGCTTTATGGAAATATTATTCTTGCAAACTGAGGTTAATGAGATGCAGATTGTGAACGTGATTTCTGAGCTAGCTAATTTTTGATACGCACCACGATATGACACAATTTGTGTAGGTATTGCCCCCATTTGCCCGGGTAAAACATGTTGTTGTATTCATTATACGTATGTGTATCATGTTTGGTAAGCAAATAAATGTTTTTTTATCTTAATTATTGTTTTGTCGTTGAAAGGTACATTCGTAGCATTAGAGGTGCACATAGAGGTAAAAAAAGAATTTGAAAAGAGTGACTACTGAGTTTCTTGCTGATTCTTCTCGGTAGAAATCGACTTTCCGAATCAGCGGTAGCTTACATAATATTTGACATTCATAAATGTTCTATAAGAACTTAAATTGAATAAAGAATATTTCTATTTCTATTTCTTAGGTACAAACATACCCGTCCACCGAAGAGGGGGCAGATTATATTGGAGTCCCTCTGTCTGACATTGCTTAAGTTATAATAAAATCATTCGCATCGTTCTAAATACGTGTATCACTAAAAATAAGAGTACTATGTTACGTTAGAACAATCTAATTTATTATCCAATGTATTTTGGAGCAGCTCCAATTTGCGTGGCCAAAAATTTTACGTAACATTTTTTCCATCAAAAATATGTTCCCATGTTGAATCGACAATTTGACTGAAAACTGCAAACTTTTCAGGGATCAGAATATGCGTGTGATTAGTTATATTTTCGATTCGTTGGGTCGCGTTGTAAGCCTGATGCGTAGTTACATGTCAGAAAGGATGTTTGATATTCATCGATGATGAATAAACATCGATGTTTTAACATCGATCTTTAAACCTTTTTTACCTGAGTTACTCTCACTCACTTGGAAGAGCTTCTCCAAAGCAATGCGCCGTTCCACGCTGTTTTAATTTGAGTCTTTGGTATCACTCGAGGCAAGCTGCCCCATTCAAGTCGAAGGTCTGCTGTCAAGAATCGGGTAGTAAAACAGTAAGTTTCAAACCCAAATTAGCTTTGAAATGACTCTGCGTGTTTACCTATATTCGGCTCCTTCATATTTCAGGGTAATTTCCCCGTACAATGACCCCACTTATTGTCACAGATTAGTTTCGTGATACCTCAACGCAATTTGGGGTCACTAATTGCTCTCTTACACTAATCACAGCTCCTTGTCACTGCTCTACAGACAATTAGTGATTTATTTATTATAGAGTGCCTTGTATAGAAGACGTGTAGTATTTCAGTGTAGACATTGATAAATGTCTCTACCGTTTACTCTAAGACTTATTTATTTATTTTTAAGGTTCCGTAGCCAAATGGCAAATTATGGATTTGTCTGTAATGTCACAGTATTTTTTTTTCGAAACTATTAGAACTATCTATTTATATCTCTAGTGTTTCCTCTGTGGTCTGATATCTATAACTAAAGGGCTTAAGCTACTTATTAAGGAATTAGGTCGATGTATGAGTTTTGTTTACCCCTTATGAGTTTTGTACGTACCTAAACAAGCTCCTCAGCCAATTATACCTCAGTCATATGTCCTTTTACTGAGTGAACAATACGTAACAGGCAATAACAAAGACTAGCAGTACACGGGCCCATGCTAGGTACTAGTATTGAGGCCGTGGCGTCACTATTAAGAGATTGTTCAGTTAGTGTATATTGATACTGTATACTGTATATTGTACTGTGTATTGGTTCAATACGGTATGTAGGCGTTTGTGCTTTGATGCTAAGATTAGTCGAGTGCAAATAGATTGAATATTTATATTCATACATGCGGAAAATAACAAAACATTTTTTTTTCTTTTATTTTCTCCCATAAAAAATACAATTATTATTAAAATAAAAAAAAATGAAAACGAGCAATGGTAGTTCTGTCGGTAAGAACACAACTTCCATACATACGGTTCTGGATTCGTACGTGCACCTCCGGATTATTCAACTTCTTTATGACATGTGATAATTGGCAGACAAGCAAACGGATCACCTGATGGTAAACAATTACACTATTAACGTCGTAAGACCCAAAAGCCTTTTAAAAGACATAAAACGATTTTCCATTGTGTCTGCTGTCAGGGCCTTACGACGTTAAGTGAAAGATTTCGTTTCCTTTGTTTTTATTTCAACACATTTAATATATATTATATAGTATAGACATAAACGATACCTGTTTAAATGAAGGAAAATATTGAATCAACAAATCAACTTGTCTCTCTAAACACTTGACATTGCCGGAATCACACGCGCGGCTGTCATAGTGCGCTGGTTTTTTAGGGTTCCGTACCTCAAAAGGAAAAAACGGAACCCTTATAGGATCACTTTGTTGTCCGTCTGTCCGTCCGTCCGTCCGTCCGTCTGTCAAGACCCTTTTTCTCAGGAACGCGTAGAGGTATGAAGCTGAAATTTATATCAATTACTCAAGTCTACTGTCCCTTGAAGCTGTGAAAAAATCAAACTTCTAAGCCAACGCAATCAAAAGATACACAGCCGTTTATGCCGCAAATTTTCGACACTTGCAAGGGAATCAAAACCTACAGGGTGCTTCCCGTGAACTCAGAATCTTGAAATTTGGTGCGAAGCAACGTCTTATAGCATAGATAAAGGAAAAAATACGAAAACCATACATTTTTAGTTACATCACATAATATATTTTTTTAATAATTTTAAACTTCCTACCCATTTCCTCATAAACGCGTAGATGTATAAAGTTGAAATTCATATCAAATACTTAGATCTAATTGCCTATAATGACTCGATTGTCGTAATGAACGAACTTTGTAAACCTTGCAGGTTTGTACGGAACCCTCGGTGCGCGAGTCCGACTCGCACTTGGCCGGTTTTTTTATGTTGGCTCAGTAGATTGGCTCACCTCAGCCTGATGATAAACAAGAAGAGAGATTAAGTCCATACAAAAAAGCATCCTAACTAATATTATAAATGCGAAAGTATCTCTGCTTGTTACTCCTGCATGCCAAAACTACTGAACGGATTTAAATTAATTTTGGTATACAGATGGTCTAGACCCTGAGAAAGGACATAGGCTACTTTTTATAAAAAAGGGGTTGTAAGGGGTTAGAAGGGGAGTGAAAATTATTAAATAATATATAAAAATGCTACCCAATGATACTATTCCACGAGGAAGAAGTCGCGGGCAACAGGTCGTATAAAATATAAATAGAACGAACAAACTTGGATATCTGCTTATATTGTACTCATATAATAATGTCTTACAAATAACTCAACGACCTACTTATATTATAATTTTCTTTTTTACTTTTTATTATTTGGTTTATTTTGGTACTCTTTTTGTACTCGTAATATTATATCGTAAAATCCTACCAACTCAAACATATTAGAGCGATTAAGGGAAACAAAATTATACGCTCGATATAACTCAACGCCCAAATGCGGTGATATAATGTTCTTAGTTTAAATTGGATATAATTAAATTATTAATTGTAACCCATAATTATTTTATGTAAATTGTAAGACTGGTATACCTACCTATTAGGTCTGTAATTAGAATAGTTTGAAAGTTCTTAGGGACTTTCTAGGGCTATTGGGGGACCAGTGGCTCTTCTAAGGGACTTTTTAGGGCCATGGGGGACCAGTGCCTCTCCTAAGGGACTTTCTAGGACAATGGGGGATCAGTGCTTCTTGCGGACGGGTGCATCTACTTTTGGATTTTCAATATAAACTATTTGTTGAAATTACTTCGAAACAGCACTAATAGATGTCGCTGGGGGTCAATTTTATCGCGCTGGTATTTCGATTTTTGGATTTATGTAAAAGCCTTGCCATTGTCTGTAAAATTTACCTCTTTATAAATAGAAGAATAGAGGATGTGGGAATGGTGATCAGTAGATGCATAGTAGAAAAGTAACGTGTAAATGACGATATTAGAATTAAGATGACGTGTAAGACTGAGATAGAAGACGAATGGCTGCCAACGATGATGAAGACGAATTTTATGAATTATATTTGATGTTAATGAATTATTTATATATTTTCTGTTATTTGATATCCTTAACACAAGTGTTTAAGTTACTAAATGGAATAGTAGATACTTATGTGGATGACTCGCATTCAGTCACTCTCTACTAGTATGTTACTATTCTTAGGTTACGAATTTTCTCATAACGTTTAATATAAGTAACGCTTCAATAGTGGTTCAGGATTTTGCAAAAATAAGTGTTGAGAAGTAAGTTAAGTTTAAGAAGTAATTATCAAGCAACATGGCAACATTAAAGAATTTACCTGGATGACCTAAAACATTCGTAAAGTACACCATTAACTAAATCACATGATTTCAAAAACATATATTGGAAGTTTTGACCCTTCCATTCTAAAATAAATATTCCAATTTATTTCCACACAATTCTCAATACATCTCAAATCCACAAGCAAGATAAGCAAACCTCTATCTTCAAATAAATCGTGCAACATTCGTTCGGTTTCGGAAAACTTTACACAATGGCACAGATAAAGGCTACTCGCGTCAGTTTAAGAATAAAAACTGACAGTTGAAATCGCCTCTGAGGGTTCCGTAACATAAGTTATTTTTTATTCACAAGATTCAAACTACATCTTATATTGACCAGTAGCCTAACCATGAGTTTGAAATACTATCTTCGCTATCGAAAACTATCACTTTGTCTCTTTTATTTTGATACATTTGAAAGAGACAGAGCAAATAGTTTACGATATGTCAGTTTCAGATGTCAACTCATGGTAGCGCTACTGATGCCGGTTGTAGGAAGTATACCTTCTTATATATAATTCCTTCTTGTGCAATAACGCAAATTAAATAAATAAATAATTACTAAGTGACTGCTGTGTGATGGTCACAACCATTTAACAGGGGAACTAGACTAACGGATACACGATAACGCATATTAGAGCCTATCCAAACCAAAACGAGCAGTATTCCTTCGATGATTTTACCTCCACCGAACTAATAAAAAAAAAACATTTTTTTAAGAGAGCAGACAAACAGACGGATCACCTGGTAAGCAATAACCGCCGCCCATGGACACTCGCAACACCAGAGGCGTCACAAGTGCGCTACCGGCCTTTTGAGAAGTATGCTCGCTTTTTGAAGTTTGCAGGCAGTTTACATAAATTCCAATAAATGACATTAAAAAACAAATAAAAGCTTTTCAAAAGGATACACCTACATTTTGAAAAAATCAGAAATGCATGCTTGGATTCGAATCTAAGTAAGTACTACCTCCTTATGGAAGGTGCTCTATCAACTAGTTCAATTGTTTTAAAAATTAAACTGATAGACAAACAATACTAATCTGTTCATCATCATCAAGATTTCAGCCAATAGACGTCTGCTGGATATGTCCAGCCTTGTTATAGGCCTCCCCCAAAGTTCTCGACACAGATCGGTCCTACGCTACCCGTATCCAAGGGACTCCCGCGACCTTCACCAGATCGTCGGTCCACCTGGTGCAAGGCCTGCCACGGCTGCGGCCTCCTGCGCGTGGCCTCCACTCAAGAACCTTTCCACCCCAATAGCCGTCTGTTCTCCTCGCAATGTGCCCTGCCCATTGCTACTTCAGCCACGCAATTCTATGGGTTATGTCCGTGACCTTAGATCAAGGAGATTCCGAGCATAGCGATCTCCATTGCCTTCTGAGTGACTTTGAGCCTTCTTAAGCGGCCCATTGTAAGCGGCCACGTTTCAACTCCGTATGTCTTCACTAATCTGTTAGGACTTTGTTTTTTTTTTCATTCTGCCACGGAACCCTAAAAAGGAAAATATGTAAGTTTTCCGATAAGCCGCTTAGACCCATTTTATTCATAGGTATCTAAATCTGGCCCCCGTTAAAAGATTGCTTGGGCTTTTGTGTTTTCGAATAAGTAGTCTTTCTGGCCGCGCTGCGCTTAGTAGGGTTATACATTTGCAAGGCAAAGGGTTTCGTTCTTAAGAGGTTAAAACGGGACACTATTAGAAAGAAAGAGAGAAAGAAAATACATTTTTTAATTAATTAATTACAAAGACTTTACTATTGGTTCATCTGTATGTTTGTCATCAAGAGATAGCTAGATAGTTGCAATTTTTTTCATAATAGATATTACTTATTTCTAACCCCGTCGGTCTAGTAGTTTAAGTACCGGATCGTCATCTCGGGATCTTGCGTTCGAATCCCGGGTTAAGCAAACAGCATGCTTCGAAATTTCCGAACATATTATAGCTCAGGTTTGTGATCACCAATACGCATAATTTCTATCACTTACGATTACCATATTGGTAGGGAATAAACAGGTGTCTTCAAAAAATCGCTGTCATGACGTACTTTATTTAAGTCTGAGTTTAAATTTACTCTCGTCCGTTAACTAAATTGAAGGCACTAACAACTTTAACTCATACGCATGGGTATGAGTTAGAGTATCAAAGTATTAAACAAAACCCTTTCAAATACACATTATTAAAACTATTTAATGCCATGCAAAATAGCACCTTTTGCACACACAGTAAACTAGTTTATATGGAGATTTGGATGGCTCTTGTTCTTATCGCATTTTGTGGATAAAGTAATATTTAACACATTATGGTTAGGCAGCCCTATTTGGCGCGCAGCCCACGTTTCAGATGCTTATAAGATAAAAATGTACACTAGTATAATGTCTATTTTTAGGGTTAGATAGATATAGATACACTTTATTGCACAAACATCACAACTTAAGATATTACAGAAATTTTATCTTAACTAAGATATTATAAAAAAACAAGACAAGGTAATTTTGTGTGTCTATTCGTACTTGTCCAGTTTCATTCTAAATCGGTGCATCAAATCCAAAATCCTTGATATAAACGGGACTAAACGCGGGAATTTTAAAAAAAAGTACGCTATAGCATTTACCTAGCTTGACGTTTCGACTGCGTTACAAAAGCCTTGTCCCAATCAACTATCGTTTAGTCCTGTTTTTATCAATTTCTATAATGCAACGCGAAAGTTTAAAAACATAAATCCAAAATCATCAAAAGCAAGCCTATTTGGATAACTAACTTCTATTTCGAGTCGTTGTGCACAAACATTACGACATCGGACTCGTCAAATATTTTGCTAAATGGCTCTCATATTTAATACGGTCAGCGGTAACCCTGTTGGCCAGCGTCCCGCCTATCGGAGGGTTCAAGATTTATATTCACATATTACCCATGGACAATACGTTCACTATATTTTTCGTACCGCTTCAACACGTTTTAGGGGAATGGGCCTTCTTTATGGATGTTTGTGTATTTATAAGAACTTTTAGTAGAACACATGCGAGGTATGGTCTGGAAGTGTTTCGATCAATCACAATTTGTATCCAATAAATGGGACAAGGTTTTTTAGAATATATCATATCTCTTGGAAATTTTATGATCAGTGGTTTAAATCAATCAATCAAGATAAAAGGTTTTTAATCTTCATACAACCTTCTATGGAGCTTAAAGACGGATTTACTTTTTTATTTTTTTGGGCAAATCGGAAAGATCTCATGGTTGAATAAAATAATTGAAAAAAAGACGACCACATAAAGGTAATTTTAGGTAAAAAGTATTGTAATAAAACTTTTTATTTTATAAAATCGTAAAGTAGGCACGTTTGTATGAAAAATACGCGATGGGCGGTTAGATATAGGTCTGAGTGTATACTGATGCATCAGTGTATATGTCCATGTAGTCAGCATCACATAATAGTGTGCATGACCACTCTGCCAAGACTATAACGAAAGCAATTAGTTAATAGAAGCCATAAAAACAAGTTTCAAAAAAAGAAATCCCGCAATGAGTTGCGAGTTGAGATTGTAACAGTTCCAAACTAAAAATATTGTTGCAACATATAACTCGGTTTCTTACTTGTTTTTTTGTGTCCACATTTTTCCCAAACACGAAAAGTTAAGTAATTCAAAGTATGAACAAAAACAAACGGAAAACATCTGTTGAAATCCCCGGAACCTTCTTCCAAAGTGTCCCGGTAACCATTAAAGTAAGGAATGTGCGAACCTGCCTGCAAGCTTATCCCAATAAACACTTAGCAGTAAATTTGGGAAAACTAAGCGTTTTAGCGATCTGGTGGGAATTTTAATAGGGCAGAGTAATTTTGAACACGAACAACTAAAAGGAAACCAGCACCGTTTTTATACTACAGAAACTTAAGCATGACGTCTCTGATGATAAGTGAGTACCACTGTCTATGGACATCCCCAAAATCCAAGATCGATCTTTCATGTACAAACCTTCTTTTAAGCGTGTATTTTTTTTATGTGGTAGCAGATGAGCAGATGAATCAGCTGATAAGTATAAGTAGGACCGACAGAATAATTCTAAAGGTCTTGATGTTATTTATGTCGATATTATGCAGATTAAAATTCTTTTTTTATTATTAAAAAGCAACACCAAACAAATTTCCTTAATAGCTATTGTATAAGTTATTTTTACCCAGTCTTGAAATGGCATCGACACGCAAAGACAAGGAAAATAATTCGAGATTGACAATAAAACTTTCTGTAACAAAGTACGGCAAATTTGCGAGACATCTATCCCACAATTACGTTCAAAAGTTTCAGATCAAATTGATGGGGACAGACGAGCTTTATAACTTGTGAAGATCAAACTGAGCGTTAGGGTTATCTGTCACGCGTATGAGACGTGCATCACGTGACGGGTGAGTGATTCCGTTCAATGAGCACCTTGGGTCTGACACTTAAGTATTCCTCGCAACGTGCCAATTTTAGTTGCCAAATGAAGCACACTAGCATTGTGCTTCAGAAAAAGATACGTAGATACTTTTTATTACACTTCTGTGTAAAAAAAAGATGTCGTCAGCTAGTTTTTATTAATTTTGAATACTGTATTAAATAATATCTTTGTACGAACTAACTCTAGTTATAATTAATATCTAATAATTAAGATTTTTTTAACATTAATCCCATCAAAAACAATACTTGTCAAAAAACCAAGTCTTGCAACTACCGTAAAAAGTAGTGAGATCCATGTTTTGCCAAGTCGGTTATTCATTTATTGATTTGGCTATCACATTAAAACACAATATATCTCCCAAGTAATGCATTCAATTGATTCGGTTGTTTAATGTTGTTACATATAAAATTTTATTTATCATTATTTGGTAAGAATCTATCGATTTGATATTCAATTGATTCGATTCGTAGATTTTCGACTTAGCGTGTCCCATCTCTAATTCAACCTCATCACTAAAACCATGGGGGCTGCCATAGCTAAAAAATATTTTGATGAGGATGGATGACAGATGGGAAATTAATGTTTTGTAATTCAATTTGTTAACCCAAATTTGTTTTAAATACAAATTTGTATTTCTATAATTTTTCCCCTTTTAAATAACCTTCTTCGTAATTAATTCCCTTTAATTACTCACTTCATTCTTGAACGTCATTGCATTTTTTCGAGCGGTTAACACCGCGGCCTGACATTGAGCATGACTCGGAGGAATTAGCTTTCTTTTTCGGAACTCGAGCCCCGACCAGGTGCATGGTCTCGGCAACGGAGTAAAAGCACTCGTAAGCCTTTCCAATGGCTTTTTGGTAAGTCTACCAGTGCAGTGGTGTGTTGTGATATCCGTGTCAGTGTCAAGTGAGGTTATTTTTTACAATCGTTTCTTTTTTCCCTAGGCTCATTTATTGATGTCCGTTTGAGAGACCTCCGTGGGGTTGGCAGTTAGAGACGGACCTCATGCAGCCCTAAATTTCCCCCATCGGTGAGTATTCCGTTCAGGTTGCTTCTATCTAACGTCCCTTGTGGTTAGGGCGGCTGCACGCATGTTGGTTTCATGTATTTTTCCACATTTTGGCACATAATTCGCTCCCCCTCGCCACGTGGAACCACCACGCGTGCTGTCGCGCAGACGTAGTTTCCCTCTGTCTTCTACGGAGACACCCTTCTAGGATAGGTTCTCTAAGAAGAATCCTTTTCTCCTGATTTGCAGGAGGTCTTTGATTTTCACACCACAACGCAGCATGCAAAGGCGTTAGAGAGGTCGTGCAGCCGGGTGACTACCCGGGGATTGGACCGTACCTCCACTCCACACTGAATTATGTCCGCGGACTTGCCCGGACATGTCAAGTACCCTTTTTTTTTAATTCACGGCGCCCAACATAATTAGTTATTTAAACCGAGAAAACAAACGTCAGTTCCCAACTCGCCCAACTCCCTGAGATTGTAAAATGCTAGCCGGCACTGTATAATGGTAACTTTAAAATTGAAATCATAGGATGCTTGCATAATTCCAAAATTAATTAACAGAAATAAAACGTCAATTTTGTTAAAACAATCTTTTATTTACTTTATTACCTTTTACCTGTAGATCTCTCTTCTTTTAATTTCTTTTAAATTTTTATTATGTAACAATGTGCAGCATCAATAATTTTGCCGTTTCTGTATTCTATATATTTCCTGACACAAACAAGAGCAAAATCTGTTATAGAACTTGATTTTATTGTATTCATTTTATTTAATTGACGTTCAAAGTTTCTGATAAAAGTTAGATTTAATGAGATTTTTATCAGATCATGCATTAATTTATTGATTTAGGTCTTTTTTACGGTTTTGGAGTCCATAATAAGAAGTTTTATGAAGTGCCAACCTTCTGTGTCCGTCCGTAGCTTATCGCAAAGGATCTTTCAACTACAAAGGTGTAATAAAACAAGTATGTACATGCCTTAACGAATAAATATATAATTATTACTGCACTAAAATGGTAGAATAAAACTTACCTAAACAAAAATAGGGTACCTATCTCCCGTATTCATAATCCATATACAATAAATAAGAGAATAAAAGGTGTTCTTAGGTTTGCGTACACACATCTCTAATGTCCTTCCGGCGTCGTCATTTCCAAATACAAATCTATTTTTGATTATAAAGTATTAAAACGGGAATTAACGCGACGTTTATTTTTAAGTACATAGTTGTATTACTGCTTGACTATTATTATCATTATTGACTTGTTGTTAAAATTGTTGTTTAAGTCCTCGATCTTTACAATTTCTAAAGAAGTAACTTCTTTCAGACAACGCCAACGCTTAAAGATAAACTTAAAAAAAAAACACTTCCGTGATAAAATCGACGCCCAAAGCCATCTTTTGGTTTGGTCTTGTCTAAGCTAATGTCCCGAAACAAAGTTAGAGCCGACCACTAGTACACATTATAATAAACAGAATGATCTAGTATTTTGCAGGGCGTCACACCCTTTTCAAGTTTAATTTAACTAGACAGCGGTGATTTCTGACCATTAAGTAAACCAATTATTTACTTTCTCCAACTAAAAATATATCATCAAACTGAATTTATAGCTCCAAAAACAAAACAGACAACACTGTAAATTTCTCTTGCATCGACCAATCTGCAACGCTTCTGAATAAATAACACTGAATGCGCATACAGCTCACATTTCTTGATAAATTATGGCTGCTTTTTTGGTATACACTACGAATGCTATGAAGGTGCAATGGATCGCACTGTCCCGGGTTCAATCCTGCCGGGTCTGTTGAGAAAAGTATAAATTATTTATTGTGCAATTCACACAACAACATCTCTTACATTGAGCTGACTTTGTACTAAATAGTTTTAGCACTTGTGTTAAAGATATTATCAGAATACAGAGAAAACACAATATAATACTTAAATACACATGCACACCCAGACACAAACAAACACATGCGTTCATCACACGAATTTTTATCCAGGGTGGGAATCGAAACGACGACGTTTGACGTATGAGGTAGGGTCACTACCCGATGCGCCATCTAGTCGGTCAAATAAAAAATAAATGGCCTGCCCAAAGTCAGGAAAGTGGTAGACTGCTAGGATACAATCTTGTGAACACAATCTTTTTACCTCAAAAAGCACATGTAGCCGTTGGCCCTGCCTTTTCGATCATGTCATTTTGATCGAACAAACGGGGGATCGAACAAACTATCCAAATATAAGGCTTAGGGAGCGAATGAAGGCAATGCAATTGCGTTTGCGATTGCAATTGAGCAATATATTATTTGCACGCTTAAATCGGTCGACATAGTCGAATCGGTTGAAGATTATTAGCAAATGGCCATTTGTGGAAAAAAACTTTACAAGGAAAAGAATAAAAAACGTTTTATACGCACTATTTTTAACCTGGAATTGGTGAAAAATTACGTTTACCCCTTCTGGTAAAATAACTTGACTTTGACTTTATTTTCGCATGTATTGTTTCAAGGAGTCAGAACTACTATTGAACCGTTGAAAACGCTGAAAACAGTCAATGACTTGCCTCAACCTTTTCCCTTGCGACGGAACCTCACAACTTGTGAGTAAACGGAGCGTGAGCCTTATCTATCACCCGTACGAGACTTGCATCACTGTTCCCTCCAGTCTCACGGATCGCCGCCCTCACGTTTAAGAGGAAAACGAGAGGTAATCAGCGAGGAAGAGGTTACCTTGACAAGTGAATTTTCGATTCTAACACGCTAAATTGTTAACTTGGCTTGGCAAGTTTAAGAACACAACAAATAGATATTGATATAAACGAGACTATACGAGCGGACCACTCCGCTTGTGAATAAGGCCACACATCAGATCAGCACAACCTGTCAAATTTTCTTAATTGATATTCAACCTTATGTGTATGACAGTAAGCTGAGAGTCGATTGAAAAAAAGAAGACAGTATTTGACATACTTTAATCTGTACATACCTACTATCCATTCTAATATTATAAATGGTTAAGTGTGTCTGTCTGTTTGTTTGTCTTTCTTTCACGGCAAAAAGGAGCGACGAATTGACGCGTTTTTTAAGTGGAGATAGTTGAAGGGATGGATAGTAATATAGGGTACTTTTTTCCCTTTTATGACCCCCTATTTTAGGGAAAAGGGGGGCGCGAGCGAAGTCGAGGGCGAAAGCTAGTAATGTAATATATTGAAAAGGGATTAACGCGACGTTTACCATTAATTACACTGTCGTTTCGGCTGCGTTACAGCAGTCGTACTATAATGTACTATTATTTTAAAATCATCGCAATAAGTCTCGTTGGTATAATTATTTGTAGAGTGCAACGTAAAAGTTCGTACAAAACAAACAGGTCTCAATGAAAATGTTGTCATTTACCTGTAAACCGTGGAATATGAGATTAACCTCTTTATAAATAGTATAGATACAGATCAATTAAGAATACCTACCAAATACACTAACGCGCATATACATAATATGTCACTTGTATGCCAGGATTTGGAATAAAAAGATAGTTGACAGTTCTAAAAGTATAATGCTCTCTAAAACCGACCACATACCTCGTGTATGCAATTTAAAATATTCAAGAAATTGTTCAAGCGGTAATTTTTCAACTCCGAAATATGCAAGCTCAAAATTCAGAACGCCCACAGAAATCTTGTTCCGGACATTTTCTTTAAATCTCATGAAAAGCTTAATATGCCTTAATGTTGAATAATCTTCACTGGAACGAGGCACAAAGTCGTACCGTATTGGACAAATTGTACTTATAAAATGTCCAGCGCGATAATGACAGTTGGAATCACCGAGAATCACCCCGTTTGTTCGATCATCACCCTTACTGTAATTCGAGTGACATTCCAAAGGATTCCTTCATAGCCTTTTTAGAAACAAAACTCGCTTTTACTCGTAAATTAATAAGGAAATCCTTCAAGCTCTCCCCGTCTCGAGCTCTGTGATTATCAACAGAAGAAAAAGTGGAAGGGTGCGAGAAGAAATTATTAATAGAAGGTTCCGAAGTTTCCCCTCTTTTATTTATATATTGTATGATAGTATCACTTAAAATATTTTTTAAGAGCGATGATTGATAATATCGTGCGCATTCCGAAAAAGAAATCGTTAGAAAAACCCTTAGACAAAGATTGACCAGCTTCTTAGTAGAAAATGTAGAATATCCTAAGAAAATGTTCCATTAGAATAAAACCACTAAATCTTAATGACCATAAGCAAGAACGGATTGTCACAGTTAAATAATGTATTTTTCTTTGGAATTATTTAAAGAATGCTCGGCGCCGTACAAATAAAAGTTCAAAGTGCAGTAGATACTTTTTCAAGCTTTAGTTTAAGTTACTCTTTTTGTAGAACGAAAATATTATGTTTTGTTCGAAATGGCCAAACAAAGTTTGTAATTATTTATAGCGTATGTCAGTTAGCTGTGTCAGTGTTATAACTTATAGTCAATAATGCAGTTAAAAATTTATCGATGGGATCAGGTGGGACTCAAACCCACAAGCTTCCACAGCCCGGGTGACGGCCACAAACCAAAAATCTCATTTTTTCATCTCACAAAACCAGCTAAAACAAATTAAAAGAATGCGCCTTACCTTAGAACCCACGCAAAAAAGGGATAAATACTTTCATGCCGAAGCGTGGCTCTCTCCCGGTAAATATATACCTACAATATTGTTGAGACTTTTGTCAGTTCATGGCGAATTAGGCAGTTATGAAATTAGTCGGCTTAGTAAGGGGTCCGGTGAGTAGCAATTATACTAAATTTTTGATTTGTGGCCGTTTTCATTCAATGAGCGATGTCATTGCTACCTATTCCCCTTTAAAGAAAATTTACTTTAAGTTGTGATTTTTGTGCAGTAAAGTACGAGTTATTTATTAATCACAGATGACTCATTTTTTATTATAGCTGGCGGCATGAAAGAATAGCGATGACTGTAGTTTGCGGTTTTCTAAAAAATAAGACTAAAGTTGGTTTCTGCACACTCAAGGTCATCACTATAGTTTCATACCACAGACTATATTATTATCTAACTAAATCAATTTGATTGGAACCCTAAAATGAAAAAAAAAACAGAAATGTGAATTCCGCTTCCACGTGAACGATGAAGCCTCCTATTTTAATTAAAAAACAGCGGTTAATTTGTTACATTTTTGTGGTCCTACTCAAACAAAAATCGAGTGGTTATTGTGGCAGACGAAAGGAAAACTCGGTTAAGATTTAAAAGATAAATATATTACAATAAAATAAATATAAAAACAGGAAAGCTTACTTACATTGAAAATATTAAACCAAAAAGTGACACACGCCAAAATGTCAAAAGAAAAACAAAAAAAAAGAAAAACTTAATTCGTATGAAGAACTAAGGAGTCTGTCCTCGACATGGCCCTCCCCGTAAGGGACCAAGGGACCTTACTAAATAAAACAATGAATGAAGAGGACAGACCCTATAAAATAAAAACTTAACCTAAGATATAAATGCCAGCTTACGAACTGGACGTCTTAATATTCCACCTGAAGTAGCCACGTCCACCACTCGTATGATGCCATCACGGCCTGGGAACACCTTAATGACACGGCCTTTGGGCCACACACTCCGGGGCAAGTTCCCGTCACAAATAATAGCCAGGTCTCCGATGGCCACGTCTTTACAAAATCTTCGGTCACTTCTCTGTCGAGGGGCTAACTTAGGTAGGTACTCCTTAACCCATCTACACCAAAAATGATCAGCTAACCGTAGCGCCTTTTTCCACCCGGAGCGACTAGTTAACTCACTGTCAGATAGGTCGCTCGGGCCAGGTAGTGGTGATGACTGTCCAATTAAGAAATGGTTCGGTGTTAAAGCTGGGGCGTCAGAGTCGTCAACAGAAACATTCGTAAGGGGCCGAGAGTTTACAATTGCTTCAGCTTCCAAGAGCAATGTGTTCAGGACCTCTTCTCGGGGAATCTTTTCTTTCAGCGTTGCAGCTAGAGTCCGTTTTACGCAACCTACGAGCCTTTCCCAAATTCCTCCCATAAAAGGTGACGCTGGGGGAATGAAATGCCACTCAATTGACTTGTTGGCCGCAAAATCAGCAACTTCTCCGTGGTCAACACTCTGCCATTCTTGCTTAATCTGTCTACTGGCGCCAACAAAGGCTGTCCCATTGTCGGAAAATATCTTATCTGGGCAGCCTCGTCTTGCCATAAACCGTCGCAACGCCATCATGGCTGAGTCAGCTGACAAACTGCCGACAATCTCTAAATGAATGGCCCTTGTTGAAAAACATGTGAAAAGAGCTACGTATCGTTTCTCTCGACGACGTCCGATAGCGACTTCTACGGGGCCGAAATAATCCAGACCGACTATTGAGAAAGGTCTCTGATGGTGGAGAAGGCGTTCCTCTGGCAAGTCCCCAATTGGTGGAATCACAGGCGAAGCCTTTCTTATTCGACAGTCTTGACAAGCTGCGGCGATTGAGCGAACGGTGGGACGAAGTCGCGTAATCCAAAAGCGTTGTCGTAGTTCATTCACCACTGTCTCTCGTCCGCCATGCGCTGCCCATTTATGGTAATATGCTACTATCAGCCTCGTAATATGGTGTTTTCCACTCAAAATGACGGGTCGCTTCATGTCTGCAGAAACATCTTGGGCAGCTCCGATTCTTCCCTGAAGTCGAATCAAACCGTCATCATCTACAACGTAAGACCAATTCTTCAAAATAGTCTCAGTAAGGCTTTCCTGCTGACAGTGCCTTAACAGGTGCAGTTCTGCTTGCTTGATATCTTTTGCAAGCAGTGGATGTGGTACTCCAGGTGGCCGACAGCTAGCCCGAGAGCTTCTCTCACGCAGAAGGCGAATAAATTGGTGGGCTCTAGCTGTGGCGCGCAATAGTCTTAGCCAAGAACTGAAATTACTCGAATTCGCCACAATATTATTTGGCTGGACTGAGTTTAAAAATAGAGCGTTGGCTCTAAGCTCCAGCTGACCTTCAGGAACACTAATTAACGGCTCTGATGGAAATTCAATATTTTGGCTGTGAAGGAAAGCCGGGCCTTTGAGCCACCTCTCTAGCGATTCCAAGCCCTTTGAAGTAGCGCGCGTGGCGTCGTCAGCCACGTTTGACTCAGATCGGACCCAAAACCACTCATGGGCATAGGTAAGTTCAGCTATTTCACCTATACGGTTTCGCACAAAGGTCTTGAAATCGCGGGCGTCGTTTCGAATCCAAGCCAGGACAGTTCGCGAATCGCACCAAAAAAATCGCTTACATGGTTTGTGTGTCGATTCTTCGCTGATTGTCCCAGCTAAGCGAACACCCAAAAGCGCTGCTTGCAGCTCGAGTCGCGGTACAGAAGCAGGTTTTAAAGGCGCGACCCGAGACTTGCTTGCAATAAAGGAAACTTTAACAGTACCGTCCGGGTACACGAAGCGCCAATACGCCACGCAAGCGTAAGCTTCGTCGCTTGCATCAGAAAATACATGCAGCTCGCGTGTGACGGGACCGAAGTCGTTTGAATAGCAACGCGGAAGGCGAAAGGCGTTTGTGGTCATAACGGCACGGTACCACTCCCCCCAGCGGTCTCGCTCACACGCAGGCAATAATTCGTCCCAGGACTTAACTAAGCGCCAAGTTCTTTGAAACATAATTTTGCCAGTTGTAATTATAGGGCACAATATACCCAACGGGTCAAAAACTTTCATCAAATCACGTAAAACTTGGCGTTTAGTCAACTTTTCAGCTGGAGGTTCAGAAAAATTTACTTTAAATAAAAATATATCATCTCTAGGAGCCCATCGCATACCTAAAACCCGAATTGATAAGTCAGAGTTATCTAAATTCATATCCACTTCTTCTACACCCTCGGCGACTAAATTAGCCGGAACCAGTTTTAAAGCCTGCGGTATGTTCGACACCCAGCCACGCATTTCAAAACCGCACCTACTATGAACATGAACAATGTCTGCGGCAAGCTGGGCTGCTTCTCCTACATCATCAACAGACCCTAAAAAATCATCCATATAGTGGTTTTCAACTATGTGCCTCGCAGCCTCAGGATACTCAGAGCGATAATCTTCTGCATTCTTGTTTTTAACATAGATAGCAGAAAACGGAGACGAGGTTGCACCAAAAATCAGTGACGACATTCTAAATTCTAGCACAGGCGCATCTACACCCTCAGCCTGCCAAAGATATCTCTGACAATCTCGGTCTTCATCGCGCACTTTGATTTGAGAGAACATCTCTTTAATGTCAGCGGTCAATGCAACCCTGCCCTCCCTAAACCGAATTAAAATTCCCAGTAAACTTTGCAAGAGGTTGGGGCCTGGGAGTAATAAAGAATTTAAACTAACTCCTTTAGTAGAAGCCGCCGCGTCATGGACAATTCTAAGTTTACCCGGCTTATTTACATTGGTAACGCCAAAGTGAGGTAAATACCAACGTCGCGCGGACGTATTTGGACTCTCGTGACTATCAACACAGGGTTCCGCATAATTTTTAGAAACGTAAGCATCTATGTTTAGAGTATACAAATCACAATAGTCCGCATCACGTCTCAATCTTTTGACAAGAGAGTTCAATCGATTTACAGCTAGAAAATAACTATCAGGTATACGCGTGCAATTACTTCGCCACGGCAAGCCTACTTCAAAACGACCGTTCGGAAGTCTGCGCGTAGTATCATTTAAAATGTTGATAGCAGCAAGCTCTTGGGTTGAGTACGGCTCCTTGGGCTTAATACCGATAGAATCTAATTGGTAGTGATCCTTTAAAAGCGCATCTAATTCTGTGTCATGAGAAGAGACACAACAGTGATTTGAATGCGGTATCGACTTACTAAACTTGGAGTACGAGCCCCCATACGCTACCCATCCCAGAGCTGTGCGTACAGCTGCAGGCTGGTTAGATAAGCCTACCCGGTGCTCTTTACCAAACAACAGATGCCAATCAGAGAGACCAATCAGAACTTTTGGCTCCACCGCTTCATAGCTCAACTCATGGCTAATATCTTTCAAATGATCATACATATTCATTTCATTCAAACTGATCGACTGACTTGCCAACTTCAGACTAGCGACAACCCTAGCATCGCAAATCGCATATCTATTCGTACTAAACTTCTCTTGAATATCAAAATTTACGCGCTTGGACATTATATGTCGCGCACCTGTTATGCCTCCAAGAAGAACTTGCTCTTCAGGCCCCTCAAGTCCTAAACTATCGGCCAAATCTTTGTCTATTAAAGTGGCAGTGGAGCCATCGTCTAAAAGAGCGAAAGTATGAATCTCATTTTCAGAGGTTGAGATAATAACAGGTAAAATTTTCAAAAAAATATTCTTATTCACATGCGATGTAAAACTATTATTGCAAGGCTCAACCACGGGCATGACCGGCTCTTTGGCAACCCTAACCTCTTTGCTAATCGTTTGGTCTATGACACGGGAGCTGTCAGATGGTAAATTATTGACTGGTGTCCGTGTCACTGATGGTAATGACAAAGAGGTGTCCGGATTGCTTCCAGTCGTCACAACGGACGTTGCCAATGCCGGTTTGACTACACTTTCATAACTACGATGGAAAAGTGTATTATGATTTTGCCCGCACAATCTACAAGTGACCCTGCAATTAACCCAATAGTGCTTTTTCTTACTTAAGCACCTTTGGCAAACTTTTTTCTGGCGAACCCAGGAGAGACGCTCATCTAATGAGAGCGCCAAGAAACGTCTGCAACTGGTAATGTTGTGGTCGCCAGTACAAAAAGAACAAGATGTACTTGAGGTAGTGGACTCCTTGTTAACTCGCTGCGAACGTTGCAGCGCCGTCGTCGGCGCCCTCGACGTGTCTGCAGGCGCGGGCGCCCCGCCCCACGGCGCGGTGCTCGGGCAGAATCGCGCCTGGTTGCTGGCCTCGCGCTCCAGGAAAGCAGCCAACAACTCGAGCTGAGAGACACCGGGACCATGACTTCGCGCTGCGAAGTCGCACCACTTTCCCTGCAAAACAGGAGTTAATTTAGCTATCAGGTTGTGGATAAGCTCAGGCGAATAAATGTATTCTGGTTTGTCAAGAAGTCTTATTACACAAACACAGTTTTTAACATGCACTGCAAGCTTAATAATATCGTCCACACATTGACCTAGCTTAGGTAAGGCACGCACTAAAGCAATTTCATTTAGAATTATTTGTTCTGGGCGTGCAAAGCGTAATTCTAAAGCGGTCAAGACATCGCTGGGGTTATTCGATGTAAGCAAAAGTGACTTCACAGTGTCTCTGGCCTCACCGTGAAGTGCCTGGCGCAAACGACACATATTTTCCGCCGGGGAAAAATGCGGCATGGTGTCATTATAGGTGCGCTTAAATAATAACCACTCACTTAAGTCACCCCCAAAAGGAGTGAGGTTATTGGGTGGCTTGGAAGCAATTTTGGCTGCTAGAAGGGCTATAGAGTTAGCGAGATCACTCACCTGATGGGATTCGGAGTTACCTACATCTTGAACAGGCGCGGGGGGCACTCTGCGCGGCGGTAAGACCTCCGGCCCCGGAGACGCGGTGTCTTCACGAAAGTCGCGAACTGAAGGACACTGGAAGACGTCTTGGGTGACACGGTGGTGAATGTCGCGCATGTGCGGCTCCTGTTGAACAGTTTGCGGCGGCGGAATAGATCCGCATAGGCCGCCACCATTTAAATCGGTAGGAAAATTATCGTTCACCCATTGGGTGGTAGAATGAGATCGCGCCGAGGAGCCCTGCGCCTCAAGCGCGGCGGCTTCCGCCTCGTAGGCCGCGCGCGCAGCCTCCTCCTCAGCCTGCAGCATGTCCCGCTTACGGGCGGCTTCCTCCTCCGCCACAAGCATGACCTGTTTCTTAACATGTAACAATTTATCTTTTAAACGAGCCTCCGCGGCTTTTTTGGCCGCGATCGTCTGCGATGACGCACGAGAGGACGATCTGGACGGGCTAGTAGAGGCCTGCAAAGCGCCCTCGGTCGCCGAGGGGCCTGCGTTTCCCTTCGCTGCCATACCGCGAGTTATCATAATAAATTTAGAATTTTGAATTTAGCGGTAAAAAATTTTGCTGATGGCGTCTAAATGACGAACTCCAAAACCTCGAAGGACCAGAATGTGGCAGACGAAAGGAAAACTCGGTTAAGATTTAAAAGATAAATATATTACAATAAAAATAAATATAAAAACAGGAAAGCTTACTTACATTGAAAAATATTAACCAAAAAGTGACACACGCCAAAATGTCAAAAGCAAAACAAAAAAAAAGAAAAACTTAATTCGTATGAAGAACTAAGGAGTCTGTCCTCGACAGTTATTTTCCTAGTTATTGTTTAAATGACCTACCCTTGAACCGTGGGGAGCCACGCTTTGGCAATCGGGCCGGCTCGATCAGAGTGATCCCATGGCCTCACAAAAGGCTAGCGTGAAGCAGCGTCTGCGTTGTGTTTCGTCGAGTGAATGAGATTACTGGAGGCCCAATTGGGGGGAAAAGGGGTTAATGGTTGGCAGAGCACTTGCGACTCTACTGGTTTTGCAAGTGTCCTTGATCTGTCTGCTCGTCCGTCTCCTATTATATACAAAAACCATGAGGCAATTCAACAATCACTTACAATTTAAGTACTCCGAAAAATATTTGTAACACCAAAATATTTGTAATTTTGGTGGGTTTACACAGTTGCTAAACATGACCTGCCAACATCCCATGGTCTTTCTCGCCTTCTTGGCATACGGACCGAACTACGGGAAACGCCATCGGTATAATTGCTGAAAAAATGTGAGGCTAGTATTTAACACTAGCCTCACATTCTAAGAGTAGATCGAACGACAGGTCTTCCTTGTCGGGTATTCAGTCTACCGACACGAATTTTATTAATTTTTTATGCCAGCTGATCCAGTTCATCCAAAGCGTGGCTCTCCCACGTTTAATTTAATTGCACTTATCAGGCGGGTGGCTGAGAAAAAAGCAACCTAAAAACGCTGACACAAAAATGATGAATTGACAGATTAAGACTATTCATGCTGTCCATTCACCAAAATGTCCATATAACAAATTTAGAGCTTTATACTCGTTCATGGGTTAGTGAATTTATTCAAAAACTTAATATCTGTGGTATTATAAAAATGAAAGTTTTTAACTAGTATAATGTAAAGAGTAATTACCTGAGACTGCGGCCAAATAGCTATTGGGTTTAAAATTCATACTATTATTATAAATGGGAAAGTGTGTCTGTCCGTCTGTCTGTATGTTTGTTTTTTGTTCACGGCAAAACGGGGCGACGAATTGAAGTGATTTTTAAAGTGGAGATAGTTGAAGAGATGGAGAGTAACATAGGCTACTTTTTGTCCCTTTCTAACCTCTTATTTTAGGGAAGTGGGGGAGGGGGAGGGGGACATATCGAAGATAGGAGACACCCAAATAAGAATTAATTTAGATAACGTTATGGAGCATCGCCAACTTTGGCAACGATCTTTTCAACTTGACGACTTCAATAATAATTAAAACCTTCAAGTAGAAATATTAAAAGTTTTATATTTTGTAAAAGATTTTAGCTGTTTGCCTTATTAACCCTTATTAGACGGTAGAATCACAAATGTGGTAAAAAATGACGGGACTTTTGGAAGAGTAATAAAAACTCTTTAATAGAAAAAATTATTGTACCACATAAAGTTTGCCTGTTCCATCTGTAGTGTGTAGCGCACCTCGCCCTTAGGTTAGGCTAGTATATAAGTTAATTAGTAAGTAATAAAACAACAGTCATACTGCAACTCTTGTCTCATTTAGACACACCGCCAATCCACACATTGCATGGCGACCCTGCCAGTGCTGCCTTTGGCGGCGCTGAGCACGGGAACATGTCGAGATATTTTAATTTATTTTTGTGTGCAATTTAAAAATTTAAATTAAAAAATAGTAAAATAAAAAGTGAATTTACACTGATAATGACAATAAACTATAAAGTGAAAGACAATATGGGAGTACGGGCGTGTGTGATGTGATAACATCGTGAGGAGTGCTGGGCGCAGGGCGTAGATGGAGCCGGATGACGAAGTCGTTGCAGGCTGCCGGGAGATGTTGGTGTCTGATGTATTGAGATTGCCGGCAGCCGGGCGATGATGGAGTCAGATGGTTAGAGGAGTTGCAGGGCGCCGGGAGTTGTTGGTGACCATGGACTTCGCATGGTCACTACTATGAAAATTCAGGAGCCGCCGCCACAGAAACCATTTTATATTTCTTGTTTTTATATTTTTTGCTTCTTATATTATATTCTTCTTTATTATTTTTATAATGTTGGCAACAAATCCTAAATTTTTGAATACGTAACTTTTATTTTTATCAGTAGCTACTGATTACTTTCAGCATCAGAAGTAATATTTTTATAGATTTTTTTTTAATTTCGGAATTTTAGTCTTTTAAAGTGATGTTGATTGACACCAACCAATAGTTAGATATTTATGTAAGTTATTTGCTAACTGATTTTGAAAAATGATTTTAACATTTTGACATGGATTAATCATTTAGGAAACTTGAATAATTTGTTAAAAAGGTATGTAATTATTTCATAATGTGTTCAAAGTGCACATATCGGAAATGCTGATCAAGCAACACGTGTGGCGTTACCACGCAACCTTGAAGCGCAGGTTTCGTATTTTAAAGGTACGAGTATGTTACTTAGAAGGATTAATTTTAATTTGAAGTTTTTTGAGTTTTGAGTTTAAAGTTGAATTATTATTGAGTTAAAGTAAAAACTAACATAATTTCAAGGCGTAGTACGTTATTTTCTTTTAGTCAGATTGCGATATTTAATTTTTCTTTATATTTTGTTCGTTACTTAATTAATTAAAAATGCTTCTATAAATCAATTAATATTCCATAAATTACTTAATTAACAATTCTAAACTATTCGTTTTATCCATTATTTTTGTCTTTTTTCACTCAGCTTCGCACCTATCTGTTTCATAAGTAAGAGTAATTTAGCCTCAGTATAATCTAAAACAATTTTTTAATATTTATTTATAAATAACATAGTTAATCAATATTAGTTTCAGTCATCTTTGCGTATTTATTATCCAGGGTTATTAAGTCCGAGGTTCATCGGTATAATTCAGATTTATCAGAGTACATTTTCATATTATACGGATTAGTTAATTAGTAAATTAGAAGATAGTTTTACAATACCATTTATGTTCAGATTTGTATTTCTTAAGCGGTAATGGATATGCGCTGCATACCATAACAACTTGCATCATACATTTAGGTGAAGCGGTAACGTGACGCTTCTAGAAACAACACCACACGCGTTGGCTGGTTTTGCTGATTGTGCACATGGTTGGTACCTTTCCATAAAGTTTTAAAGTAGGTCACATTGTATGCATTAGCATTTTATTTTTTTTTCAATAAATTATTATGATGCCACAGTATAATGGAAAGCAGTAATAAGTAACGGTTTGACAGGATTTTGGAAATGGAATGAAAGATATGTATACTGTATGAAAAATCTTTTTGATACTTTGTCATTAATTAGGTACAGTATGAATGAGATTATAGTATGAACGGTATGTTAGCTGTATTAAAAATCTTTTTGTTACATATAGTTTTCAATTAGGTACAGCATGGATGAGGATTTGGCAATAGATATGATGTTTTATATCAAGGTTTTAGAATGATTGTTAGTTTTTTTTTTATAATAGAAGATAGGGAATTATTTGGTTATTAAAGCTTCGCATGCAATTGGATTGATCACCCAATAGCTTTCATTCAACCAAATTTTTCAGATTAGGGAATGTTATTTAGTTTGAAAGGATTTGAAAGACATGTAAGCTCAAGTATGCGGTACACAATATATTATGGTACATGGAGGGGCGGATCCTTCCATCGATCATGGTGCGAAACGAGATTTCCTCTGTGAGATGAGTTGGAGTCCAAAGAAGGCTTAAAACACGGTCCCCTAATGGCACTAAAAGTGACCATTTGATTAATAATATGTAAGTCGACTATAAATGAAATGAATAAATGATGAAGTATAATGAGAAGTAAAAAAGCAAATAGGCAAAGTACCTATGTTGCTGAGTGTACCGATACTGTAAGTAATGTAGAGATGATGATAATGTGAAAGGGAAATAATAATAATGATGAATGATGAGCTAGAATTGGAATATGTGATGGAAAAATGAAGATTTTTGAAAATAATTTAGAATTAGTAGGTAGCTATGTAATCATGATGATATTAAATGGGATGGACAATAGTGAACTGTAATGACAATGAGTAAGTAAAGATATGTGGTTTAATGATTATTTTTATTGATGGAATAGGGATAATGAATGTTTTTTTTTTACCAATATAATGAATTTTACCAATATAATGAATAATTATGTTTTTGAGCTATGGGAATGAATAAAACGTGTCAAATTTAATCATGAAATATTGATGAAATGAAATAAGTATAATAAAAGTATTTTTCTTGAAAAAAGCATCATAAGTTAAATTTTAATTTTAATAATGTAGTATTAAAAACAGGATAAAAATAAATAAATTTTAATTTCAATTAAGGTGTCAATCACATGTTAACCCTAATAATGTAATGTAACAAAATATTTACAACTTTTGAGACTTTTTTTTGGAACTTTTAAATTTTGCTATAGAGTTTTTTTTTTTCGTCTTATCAACAGTTGCCAACAGTAGTATTATTTTTTTTATTATAGATAGGTACCTATAGTTTCATTTTAATATTTTTAAATAAAAGTATATTGTTTAATGAAAAGAAGTTAAAAAAATGGTTGTCTATTATCATTTTTTTTTTTGTATGTTAATAAAAAATATTTTAACATAATAAAATATTTTTCAAAAAAAAACCGGGGGGGTGTAGTGTGTAGCGCACCTCGCCCTTAGGTTAGGCTAGTATATAAGTTAATTAGTAAGTAATAAAACAACAGTCATACTGCAACTCGCGTTTCATTAAGACGTACCACCAATCCACACATTGCACATCCACTAGGGATAGCCCTGTAGGGTTACCATGAGTGGACATCGAAATTTGACATAACGTAAACTAATTGCTCTGTCTGTTTCAAATGCATCACAATGAAAAAGACAAAGCTATAGTTTTCGATAGCGAGGATAGTATTTCAAACTCATAGTAGCCACACTGAGGACAATACAGGTCCTCATTTGCAATAGACAGGCATTTTAATGTGAGGATGATGCACGGATCACAGCGTTTATTTTTCTGCGCGTATACACTGGTTTTAGAATACAAGCCAACACTTGCGCTTAGTAAAAACTAGACACGCGTATACATGCGTGTTTCGGCGTGTTCACGTTAACTGAGAAATAGGTACCTTATTGCCATGACGTTTCCTTATCAAGTTGTTTCCACAACGTTTCAGGCTAATACGAGCTTAGAATTGCAACAACGGTCGCTCGACTGCCAAAACTCACTCACTCACACTCACAACACTTACTTTTTAAATACTTATATAGTTAGTATTGACATTAAAAGTATAATATAAAACAATTTGTTGATTTTCGTAAAAAGACAACAATTACACACAATAACATTAGCGTAGACTAGAAGATCAATATGGCCACCAATATTGAACAGAATTAATTTATTATTAGTCGAAGCCTTTAAAATCAAAAGCAGCTAAGCGCCTAACTAATGTTTAGTACAATGATGCTTTTGATATGCCTCAATTATCCATACTAATATTATAAATGCGAAAGTAACTCTGTCTGTCTGTCTGTCTGTCTGTCTGTTACTCTTTCACGCCAAAACTACTGAACGGATTTAAATGAAATTTGGTATACAGATGATCTAGACCCTGAGAAAGAACATAGGCTACTTTTTATTGCGAAAAAGGGGTTGTAAGGGGTCGAAAGGGGGGTAAAAAGTTACTTTTCCACGCGGACGAAGTCGCGGGCGGCCGCTAGTCCATACTAATATTATAAATGCGAAAGTAACTCTGTCTGTCTGTCTGTCTGTCTGTCTGTTACTCTTTCACGCCAAAACTACTCAACGGATTTAAATGAAATTTGGTATACAGATAATCTAGACCCTGAGAAAGAACATAGGCTACTTTTTATTGCGAAAAGGGGGTTGTAAGAGGTTGAAAGGGGGGTAAAAAGTTACTTTTCCACGCGGACGAAGTCGCGGGCGGCCGCTAGTATTAAATATATCACAATAACTTTCATTTATTGGACAGGTAACGTTAGGTTATCACGTAATAACATTTTCTACGTACCCGTAAATACTCGTAAATATGATTAACATTATTATTTTCGACTTCAACAATAACTATTGAAATAAGCTTTGCTAGGTAAACAGGACCATAGAATAGTATAAATAAAATGAATGAAACGTTTAAACAATATTTTAAAGCATACAAAACGAGCTAATTTAATTTAAGTTTAGAATATTTTTGATTCCAACTAACTAAAATCTAGTCTTAAGATCAAACGTGCAAGTCACCCTTAACACGGAATAACGTTCACGAAAACAATTTCAGCTTAATAGGTTACTAGCGAAGGTAAAAATTTGATTCTAGCATAAGATTGCTTGTTACTAAGCAATCAGGAAAATGTATACCATTGGAGTATAACTACGAACTTATTAACTACGACCATGTCGCTTAGGTACTATTTGGCAATATTGTAATGAGAACAGAGGAGGAACATGTAACCAAAAGAGTGATGGGTATGAATGTAAATGGGTGGAGAAACAGAGTACGGCCGAAAAAGAGATGGATGGATTGTGTGAAGAATGACATGGCCGAAAAGGGGGTGGATGATACGATGACGAATGACAGGGACGAATGGAAGAAGAAAACATACTGCGCCGACCTCAGATAATCTGTGAACAGGACACGAAGATGGGTACAAAATGATTGACCATAATAAAATGAAAAATAAAACATGGTTTTAAAATAAGAACATTTCTGCATTAAAAACAAAAACAGCTAACTGCCACATTGGATAAAACCGGTTTTACTCATAGCGTTAAATTCGTCGTCGACACCCCCTTGCAAAAAACAGCCGTTGACAGAAAATAGCCTTTTGCCCCGAGTCTGAAATAAATCCTGCCAAGATAACGCTAGAGCCATGGATTTAGGTAAGTTATGGACATGGGAATAGAGACATTTACTAGTTGACAATGTAATATACTCTTTGTCTTACCTTCATTTTGGTGCCGTATTTTTTGTCTTTGCTCTGACCCGGATATTCCTTTATATATCTTCTAAACACCACTGGCTTTACGGGACGGGAAACGTCGTTAAAAAAGAGGCATACGTTGAAAGAGATAAATAATTCTAAAGCGTGTGTAAAGATTCAAATCTGCAGTAAGCTAATAGCATGACTAAGTATTCAAGCATTATATGGTTCATTCACCATCCGCGTATGAAAGCCAGTGCCCCAAAACTAGATATACTTATACTCGTTAGGTTATTGATGATGAAGGTATTTTATCTGAGGGAGAGCCACGCTTCAGCATGAATAAGCTGGCTTGACCAGAGTGATAACACGACCTCACAGAAGAGCGGCGTGAAGCAGCGCCTGCGCTGTATATCGTCGAGTGAGTGTCGGCTCAATCGGGGGGAAATGGGATTGAAGGTTGGCAGCGCACTTGTGACTTACTGGTGTTGCAAGTGTCTATAGTAGGTGGCAATCACTTACTATCAGATGATCCGTCTGCTCATTTGCTACTTATCATATAAAAAAGTGGGAAGCAGAGAATCTTTTAAGTATCAAGTATCAACACAAAAAAAACTGAATAAATCACACAAAATTTTTGAAATGCCAACCGCAGTCATAATTTCCAAGTGCTTACTTAGCTACTGCACCAGAGAGGTAGTCAAATAATACGGTGCTCTGGAATCGTATTCCAAATACTGAGAGTATTTGGAATATAGGAAACGTACACAAATCGGTTCATTCTATTAAGTGTCGGAGCGGTGCAGTGCCAATGCATTTTCCGCTCAATGTAGTTTGGGCGCCCACAATAGTTCAGTGCAGCAAATATATTAACTGATTGGAAATGGGACAAAACTTCACCTTCAGGGTCGAAACTCGTTATTTTATACTGCTAGTAACTGCATGTAGTCTTAGATTACAGATCTAATGCTAAAATGTAAGTAGTTTGGTGTGTTACGCTAGCTCACCGGATTAGTAAGCTGAAGTGGCAGTGGGCTGGCCATATCTGCCGCAGAACTGACAATCATTGGCCTGGGGTAAACGAGTTCTGGAGTAGAAACCGCGTCTTGGTAAATGTAGTGTAGGATGGCCTCAGGCTAGATGGAGTGACGATCTGCGCAAGAGGGCTGGCTGGATCTGGATGCGAGTAGCCGAAGATCGATCAAAGTGGCGAGCATTTGGAGAGGCCTACGTCCAGCAGAGGACTACAACAGACTGATGATGATGATATATCACGTGGTTCATTTCATTTTGTTCTTGATATTCTTCTTGGCATGACGTGTATAAACTGCAATAAAAATTGACGTTGCGTAGTATGTCCTACAAGTATAAATAAATATGATACTCATTGTTACTTGTAGGTGGGAAAGATCCTTTACGACTTGGTCTATCCAGCGATACCTTGGGCGTCCCACAGGGCGCTTGCTTGTTGGTCAGCCCAGGTGTGCTCTGTTCGCAGCACGATTTGACTCCAGTCCCTCCCCAGTTGTAACACATCAAAAACTAGACAGACCAGAACAGACCATGTCGAAAAGATTTTTACCCACCTACAACGACCGGACTGGAAAAAGGAGGAGCTGGGTCTCAATTCGTTTGTATGTATACTCTTACGATTTATATATATAATTAACGAATATATCGGATCTTCGTAAATTATTGACATACCAGCTTTTGCCCGCGATTTCGTTCGCGTGGACTTCAGGTTTGTAGCCTATGTGTTTTCTGATGTATAAGCTATATTGTGGTAAAGTTTCATTCAAATCCATTCAGTAGTTTTTACGTGAAAGAGTAACAAACATCCACACATCCATACTTACAAACTTTCGCCTTTATAATAGTAGTAGGATTTGATTTTTTTTTATTTTTCAATATCTTATCGTCACTGGAAAGGCAACTTTTCTGCTGTGCGAAAGGGTCGTTTCGAGAAAAAGCCGTTTAAAGTTTTTTTTTTTTAGAAAAAAATTCGTACCTTTTTGTCCTGTTATCCGATTTTAACAAAATAAATTGACAATTGCTACGGCATTTTTTGTTTATTTTTACACGTATATTGCATACTGTTGTGATAGCCAGAAATAGCTGTGGGTTGGGTAAGAGACACGCAAAAGAAAAAGTGACCTCAACTTTCTTCAAAACTTGGTAAGGCAAAGTTTCTTACCAAGCAGTTAATAATTTTATTGCAGTTTAAAATACTGACGTATTCATCAATAATCCATTGAAGTAAGTTAAAATTTCTTTTCACGTGGGTTTGAATCAGTGAAGTAAAATTACTTTTAGCACTGTCAGTATATTTATGTAGTGCTATAAAACTTATGTGAAGTGAATTGCCTATGTAAGCGCACAAAAATTTCTTTAAGATATACTTTGTTGCAGTTTAGTGCAGGGTAAAATTACTTCGTACACGAATGCAACCTTAATGTGATTATTTTTTTATTACTTCTGGCTTTTATTATTTCATGGAATAGTTTAATAGGTGTTACCTACCTTAGTAATTACTTTCCTTAAGATGATGAAAGATCTTTATTACAATTACTACCTACATAAATTGGATTATTATTTTGTCATTAACATGAACTTATTTGTAGTGAACTATATCTATATGAACCAACAGAAAAATATGCTAACGTAGCTATATCTTCGGACAACAGTCTGAGTATCATTGTTATTACTATCCTACTATTAAAGGAAAAAATAAATCAAGAACCATTTTGAAAATTACGCTGTTTAGATCACAAAACAAGCTATGTATAACCTCATTTGAAGGAAGTTTTAATATGTAGGTAGGTACTCTTTAATCATTATCAGGATTCTTGTTAGGTATAAAACTCCCAGATACGAATAGTCTCTTCTGTAATCTGTAGCTTAGTCAACAAAATGACATTTTGTTGAGGTACGTTGAACAAAACGCGTAAAGTACTATGAAAATCACGGCGCTTACGCCTTTTCGTTCGCGAACAAATTTTATCCTAGAAGCGATTAGCGCTGCGTGAATTTCGCATGCTTAGACGATTGAATTATTTTTCAGCGGTACTTTCAAAATGGAACATGTCTTTTGCATACGATAGCTCCTCTAGTTCTACATTTACCTCAATGCTTTGAGATTAGCAAATTTACTTACATATTATTAGTAATCAGACTACCAGTAGCCAATTTTACTCAAAGTGCAACTTGTATTTATTAACGGTAGGTAAAAATTACTTATATAACATTTGTTTAACAAAATCCAGAAATTGTTTTATACAAGAAATTGTGCCAAACTGGAAATACGAAAAATCTCCTTTTTTCGGTTTTCTTAACGCCAAAAACTTGCTCTGATCGTAATGGGACCCAGACAGAACGACGCAGAAAAAATCGCTGATTCCGAATATATAAATAACTCAAAATCGACATTTTGTTTGCAGCAGAAAAGTTGCCTTTCCAGTGACGTTATCTATATTGGCTGCTTCAAGTTCAAATAAGCTTATGGCAGAGCATTCATACTTTGCCAGTAGACTGATTCTAGTTGCAATTCTAGGAATTCCTGCAGCAATGAAAATCGTTGCGGTCGCCACAAAAGAGACCAAGTTATTTCAGATGTTTAGTTCAATTGCTCTGAATAACGTGAAACTGCTGTGGATAAGTTATATTAAATGTAGCTATTCAGATAAAAGAGGCTATTTTAAATTGACTTACATTATGGATTGACTATCCAAATATAAGACGTCCATTGGGGAGGTCTGTGTCTACCTTCCCCCAATGTTCTCCACATGGATCGGTCCTGTGCCACCCGCATGCATGGAATTCCCGCGACCCTCACTAGATCGTTGGTCTACCTTGTGGGGGCCTGCCACGGTGCGACTTCCTGTACGCGGCCTCCACTCAAGGACCATTCCGCCCCTAACAATGGCCGTCTGCTTCATGCAATGTGCCCTGCCCAGCTAGGCAATTCTTTGAAAATATCACATTAGGATTAAGCATTTTAGCAAGCTTTTGCAGTAATAATAAGGTCTTATTAATTTGAAATGATCGGTTCAGTTGCGTTGAATGGTCTAAACGTTTGGAGCAGCTAAGGATTTTCAGAAGATCTTTTCACTTGCAATAGAAGTTTAGATTTAAAACACTCAAAGCCATAGACTAAGGTTACAAGTATTAATGCGTATTGATTTTCTTAAGCCCGTAATGTTCCTCTGCAGGTCAAAGTTTGACCTACAGTGGGACATTATCAAAGGCCTACCTTTATATTGTTACATTTCGATCTGTGTGATAATGTATTGATGGTTAAATTTTGATGAGGCCGGATACCATAACTAGGTATAAGATGCCATTCTTATTACCATATAATTATAGGCAAACATTTTTTTTTGTTTATGAGTAAATTTAAAGTTCATAGGTGTTCATTTCATATGCCGTAAAATTAATATTTAATTAACTATAATTTATTATTGCAGTGTATTTTTACAATTAGGTAGGAGAAAATTGTGGCAAAATACATTTATTTGAAAAATAAAAAAATTGCGATATTGAATATATTTTATTTAAAGAGCAAAACAAAACTTTACCGAAGAAATCGTATGGTTTTCATTTTGCTAGCAGCAGCCAACATCAGACATGGTGTGAAATTCCTAACATTTTTCCCTCGCTATATTTATATAAGTTCATTAAAGTAAACTAACGTGTCACCACCACCTTAGGCCGTTTGACTAAAACGTAAAAAAACTTCTTTTATTTAACACGGGAAGGAAAGATCACAAAATTTGTTCCGAGCAAAACACTTGAGCTCTAAGTGAAGTCATTAGTCGATTCGCTCATTCCATCGGTTGATTCAGCTTTCAGTAAAAAACATTACAGCTCCAGTTACCAGACTTTATTTTCTAAACGAGTATTTAATTTTGTTGTAACTCGACAACTTGCAGTAGACGCTGTTGATTACTGTAAAATGTTCTTCTAATTAAGACTTGACACACAGGCAGTTGGGTTCTAATGGCGTTGCAATTGCTTCAATGTCAAATGAAGGTCGTTTTTGTAAATAAATTAAAGTAGCAATTTTAATGGATTTTGTGGAAGCAAATGACTGTTATTAATTAATCGTAAAAACTTCACGGACAACGTAATTTTATAAGAAACGTAAATTTCAAAATGACTTTTTTCTCTTTAACAAAAATATTCGCAACCTCCCTCAAATGTTAATGTTGCTTTGTATACTTCGGAGCTTGCTTCAACTCTTTCACAAGTGAATTCAAATGGTATTACAAACTAAATATTTCTTCAACTATCCCTAACTGGTCTCCCGCATAAATTCAAAACACGAATCAAAGTTCAATTAAACTCAACAGTTTCTCTTAAATTGGACTTATGTTTGTTCAATTGAACATGACCTTGTCAACAAATGTTTGCTTTCTCATATGAATGAATTATGTACACATACGGTAGTTAATATTTAGTAGTTTATGGGATTCGTTACGACTAATGAAAGTTGGGTTATGTTGTATTTACTTAGAGAAGTAAACATTTATTGCCATACAATAATACGTATAGCAATAAAGTATCAGCCTATATATGTACTGTCCCACTACAGGGCAAAGACCTCTATCATGGAAATCAAGTCATCGCTACTATGATGGAATTAGGCTGGAAGTATGTTTAGAATTTTTGGAACATAGCTCGGGTTTGTAATCACCAATCCTCATTAGGGTAGCGTGGTATGGCAATAGCGTAAAATTAAATAATATTTAGGTTGTAACTGCTACGTGGGCATCTGTTTGCTTATCATCAAGCTGAGGTGAGCCAATATACTGATTCACTATAAAAAAGGTCTTAGGTTACTAAAAGATAAAAAAGGCGCACCTTCTTATCCAATGACATTTACATCATCACTCAATATTAACCCGCGATGCGAAAACGACACGGTTATAAGTTTGACGTATTGTCTGTCTTTGTGTATGTATTTATGTGGCATAACAAAACAATTAACAAGTTTGGATTTGTGTTCTTTAAAAATAGTCGAAACTGCATTAGGTACGCTTGATGGCCGCCGTTACAAAAATACTTAAATCTCATTAATGATAAAGTATCTTTCTATAAATACACTGAAAACCATTTTTCAAATCCAAGCTGTCGACTTGAAAAGCCGTCTAGGAAAGGTTAATAAAGACAAGACGTTTCTATTGAATGTTGCAACGAATGGAAATTGATTTAACAAGCTGGCTTGCCATACTCGGCACATTTTGCTGCCTTGTTAGCAACAGTAAGCTTATAAAGTTACATTTCACACGAGCCCATAGATTTTTAGCGTAGTATTTTTATTAATTTTAGTGTCAGCATCATAAAGCATTGTGTAAATAGGTAGTTTGCAGATTCGGTTGATAGAATTCAAATCTAACATATTAGATTAAGTTAGATTTAGTTGATGCAATTTAAGGTATTAAATTAGTATTTTGTGGTTTAAGCAATAATTTGGAGTTTTTGTGCAGTTTTTGAAAGGTATTGTTTTTAGCACTAATTTAGTGTCTAGAGAGTTGTCATGTGAAAAACTTACTTAAATAGAGGAGGAGGTATTGTAGGTAAATATTTAATTATAATAAAACATACATAGGTGGCAATTTAGTGATCTACACATTATTATTATTTCTTGGTTCAAAGATAAAGGTATAACTAAGTATCTACTCAAGAATCAGTTTTTCCACCAGCTAGTTAGAAATCCCTTAAACTCAACCATTTATTGTCACGTACTGCACTCAGTTAGCATCCCCTCAAATTAAACCTACCTGGATATATAGAAAGCATGCCAAATTGCAGACCACCTAATTACGTGCTAATCGAGATTTCCATTCAGCACGCAACAAGCTTCGAATGACGCAATACAATGTTGGGCATTGGCAACGGCAAGGACTAGGAAAAGCCCGTTTTTAATTATTTAATTTAAACGGTTTTATTTAGCTTTAGCTTTTATTTAACACATTAATTTGGAAAGATTTTAGAAATGAATAAATAATAATAAATGCGCCAGGCTATCACACCAATCAACCTGGTCTCTAACTAGAGCACCCTTGTACTATGAGTACCAGGTGACGATAATTAACCGGGGACGTCAACCCAGAATAGCCAGACCCAAGAAAAAATAGAAAATGTAGTTTACTAAATTGACTTGACCGGGAATCGAATTCGGGACCTTTCGCGCCTCGAGCGAACACCTTAGCCACTAGTCGTCAAAAATAACGTGCTATACCCATGTTGGATAGTAGTCATATTTAATACGCCATTTTGAGTTGAAAATAAGAACGATAAAATTAAATCTGTAATTTTTATAAAGAAGTCAATCTCACAGTCTACTTCAAGGCTTATACGTAAAGTGAAAACACTAATATCTTGCGGGATTTATTTGACTCCTAGCGCCATCTATTGGTACTGGCCAAAGTAAAGTACGAAAACGAATTAAGGGCGTGCCACTCAAAGATATTGTATATAAGAACTAGATGGCGTACTCATTACTTGCATTCGAGCCTCGTGAGATGTCTATAACTTGATTGCGTCCTACTCTAATAAGGTGACCACACGATTTAGATTTTCGATTACAATTATTGTTTGTCAAACTCAGTCCACCCACGTGGGAGTCGGACATCGCTTTCTCTAAGAAACTCGTGAAGCCCATTCAAACTAGAAGGGCTAGCACGAACGTTTCAAAGTATCGTTTGAGTATTTAGGTATGAGCAATTTTGTATGAAAAAAAACACAAGTTCCAAATTAAAATTCCTTATTATGTATACGTACGATACGAAGAGACTACCGACTTTAGATTTTCTATTTACCTACCTATAATAATACACTCTGCGGCACATTTAACCGGCCATAGCGTATTATTCATACAAACGTACACACTTTGCGATTTGAAGGTTCTATGGACCAAGAATATTGACTAAAATTTATTTTTTTTTCACAAACTCTTGGGGAAACTGGGGACACTTGATCCCCATTGTTAGTTCTATAAAAACAAAACGTACATAGGTAGGCAATTTTGTTAACTACCTACTGTTTCTCATTATTTGATTATTATATTTATTAGTGCTTCATATATATTTTTTTTGCATTTTCCCAGAACTTTCCAAAAGGATCAAGTGTCCCCTATTCTGGGAGACTTGATCCCAGTAACAGGTAGACTTGATTAGAGATGTGCCGAGTCAGGCTGACTCGAGTACTGACTCGAATACCAAGCTGGTACTCAGGTACTCGAGTACCCAAAATACAGTACTCGGATACTCAGTACTCGAGTATAGTATTCGAGTACTTACGGTACTCGAATACTCAGTCGCTGTTCTTTAATAGCAGCCTTATACTTTCACACTTACGGTCGAATTTATATGTCACCACACTATTAAGTATTAAGAGTGAAGTTAACAACGAGTCGTGTTGATTAGTCGGTGCAGGTTTGAAAAAATGATTATAATATTAATAAATGACTGACTTAATCATATTAAACCGTTATTATCTACCTGCATATTTTTCTATTAATTATTTATAGGGTTTCACGATCATAAGTGCAACTCTCTTGGTTACTGTAAAGTCCATCAAGATATACCTACGTATTTTTTTAATAATGGGCTCTTGTACTATTGTGGAATAAATAAAATAAAAATCAAGTAAATAAACCTATATTATAATAAATTATCAGTTACTTGGACTGATGATGTAGGTAAGTACCCAAGAGGTCTGCACTTATGATTCTGACAGTTTGTTTTATGTTTAGCCATCAAAAACATAATACAAAGTCAGATTTAAAAAGTACTCGAGTCAAGAAAGTATTCGAATACTTGTGCTAGTACTCGAGTACCTATCCGAGTCTCCGGACTCGAGTACTATTTCGAATACTTTTTTAACGAGTACTAAAATACTCGAATACCAAAAATAGCCGACTCGGCACATCACTAGACTTGATCTTACGGGATCAAATCTCTCTAATGCAAATTTGAAATAAATGAAAACCCGGTGTCTTTATAAAAGCATTATTTAATTTAACAAAATATTAAATTTATATTGCTTTACATGTCTCACTCAAGTATTAATTTTATGAGCATTGAGTCTCAGTCTTAGAAGAAATTTTACATTTTCTATTCATAAATATAAAATACAGCTTTGAAAATTTACATTTTATTGCATTAGCACTATATGCGAATGCACTATCTATATGAACTGATCATCATCTAAAGGTTGGACTTACATTAGAAACGTTTGAAAATCACTTGTTTAGTAATTTTTCCCGGTATGACGGTAAGCCACCTTTTTTTTAATTTCTTCATTCTTTGGAAATCTGAAACAGTAAAAAATCCAGTCTTTAGATGACAAGCGAAATGGACACCCTACTCAATGCAAAAATAAAACTTGACTAAACACTTACTTATGAAAAGATACACCGCAACCTTTATATGATTCACTTTTGCATCCTATCACACAACAAGTGAGAACCATTATTAAATAAATAAGCACAATTTTTACACTTTATTTTTGTCGTCACAATAATACAATCTTTCAAATTATTTTTGCCGCCGCCATAATGGTGATGTCCAGACGCCAAGTGTTGCATATTTATTATAATTAAAACTACCATATCACCGACTTTTACATAAAACTAGTCGTTTATCATGGTTTAAAATTAAAAAAATAAAAAAAACATTATTAATTCCAACGTATCATTCCTTTAAATTATTCAATATTTTGAAAGTTCCCCAGAAGAAGAAATATAAACTTTGCGTAAGTTATACCACAAAGGTTTTTTTTTTATGACGGCAACCCTTTAGACAAGGACATATTCCTGTTGATCGCCATCTCGCTCGGCTCGATTTTCTGTAAAGCGATTTGGCATTTCAAAGTAATCTTTATTCTCATTGCATAGAATCGAAATTAGCATTGCATTCATTTTCATAGTACACCATCTTGTTATAATGTAAAATCTTTGGTGCCACTAGTCTAAAATAAAGATGCCAACTCATTCAGACTCATGATGACTTGGCATTTACAAAAGAAGACTGACATCCTATTTTTATTTTGAAATTAGAATATTTTTTTGTTTCATTGTAAATCGTTTTTGGCATCTATATTTTTTTTTATAAAACAGAAATTGCCATTTTTAGAAAAAAATACTAAAAAGGAACCGAAGTGAGTCCTATTGTAATAGACAACCATTCCCAACTTCGATTTCATCCGTTCATTCTCATTTCAACCCGTACCTTTCACAAGTAACACACGACCTAAGTCGTTCAAAGAATCGAGACGACTTCAAACGAGTATAAAGGACAAAATTACATACACGAAAATTGGAAAACCCTCGCTCCTTTAAAAGTCACAACACTTATGTCAATAATAACTCCCCCGGCGCTGGAGTTTTCAAATCTCAGTCAACTTCGTGTCACGGCTCTGGACATCCTTTGTGAATCCAATACTCGAGAAAGTTTGCCCCTTCTTAGAAAAAACCCTATGTTGTAAAACTTAGAGGGCGGGTTCGAATAAATCTTGTAAGAGACAGATAAGGGCTAGACTCAGCGGACGTGCTTAATGCACAATAAGAGGGAACAGGAATGGCTTGAGAATACAATAAATTGTCGGGAGGATTAAAAATTCTGAGACGATTTGGATCTGAAGCTTGTTTTGTTAGTGAGGTTGTTTGCCTGTTAACTTGGCGTCTGATGCAATTCAAAGCATTTAAATTCCTGAAGTGATTTTAGAACCTAAGATATTTTTTTTTTAATGTGTGCATTGCAAACTCACTTATTCAACAAAACACAGTTCAGGCGCTGCTTCATGGTTTTTTTGCCAGCGTGGCTCTCCCACGCAAAAGAAAAAATATAGGTATTGGTTAATTTCTTCTATCTTCTATCTATTCTATACTATTTATAAAGAAATAACAACTATAGACAACGACAAGGCTTATAGGTAAACCGAAAACACGAAACGCTTACGCGATGTAATCAAGCATAGCGCCATCTATTGGTTCATTTTTGAATTATGGTCCCGAAGCGATGTGAGGGCGGGCCACTAGTCGTATAATAAAGACACAGAAAATTAGTTTTTAAGTCTGATCGTTGTAATCTGACGATTTTGTAGGTCTCAAAAGAATTCAAGAATAAATAGTTATTCATTGACTGAATTTGTCTAACTACGAAAAAACTTCTCAATCTCATAGGAAAACATACAAAATAGAAGAAAATCAAAACAATTGATACGGAAACAGCAGCACACATTAAATTGTGTTCAATTTGTATTGTCTTTAGGTACATATTTCTTCGTGTTTTTCATAACCAGGGTTCTTAACTTCGGAATTTATATGAATCATTTATTCGAAGAATCAAATTGATGGGAGCTGCTGAAGTTACTCGTGTTGAAATTGATTTATTGGTTTTAGGCAATGGCTTTGACTTGTGACATGTAATAGTACATATGTAAAAGAAAAAAGTCAAGGCCAATATCAAACAAAAAAAAACAGTAGCACAAATTCTGTTTACTTCTTTAATAGTGCAGTGGCTAAAAGTATGGTATTTATAAGGGTTCTTTTTTTATGTGATAGGTGGCAGACGAACGGACGGATCACGGACTGATGGTAAGTGATAAGTTTACACCATTAGCCGCCCCAACACAGTGGATTCACAAGTGCGCCATTTGAGAGTGCAACGCATATTATATGGCAGTCTTTTAATGACTTGCCTCAAAAAGCTACTAAATCTGCGTTCAATCCATTTCCAGTCTTTTAACATCAACGTTTCACTGAACATAAATACTTGACTAAATTTTATTCGAATTAATTTTATTCTAAGTAATGTTTAATGTTCACACCTAAATAAAATATTTAAGCTATGTCTTCGATCACGTCAAAAAAAACAGAGTAAAATATCTTACGAGAAATAAAAACTTCGTTCATCTTAGTTTTTACTCTTATTTTACCTTTTAAATATTTCACGAAGCTGGTTGAAAGAGCTCCTCCCTGAAGAGCAGGGACGGCCAGAAAAAATACTTTACTGCGAATGTACGAGTTAAGTAAAGCGGATTCCCTAGGGATGACTTTGTTCTCAGGATAGTATGCTTGCAGCAAATATTGTCCCAGGTAAAAGCATTGGCTCTATACGTTTATTAGCTTCAGCGTTCACGAGGAAATTTCGAAGGGTTTACCTCTAGTAAATAAGACTTAACCGCTCTTGTTAAGCATATAAAGGTTAAATCAATACGTCCAAGTTGTTTTCCAATATAAGGGTGAAATACAAAGATAGAAACTTGATAGAATGTTTGACATCCATTAATTCTTCTATTGTATTGTATACATAGTTCGCATGCGAATTGAGTACAGATACTGTCTTAAAGCACCTTGAAGTATAGACAAATTCTGCATACACAAGATGCGCACTAGTCGACTTGTGTGAATTTAGTGCGATATGGTTATCAATAACGCACTTAAACCTTAAAATTAAAACCTAACCTTTTGTACAATATTATTGTCATCTGTGTATCTAAGTCTATGTTAATGTGGACAAAGAAACTTTGCATTCTCATATTAAAATTGGGTGGTTGTGCATAATAAACTTTGCCCAAAATGGTGGCTCAAACAATTTTTTACAAAAATTTATCAATCTTGCGTCTCGGTATTGTAACGTTATTTCGTGACAACAGTAGCGCTACCATGAGTTGACATCCAAAACTGACATAACGTAAACTATTGCTCTGTCTCTTTCAAATGCATCACAATGAAAGAGACAAAGCGATAGTTTTCGATAGCGAAGATTGTATTTCAAACTCATGGTAGTGCTACAAGACGGTCCCGTTCAAAACGATCAGTTCATGAATTTAATTATTTTAATTTTCAACCTTTTTTTTCGATTGTACTTTTTTCCGTGCAATTTGGTTAACGGCATTAATATTTGTAGATAACAGCAGCACAACGTCAACTATTTTTATAAACTCTATGACAAATTCCCCCAAAACCGTGACGGCGAAAATTTCCCAGGATCTTTTGTAGAAGCGACAACTGTTTTATGCAAAGTTGTTTCTTTCTCAGAAAGCTAAATGTTAGATATTTTTCAACTTTCATCAGAACAATATTTTCTGAGAGAAATTTTCTATTGTAGCCAGTAGAGATTCAAATTTTTACGTTTATTTACTTTTCCTCTTTTTTAAATTCTTGGCGAGTGCTCACACCGTTCGTTAAGTTTTCAAATACTTAACATAATGCTGTACCATAAATAAATAGAACTCGTTGCCAGAGCATGTGTTCCCTTCATTAAAAAATATGGATTTCTCTAAACAAATCCTGTGAGAGTATCCATGCCATCTATCCTGCGATATCTCGCAGGATAGTATGGTCGCAGGGTAGTAGGGTAGTATGGCAGCATAGTATGAACTATCGTTCTTGTAAAGATGCAACCGACCAATGCCACTAAACTTGCTGCTTCGTCGGGTTCTAATATAACTGTGATGAGGAGAGCCTTTAGCATGAATGAAGTAAACTCCAGCCTATTAGTTCGGGGTTCGGTTAGTTTTATTGGTAGAACCGCCACCTGATATGTAAAAGGTTATAGGTTCGGGTCCCATCTTAACCCTTTGATGTTTATTAAGCGCATTTTTTACTTTCTACAATTCTGTTAGTAAACAGTATACAATGTTAAAGCTCTTTTATTCCTACGTCGTTTTCCAAAACGTTTCACCCATTTTAAACCAGAACACAACAAAATGTGATGTGCGAATTTATACAGGAGTACCGTCCTTTGGCAACTCGAATTTTATGCCATATTCAGTTCATTTAGTATTCACTGCATGTGCCATCCGTCCTACCCTTGGAACGGTCACATCCATATAATGTATGAATACTGTCGTAAGATATTAAGATACTTAATGAAGTCTGAGCCTCTTTGTTATTTCTGTTTTGTTTGAAGAAGGACGGTGGGACGGAGATTTGAGTAAAGCCTTATTTAATCGCAGCGTTTGGATTTTCCCAAAGGGAGCTCTGTGCGATTCTTTTTCATTGCGGTTTTCGTACTTGCATTTATGGACGATTTTAATAAGACAAACCCGTTGAAGGATTATTTTCATTTACGGAGCAATTCATTATTTTATTTTGACTATTCGTGAGCATTTTTTTCAGCCTTTTAATTTGGTGTTTTCAGATCAGATTCATCTGCATGAACTAAAGCCTCACAGGGCTGCCCCTGTGAGGCTTTAGTATCACCTCTGTAGAGCTGGTCCATACATACTGAATGTCTGCTCCATCATATTATTTGCTTCATTAAGAGAATTAATGAATAAATGAATATACTTTTTAATACACAAACACAGGTATAAAACTTAAAACTCGATATTACAGGAATAATGCACAACAAAAGTGGCTTTATCACTAAGATCGATATCTTCCAGGCAACCTTTGGTTAAAGCTGCTTTTCCTCGCACACCACTTAGCTACATTGCACAATTATAGTGAAAAAACAGCATAAAGGACACTTCAACAAGTAAGCAAGTGTAAGGCAGTGTAATGATGACTCAAATTCAGACTCCCTAAATTGCGAAACGTGGACTCCAGAGCGATGCTTCTGATACTACTGAGTTTCTTACTGGTGTCTTCTCAGTAGAAATCGACGTTCCGAACCAGTGGTAAAATTATTTGACATTTAATAAGTGTTTCGTATGGACCGAACTTGATTAAAGATTTTTCTATTTCTATTTCTATAGCTTTGGATGCAACTAGGAATTACACGCTAAGATGAGAGAGTTGCATTGAGAGAATCTGTGTTTGATTACGAATTTAAACGTGAGATTACTTTCGTCTAGAAACAAACACAAACGTATTACACACGTGATTGTTCCAACATGTGTCACTTTCATAAGAAGTGTATTTATATAGTCTGCGCCCCTTTGTCATTTCTATTTTATTTGAAGAAGGACATAATACGAAGATTTAAGAAGTCTTATTTAATTGCAGTGTCGTATTTTCTCCCGCTGTGCTTTCCGTTTTCCTCTTTCTTCTGTCAGTTACTGTAGGTTCTATCATTTTAAGCAATCAACGCAATATTTGCTAAAAAATCATTAGTTTCGATATCAGGAAATTTATTCAAGCTAAGCTATAGCTTGAATTAGTTTTATGAATATCGTTCATTCACATAAAGGCGCATCCACAAATTTTCCATAAAGATCAGAAAACAATAAGCTCACTAAGAAAAGGACAACTTTGTCTAATTGTAAATACAACCCACGAGTTTTTACGCGGGATTTAAATTTTACTGAATCTTATTCAATTTTGGCTCATGGAGTTATGGAAAAAACTATACTCTACTACTATACTATTCTATAGTATATAGAGCGGAATGAGGTGATCCGGTAGAAAACCCAAGTCATTGGCATAGCTCACAGAATTAGCAAGCTAAAATGGCAATGGGCTCTCCATATTGACCGCCAATCTGACAACCGTACACGAGTTCTGTAGTGGAAACCAAACGTAAATACTAAACGTAAGTAATGTAGGACGCCCGAAGCAAAATTGCTGGCAAGAGCTGCATGCAAGTACCGAAAAACCGATCAGAGTGACGAATATAAGGAGAGGTTTATATCCAGCTGTGGACTGCAACAGGCTGATGATAATGAATCCTATTCAGAACTATGAATAAGTACAATTATTTACCTGAAATGATAGTGTTCTGCGTGGCCGAAGGAGACGTCACAGCCAGTATGAGGAAAGTTATGAATGTCCTCTGCACACACCCGGCAATATACATTGCGTTATTTTCTAGCTAACATTAATTTTTTTATTAAATATTTACACTTAGACATTGACACTTTTGGTTTCTTCTAATTTTTTCCGTATTTTCTCCGGAAATCATCCAAATCTGAAACAAATGAAAGCATAATTAGAAAAAAATATGCTGGTATAAACTAATGTTCAGGGTTGTTAGATCATCCAATAAGCGATATGTGACTTTACTGGTGTTGTACAGTAAAGTCACAAAAACGCCGCGAACTTTATAACTCCCTGGATTGGGTTTCCGTTTGGCTTAGATAACGGACTATTACGTAAGCAACAACTCTAAAGGATTTAGGTTTCTAGATTGGTATTTTAGGTGTTGGATTCGGGTTTGGATCGGAAGATGGCCGCCGCCAAAAAACAACGTATCATAACAAAGAGGGTTTTGAAATAAAGGTCTTTGATTCTTAACATTTTCCTTTTTTATTTTTTTGGTCAAACATACTTTATTTGTTACTAACGTTATTTTTTCTAGATTTGGAGCTCTCTCTCAATCTAATATGAATGGACACTATATAGCTTCGTGCACATTCATGGTTCGTTTTTGCCAAGCACTAATAACAGTCAGTTAAATCAAAACGCTTCTCTTGAAAATTACTTCCTTTTAAAATAAACTTCAGTTTTAATCCTTGTATACAAACAGAAATTCATAAAGGTATCTTAAAATCAAAAAGAGGTAATTGTAGTAAAATCTAATTTAGAAAATGTACTCTAGTACACCTCAAAAGCTCAATTTGAATTACATTTGTCCGAAAGGTATTTTAGTGTCTTAACCATTGGAAATGGTTATCAGATGCAAATAATATACAGGGTATACTCGAAGACACTACGCAAATATTTAGTGGGTATAAATAAATAAATAAATTCTATAGACAACTTCAACGATTATAGGTAAAACCGAAGTCGTAACCGTGTTTTTTTTCCGGATACATATAAACCTTGTAGGTTTATATATTAAGGTTTATATATTATAAAAAACACGACGCTGAAAAAGTATAAAACAAGCCTTGAAAATTTATCTCTACATAGTGAATATTGCATACTTCAGAATAGTATTGTATGACATTATTGTAAATTGACAACGATGGCTTGTTTTATACTTTTTCAGCGTCGTGTTTTGTCGTAGTTGGGTTTTAGTTCTTTTTATTGGACGATTTTGGTGTCCAAGTGCTAGTAATATATATATATATGTGGGACTCGATTAAAGGAAACAGGATTCCACGGTATAAAAATCTTCTTTATTTCAACAAAATACAGCAGCTCCCAAATTCACGTCTTTTGTCGTCTCTCACCCACAGTTAACTCACTTGTTCTCTCCGGTCATTCATTCTCCTTTCATTTATACTCCGTTCCATTCTACTCGTCTTACATTCCGTTTTACTCTTCCATAATCCCACATATATATTCAAAATGTACAAGTCAAGCGCTATCAAATGATACTAAACACGGCATATTTATCATAACTTTATTTTTTTACTCTGTATGTTTTGTCCGCTAGAGGGCGCCACATTAAATTTTGTGAAACCTCATAAAGCCTATAACCATCGGACAATTAACACGCTTATAATGATATGTCATTTATCGATTTCTGATAAGTAATTTAGAAGTTACGTGGAAACAGATGAACATAGATACATACATACATACATAGCCTGTCAAAATCATAACCCTCCTTTTCCTTTGCCGTAGTCGGGTAATGATAATAAATAATAACTAATCTATCTCTATAGAAGATATCCCTTTATAAAAAGTATAGAAGAAGAAGAATTAACAATTGTTCTATTAACAATTGGGTATTTGACTAATCTCGATTTAGTAAAAAATATTGATACTCTATTAAAATATTGGTAAATAACAACCAATGGCCAACATTTTCAGTTAAAAATGTATCGTCTAGCTGGTTTTGTGAGCATTCAAGGTTTCATAGGCAAGTCCATTTTTTAAGTATAAAATTAAAAAATAATAATTATATCATTGAACTACCCGTTACTTAAACGAAACATTTGATATAGCTACCATACAAAATTTACTAGACGCGCATACAAGAGTTTGCGTTGTGACGTCACAATACAATAGCCATTTGTATAGAGCGTTTTTGGGCTTGCCCAAAATATGTGCTCTTAAAGTTGTGATATCTCAGGTAATTCAAATGAGAATCAAGTGATTCTTTCAACGATGTTTCTTAAATTGAGGCGTCTTTTGATTAAACACATAAAAAAATTTAGTCAAATACCCAATTGTTCTATTAACAATACTTATTGCATAGAAAAAAATTATACTGTTTCTAAAGTATCGGAAAACCGACGTGAAGCTGTGCAAGCGTAAGTGAGGGAACCCAACCCAAAGGCCCAATCCAAGGGAAGGGGGGGTTAAATGGTAAACAGCGCGTTTGTGACACCACTGGTGTTGCAGGTGTCCATGGGCGGCGGTAATTGCCTACCATCAGGATACGTCGGCGTGTTTGCCACAAATATAATAAGGAATATTAATATAATAAGTTTACACATTTCATTCATTAACCTCATTTCGTACTAAGTAGCTTAAGCACCTTTTGTAACATCATAATAATAATAACATAAAAACCGCAGTAAATATCACGTTTCTTTCAAGTATTTGTTTCGAGGAAGTAGTATTTGTTGCGATATCTTTATCGTCGGAACCTGTGGCGGTTGAGGCCCCATTTATCAAGCCTTAGGTGCCCAACCTACTTCGCGAGGGAGGCTTCGCGAGAACGGAGCGATAAATTCAATGTAAAAGGGAGCTTTAAAATTTTCATTTTGTATACTTCAGGAAAATTTTATGTAGTTTTTTTTAAATAATAAGTTCCTAATTTCTTTTTATTAGAAAGTTTGAGCTTGATGCCTCGATGGAGAGATATTTTTTTTTTGTTTTTCAAGCCTAGACTCAGTTCGGGTCGCTGAAACAGTAAAAACGCTTTTACGGACATCGGGATAATACGTACTGATCGGTACTGAGCGGTTTAACTATCTTAGACATTTTATCTAAGCAAAAAAGCCTTATTTATCTTATTTTTTTGCCTAAAATATGCGCAACTTTAAACATTTTACACAAAATTGATACCATAATACAATACAAACACACACAATATAATCTTTAGGTGTTAAAACTGTTATGCTTGTTTTTTCTTGAAAGGATTTTTCAAATTTGATTTTTTTTTTGTTTGTGTTGGCCGGAATAGTAAAGATAAAAAATAAATAAACTCATAACTAGCCTAATTTAACAAAAACGTGTAGCTGGTTATGGTAAAAGTGCCCAATTATTAACAATACAATGCTAAAGCCATCAATCTTTTGCCACTATTTGAATTAATCGAGCCAGTCAAGGTATAAAATATACCCATTTAATTTAGCCAAGTCTCTGAATACTTAAAGATTTAATTTGCAAAGTCGCCGGTTTATTATTATACTACATTTCAAAACATCATTACGTACCGTAATCCAGTTCAACATCAAAACCAGTTCAAAATGTGAAAGATTGATTAAATATTCGCATATTGGAATTATTAGTTTTATTATCATTTGACGGCGTAACTTTGTAGTCGTTAAAGTTAAGCCCTCACTAAAGTTACGCCTTTAAATTATAAAAAAATAAGTGATTAAACTAAACACTGTTGTATTACGATACTGATGTTCGGTATAAAAGGGACAAAGACACGAAACCATCCTTTGAATTTTTATTTGAGGGTGTTTTGTAACTAATGAGTTCAAACGCCCATAAAATAATACATCAAATTTTACAGACGTTACGATCTTTATCCAATGAAGAATAATTTATAAATTAAGCGAATTACACCCTTACACGCATCAATTTAAAGATCGTACACATTTCGTGATGTTTCAGATTAGGTGAAGCCATGATAATTAAGTGTTAAGTTATTGCTTTAGCCATTTTAAAAACGATTTTGATGTTATCAACGATCTTAATAGTTTCTTGTTAGTTGCACACTTAGCGCTAAGCTAATATAACATTAAATAATAAAATGCTTGTAAAAACCTAAACTCGACAAGAAACTTCTTATATTGGAACGACAAATCAGAAACTAGGAGCAGGACTACTACTATTTGGAGCAAGCGGGTCACTTGCTGGTAAGTAATCATTGCCGTCTATGAACGTCTGCGAGATCAGAGAGGTCGCTGATGCGTTGCTGGCCTTTTAAAAGAAAGAAAGTTTTTCTCTTTGTATATTAGTAATAGGTCCCAAACGGGTGCTGAAATACTCGCACGGAGCGTGTTTGAACAATCTCCCTTTTATCTTCCACGACTTTAACAAAAACAGCTCGTAGGGACCACCAATTGATAAGGGCGCTAGTTTATGATTTCACCCGGGAAAACATGGACTGTAGCGCTACCATGAGTTGACATCGAAAACTGACTTAACGTAAACTATTGCTCTGTCTCTTTCAAATGCATCACAATGAAAGAGACAAAGTGATAGTTTTCGATAGCGAGGATAGTATTTCAAACTCATGGTAGTGCAGCTGAGAAGTTTAATAAAAGTCATGTAAAATGAAAATATGTTTTAATTTTAACTGATCATTATTATAATAATCGTAGCGTCAATCCTTGCTTTACTAAGTTATCTATAAGGTGAAGATTTAACTGAAAACGCAGTGTGCTTTAATTTATCTAGAAGATATTATCTTAATGTAAGGGATGATTCAACACGCACACTATTGTAAACGTTAAGTTCACCAAAATCAGCCACCGCAACTTAACCATTCACACCGTCCCATTACTTCGAGGCAGTTGAATTACCCACTTGAATATTTCAAACGAACTTGCAAAGTTATTATGGACCTAATTACGTAATCTACAGGTCTGTTATTGGGTTAAACTAGTTGATAGCGCTTGTCACATCTCTAATTATGATGTTACGAAACACCTCGTTGCAAGTACAAATTTGCCGACTTTAGTAATCGAGTTGGCAACTTTATGGACGTGCGTATTAGAGAGTGCGATAATAATTAAAAGGTGTTTAGAATGATCGACTGAATTGGTAAGTAGGTAAAAATCGTTGACTATCTTTTCATTTTCTACGGGCTCTTCCATAAAAACTGTATATTACTTTAAAAAAATCCGTTTTGAAAATAAAACGGATTTACTTTTCAACCCCGCGTTGGGGCGAGGCGAGAAGTTTAAAAGATATTGACAAAAAATACTTTACACCATTACAACAACCGGTTAGAATACGATAATATGTATAAATATCAAAAACACTGTTTGAATTTCTTTCTCCGATTTTAATCGGAACTTTCCCCAGCCTTCCTACATTTTAATTCTATGAGCTCGCCCTAGTTAACTAAAAATTCACACGCACGCTAAGCCTTGTAAGTGTCTACAGGCTATGCATCAGCTTGTACTGTGTGAACCAGCCTCAAAAAGATAAGTAGAAAATATCCTAGCAACGAAGAAAATAAAACCGAGATTTATTAGAAGAAACAAAATATATACAATCGCTTAAAAAGCTTTAAAAAAACAGAGAGATTTGACAACTCGGTTCAGGAAAAGGCCGTTTATTTTATATGGCTGTACCTGTTTAGATTTATTCCTGCTAGGTATGAAATAAAACAGAGTAAGTGTGAGTTGACTTCGCAAGGAGTCAGTATCGCCAAAACATAGGTATATGTATTTTTTATGTTGCAATAGACAAACATTTGACCTCGATCACACCTGATGTTAAGTAAAGATGAAATCTAAGGTGGGCCACGTGGAAAGCCTAATCACACTTGCCTTAAAGAGGTCCAGGCTATTTTGTCCGGTAAATACATCGGCAGGTAACGAGTACCACTCCTTAGCTGTTTGCAACAAAACTTTGCGAAGCGTTTAATGCGAATGACTGCGAATTTCAACCATGTTATAAATTGTTATATTAGATTTTAGAATGTTGCATTATATCATACAAATTGTAGACTGTTTCAATTTATCGCGTGCTATCAGAGTTATAAATGTTGTATTTTAACGTTTAAGTCCAAAAAGCAAGCCTTAGCTCCTACAGAATCCATATCCATTCCGTCATACTATTGAATACGCATTAGGCCATTTGCTACGCCGCCGTCATCTTATGCCATCGAAAATCCTCTATTGAAAATGCTTGTTGGTCATTCTCATCGACATGTCAGGCGTAACAGTCGTTAAATCCACATTCCTCCGAAATTGACATCATCTATGATGTAACATACCAGTAATCGGCAAATTTTGAAGATTCTGATATCAGTTTATTATGATATCAGGTTTGACACTGCAACGGTACTTAATGTTTTTATGAGAATGACTTTTGTGGGGAATCAACACATTTCCCATTTTAGTAACAAACATTGTTATGGTCATTGGACTAGTCTAATAGCTAGTTACCCGAAGCGCGAAAGGTCCCGGGTTCGATTCCCGGTCAAGTCAATTTAGAAAACTACTTTTCCTAAGTTTTCTTGGTTCCGGGTGTTCTGTGTTGACGCCCCCGGTTAATTATCGTCACCTCGTACTCATAGTTCAGGGGTTGTCCTAGTTTGAGACGAGGTTGAATTATGTGATTGTCTGGCGCATTTATTTATTTAATTTATTTGAACGGTTTTAACCCCAGTAACAATAAGACTAAAATATACTAGAGAAATATCTTCCCAAAATATCCACTTTAGATTTTATTCACTGATCAAAGTGCTACAAATATTGATGCAAACCACAACATTCTTCAATCCCTCAACATTACCTCAAAGAGTTCAAAATACTTCAGCATAAAAGATAAATCATTTCAAAATCCTCGGGAATTCGTCTTCCAAATTAGTAATTACCCTGTCATCTCTAATTCGGTGACGTCATGTCACGGAAACGTCGAGAATTTGAATAAACGAGAATTTGGACGTTTCATGCCAATTTGTGATTTTGAATTTGTTTAGGCACCGGGGAAATATGTTTCATTACTTTAAGAATATTCGGATGTTTATTCAAATCAATTCAGATTAATTAAAATAGCTTTTTTAAGTATCTCGCAAAATTTTCCACGTCACAGGATCATAACTAGATTAACTGAATAATGGTTACACGTTTCAAATAATGCATTTTAATTTTCGCAGATCGTTACTCTATCTAGCCGGAGGCCGTCTCACACTACGCTTTCCGAGTCGCGGGATTATAAATTAAATAATTATGTCAATAAAATTAGCTACCTAGTTCTAAATACTATTAAAACTGTGTAATTTTTCCTTTCGATCGAGCCTACACACCTACACAGATTTAAAAAAAAATCAGAGATGCTTGTTCGTATTCGAAGTAACAACCTCCAGTTAAGAACAACACGTTCTTCATTATTGCTGTATAAACTACAAAAAACTACAAGTTGCAATCTCTACAATAATTTAAACTTTTATTTTATTCGATAGGGAGCAAGAGCAAGTGAGCAACCGGGTGATATGATGCTAAATGATCACCGCCGCCCATGAAAGTCAGCTAAAAAAGATTGCTATCCTGGTTAAATAAATACGGTATCTAGCAAATCAATTTATTTTATTCCCTTTGACATGCACAATAAAGCATAATATTGCAAGCAATTTTTGCGATCTAAGTCCATTGTCAAATTACCACGCTGTTCATACCTACGATCATCAGGTAACTATAGCGAACAGGGCCATGAACAATAATATCCATTAGTGTGGCCGTGTTTTTCCTTCGTTTTAATTCTACGGTTGCGAATTGATGAAAGGCCTTCCGAAGTTAATTCATGTCAAAAAGAAGTGTGTCAGGTCAGTGTACGTTTGTAAACTCAATAAAAACGAATACAACATCCACTGAGAGCCAGCATACACGCAGTAACCACAGATTAAGTTCAAGCAGAAATCACATCAAGATGACACTCAATAAGCACAAGTAAAATCATACTCACTAATCAAATGTCCAAATAGCACTCACTTTGCACAGATAAATAAAATTCATCACAGATCTAAATCACACCACACCCACAGAATACAGATCCTGCTTTCATTCAAAAAGTACAGATCCCAGTCAAACTATTAAACACAGGTCCAACTCTCACTCGGGGGCATGTTATGGAGCTAGGCTCCGCGCCATGGTCCCATGATATCTCCCGCGATGGACGATGTCATGTGGGGGAGTCCGACATAACCCGTCTGCCGAGAGGCGTTACTCATACAGTAACGCGTTTGCCCTGGGTTGCCAAAAAAAAGGTCAAACTTTGAATAGGTTCAAGTCACAGACACCAGGTCCAACTATATTAACCAGACCCAAGTTTATACACAATAAATACATTCAATATGCACGAGTCCAACTTATCCTCAATAACTACTTAACTTTACTTACTAACTTATAGTGCTTTCGATGAAGTATCGGAAAAAAAAGATATCAATATCATTGTTTTCATTGAAATTGACAATCGTAAAGTTCTTTGAGTAAGTTTCATTTTGAGTAACATAGCGAAGTAGCAAGGACTCACTTTGACTAGAAAGCGAATCACGCAACCAAATCTAATTCAGGATAACCCAATTGTCAAATAAATTCTACTTCTTTTAGCAATCGTGGACTATACCATAAATCCTTTTCAATATTATTACGACCCCGCAAGCTATATTTTTATTACTTGGTAACAAAATCTCATTGGTATCGCAGAATGAACTTTTTTAAGGTATTGTGATTTTTACTGCCCTAATCAGGGCCATAATTTTTATTTCCAAGATTATTTTTTTATATGCCATTGAACATTTTTATTTTGGTTTTTAGTTGTTTTTTTCATAAACCACTAAGTCAATTTTGATAAAAAAAATGTACTAGTACTATATTAAACCACCAAACAAAGAAATAAACATAAAAATCCATTCATAATTGGCGGAGAAACCCAGTAACATAGAAATTGAAATGGTGGGTTCTCATACACGTATTTATGGAGGCGTAATTATTTTTCTCGTCCACCATTGGAAGGGAAGTCTTTCCAAGTTACTTTTCCACGCGGTCGAAGTAGCGAGTAACAGCTAGTACAAAAATAAAGTATCATACAGCTATGCAACACATAAATTATGTATTTTGAGGATAAAAGTTGCGATTTCTATCGATCGAACTCATTAACGCAAATCGACATAAATAATGCTATTTGACAGTGAAATGGAACAACATTGTTTATGATTGTAATAAGTAGCATATAGCTTATGTAGAACTTATCCGTATATTGTTATACAGGCCCTAAGACTACTTATAAACAGTGACATTGCGTGACATACATAAACATGAGCTGCTCGCGTCAACAGTCTTCAACTGATCTCATTAGCAAAGGCTGAGGAGGAAGCTACAAAAATGTCCTTCATTATTCCTTATACAAAACCAAAAAAAAGACGGTGCACAATTTGACACGTAGGTATTTGTTTACTACTAGCTCGAGCTCATTTTATTTGGGACCGGATTCCTGTCTATATTAGTTCCAAAACAATTGTTAGACCTCAGAAGCATATGGGCGGATGTGCAGATCGGGCAAAATGTTTTTATTGGATAACGAAGATAAGCGTTTCTTTCTCTTTCTATATCACTTTGAGATGTATTTCTATCCCTTTTCTGGGCTGAGATAATTTAGTGCATAATGTCGGTTCTGACAGCTTTTCTAAAATCATTAGAACCTTAAGGTCTAATTTACACTTCCATCTCTTTGCGTCTACATTGCCTCTACTTTCTCAAGGCGGATTTAAAATTTGGCCCTTATGCTTAAAAAAATATTTACACAAAGGCTACGTAAAAGGAGTCACGCCTTTATGGTTCAAACAGTGTTTTAAAATATTCGTCATAAGTAAACTTTCGACATTATGCCTCTAAGATTCCTATGAATAATGTTAATCGGATCCAGATATACGACTTTATGCCTTTTGTTTAAGTAACTTTGTAAATGGATTGGTGGGCTAATTTAGAAATAAGTCGTTATGGATGTGAACTATTCGAAATATGGCGCCAAAAATGAGCGACATCGGGCATTATCCCTTGCTCACGGCGTGTCTAATGACTGACACTGAATCAGTTTAAGTGTAATAAGATACATTGTGATTGGTCATTACGCGATCCTATGTCTGGCTTTCTGTCACTTTGGTATTTGCACGCAATGTTTGTTTACATTTCGGCATTTTTGTTTTACCTTCCTGATTTTTTTATGATAGAGGTGGCAAACGATCAAGTGGGTCACCTGCTGGTCAGTAATCACCGCTGCTCCTGAACATCTGCGAGATCAGAGAGGTCGCTACGACGTTGCCGGCCTTTTAAGAAAGAGCAAGCTCTTCTCTTTAAGGTCCCTAAGTCATAACCGTCAGGAAATACTGCCGCAGCTAAACTATTCCTCAAAACTGAGGTTCGCGGAAGAAAATTCCTCGAGAAACACACAGTGCTAGATCGCCAACCATCAAGATGATGAAGATGGAATGACGGCCGCTGCAACACAGCCGCCGTTCGATGTAATTAAGGATTCAACCGCAGAAAGTAGATTGAACAATTCCTCGGAGCACTTCCGTGATAAATGCGATAAAGAAAACATAGGGAAGCTATATTCCGCCGCAAAGCCAGAGGATCAAGCCGACTGAAGAGAGATAGGTCAGCAACAATTCGAGCAGCCCTACGTTGTATGCGATCAAATGGAAGAAGTTGGTACTGAGGTGCTCGAGCCCAGAGATGTGCCAGAGAGGTGAGGAGCAGTATTCCATATAGTGCCGAAATTGTGCCTTAAAAAGTTGAAGTCGATGAGCCGGCGTGAAAAACTCACCGGCTCTATTAAGAACACCTAGTTATTTAAAGCTATTTTAGCTTTATCCTCCAGATGACCGCCAAATGTGACATCGCTTGAAATGTTAATGCCAAGAATCCCTATAGAAGCTTAAGGGAAATGCCTTGAAAAGTTATTGCCACTTTGAAGGGACGTCTTTTAGCAATTAATGTACACACTTGTGTTTTTGAGGGGTTAAAACTGACTAAGTTAAGTCGCCCCCAGTTTGAAACAAGATTTAATATGTCTTACTGGTACTCAATGACGTTTTCCAGAGAAATATTTGCACGTCCGGCATATATACCGGATATATAGTGCATTCCAAGTGCTATCATTCGCATAGCAATGAATATTATTCTGTGAGAACATATCATTAATATGCAGAAGGGACAGCGTTGGGATAGCAGACAGCCCTGGGGGACACCAGCGTTTACGAGCTTCATTACATATTGTCTGAACAAGAACCGTTGACAACGACCTTAAAGCTGCGCCCAGTAAAAAAACTGGCGACCCACGTGCATAATTTCTCTGGAAGACCGTATGAGGGAAGTTTAGAGAGCAAAGCCTTGTACCATACCCGATCAAAAACTTTCGTTATGTCCCAACTGACACCCAGAGCCTCACCCTTACTCTGTAGCGCCTGCACCCACCGGTGAGTTAGAAGTACCAGGAAGTCCCCAGCAGAACGACCACTATGGAAGCCGTAGGTACTGACGGTCGCTTAATAGGCGGTTCTTCTCTAGGTATTTCAGGAGCTGGTGGTTCGTTATGGACTCCACTACTTTAAAGAAGATTGAGGTATTGGATATAGGTCTATAATTGGACGGGTCTGAGCGATCGCCCTTTTTAGGTATGGTGTGGACAAGAGCTGACTTCCAGTTACTCGGTACTACGCCAATGAATTATGAGAGCCAGAAAAGATACGTTAAAACCGGAGCCAACTCCGGAGCACATAACCTCAGTACAAATGGAGGGATACCATCCGGCCCACTCGACTTATGGATGTCAAGAGAAAAGAGAGCCTTACGTACAAAATCTTTTCGACGTTCGGCATTGAGCTCGTACAGGACGATACAGTAGGTGGTTAGTTCCCAAAATCATCCAAAGTCGAGTTTGATGCACAAAAAGTGCCCAAAAGTTCGGCTTCTCTTTTGCAGTGTGGGCAAGAATATCGTCTGGCTTGTGTAGTGGAGGGAATGACGACTGATTAAGTTCCCGAGGATGGCCTTGGCAATTAAAAGCGCGGGTGCCCGATGGAAGGCGCGTTACCAATGGACGATGACTTTGCTCTGGTGATATTTTTCTTATAAAAACTAGCAGCAAAGTTGTGCCTTTTCTTGAGACGCTAGTAAGTATTTGGTACTGCAGAACTTGAATAAATAATTCCATTTCCTGCAGTTATAACATCGGCTACAGACTCTGCCATCGGGATCCTCGTAGGATGCGAAGAAACTACGCATAACGTTTCAGTCTGCTGACTGATAGTGCCAAATATGGCGAGTGCCCAGTTCCAACCGCTGAGTGCTGTTGAGAGGCACAGTGCTCCGTACAAGGCAGTGGTAGGAAGAGCCAAGTGGTGCATTGACAGACACTTGGTACGCGCCGGGATGGGTGGTCAACAGAAGGTCCAACAAAGAGGGAATATGGTCGTGTGACGGTTGATACCAGTTGATATAGATTGTAATTACCAGACTCCCCCAATCCTGGATCATGGCCCAAGTGTACTCCGGACAACAGCTCTTTGCCCAACTGGGAAATACACGCTTAGATGAGGAGGATTTACTTTTGAAATAGTTTTTTTTGTTAAGGATATCCGCCTTTTTGCCAAAAAAATTTGTTGATAAATGAACACAATAAAGTCGCATTTGCAATTTCGCCTTGTTTAGTTTTAAGAGATATTGATTTATTTTTTAGGCATAACGTTATACTTAGACAAACACCTTACATTAAATTACAAAAATTGGAGGCATAAAGCCTTATGGGCACATACTGATCAATTGAACAAATATAATTAATTATTGTTGTGGCATAAAGGCGGATGTCATCATTTTTTAAAAAAAGTTAATTTTTCACTGTTTAGAAACTTTGTTTTTAAATTTTAATTATAAAACTAGGAAAGCTACTTATTAGGTTAAATAATTGCAAAGACATCATTTGTATGTTGTTTGTAATTATTAAAATATTTGCCGATTAAATCGATTTTTTATTTTACTCTGTCCTGTAAAGTTGCCAAAACCCACTTCCGCCCTAATGCTTCTAAGGTCTAGACATATCAGTAGATGCCGCTGGGTGTAAATTTTATCGCGCAAGTGTTTTGCGTATTCGTTTTACCTATAAGCCACGGCGCTGTCTTAAAAATAAGTATAGGTTATAGACTGTTTCGGTGACTCTGTGGGTAGTAAGTCACACTTTAAAGCTAATGCTTGAGTTTTTCTGTTAAGAAATTCTAAGTGTCGGTCCTGCGCCTGATCCTTCTACGGTTGTATCACACTGGTGTGGTGTGGCAGGAAAATAGAGAGTGCACTTTTGTCTACGCACACACTTGTGCACTATAAATATCCTGCGTCGAAGTTTGATCGTTAAGAATGCTCGCCATAGCCGAAACATCGGTTTGGAGGACATGAATTGATAAAAAAAAAACGCAACTGCTAAATAGCAATTACCCCTAAATTAGGTAGGTAATCACTTTAACTATCAATGATCAAATGATGGCTAAAGTGACTATCTAATAAGAAGCTGCCAAAACATCCATACATGGAAAAAATAGTTGCATACCGTGTTGTACCGTAACAGCTGCATATTAAGCCTTACGACATAAATCTTGGGGTCGAGAGATTCTCACTAATGCAGCTGCTACATAATATGTAGGTAACATTTGCAGCAGATATTACAACACTGCCTATATCATTACCTATTTCATTTCTATCTATGATTTCGTGAATTGTAATCAGATGAATAGATTCTTTTATCGTTTTTAATATGAAATAAACAAATAAACTCATACATAGGCCTGACTTACGTTATACGTACTAAGTAGCTAAAGCACTGATATTGCAGATACAGACAAGTATTATTTGTGATCCTTTATTGTCTGATACAAGAGAGGATCACAAATATATACATACATACAACACCCAAACACTAGTAATCATCACAAGAATGTTTGTTCCGGGTATCCTCATACCTTTCTTCACCATTCAAATAATCTTTTTTTTATATTGAAGACAATCACGATGACCTCACTCCGCCTGATGGTAAGCGGCCATATATGATCCAAATATTATGAGGTTTGAGTTGTCATCCTCACCCTAAGCCCACTTACATATCCTAAAACCCCACTTCATCCATAACAGTGACCTTATTTATTACACCTAAATGTAGGCACACATTCAAACATACATATTTTACAATTCCATTGTTATCTTCACAATCCCTATGTGTACTAAATGTCATAATGGTTTTGTTTTCCCGTGTGCAGTCGCATGCAAAACCATTCATAGCTAAAGGTCGTCTGAGCCAAGCGAGATCCAGCTGACTGATATGGCAACCCCGAGTGCTATATTTTGCAGATTTTAAAGCAAAATAGGATTAGATAGTGTTGGCGATGGTGCCACAGTCTTTTATATAATATGTCTGTGATTACTGATGAGAAAAATATGTTTGTAAATTGTGGGAATTGAACTCACCATATTATTATGCAAAATTTGGAGCAGTACGTCCAACTTGTATTTGACGTAAAAACTACATAGTCAGTTTTTCATTGTAGAATTTACAAACAGCACCACATCGAATACGAAACTGTAATTTTTTTTCAGTGACTCTTATCTTATTGTCAAATACATAAGATTGAAAATCAATAGGGTATTTGACTAATCTCAATATAGTAAAAAATATTGATACTTCATAAAAATATTGGTAAATAAGAACCAATAGCCAAAATTTTCAGTAAAAAATATAACTTCTAGCTGGTTTTGTGAGCAATCAAAATTTTATGGGCAAGTAATTTTTTAAAATATATTTGTTTTCAAAATAATTATGTTATTGAACTATATAACCATTTACTTAAACGTAATATTTGATATAGCTACCAAAATAAAATTTACTAGACGCTCACACAAGATACTAAAGTGTGACTTCACTCGTCAGTAGCCATTTGTACTCGTATAAAGCATTTTTGGGCTTGCCCAAAATATGTCCTCTTAAAGTTGTGATATTTCAGGCAATTCAAGTAATTCTTTCAGCGATGTTTCTTAAATTGAGGATCTTTTGATTAAACACATAAAAAAAAATTGTCAAATAATGACAGGTCCCAATGAGGACATTTGACAGGTTTTGGTAACCGTGTGTGGCTGACTGTACATATACATGAATGCAATGGTTTTCGTTATAAGTACCTAATATTTCTCCCGGGCGAATCCGCTTAAACTTCAGAGCCACTCAAGACTAGTTGCGAATGACTATGACACAGCAAAATAAGTCTGTACACGACATCGCCGGGTCTCGTCCCGTAAACTTTGAAGTGTTCAATGACCCGGATTTGCGGTTCCCATTTACTCCGTATGACACTTCAACATCCCTTTTCAAATAGAAACAACGGCGAAATGTGTTTGACGGCTCCGCTCTTTTTTCCTCTAACAAAATTATTTTTTCCCTAATGCCTTTTCATTTTGGTCCTCATTGAGGCGTTTGAGCAATACGGTATATTGTTGGTTAAATAAATGCTGAATCTGTTCGAGTGTTGGTGTTTTCTCGTTTTCTTATAACATTTTATCGATATTCGTATCTAAACAGTTTATCCGTTGGCGGGATGGTAATGCGTAGGAATGAATATATTACACTAAATGTTTGTTTTGCAGTGTATCTTTACTTGTTCTGTTCAAAGAATATCACAAATATAATATGAAAAGAATCCCAACTAAATAGTCTGAGAGTACGCACTTTATGAGAGTGGTCTGTGGTAGGCTAAATAGACGAAACTAAAATATTGGATAGTCTTACTCAATCATTTTCAGTTCCGTCTGATATTCGACTAAAGGTAAATAAATCTAACAAGGTACCTACTTTAAAAGTATAATGAGATCAAAACTTAGGTCTCTTTTTCACAAGTATATCCTGCTGCAAGCGTTTTTTATAATGTTTAAATCAGCAAATTATATTGTTCCTAATTAATCACAGTTACCCGGATGGTAACACTGAAATAGACGACCACCGCAATTGCTCTAGTGGTTTTGTAAAACATCGCTCAACGTTATCATCCTATTTGTCACTAGTATTGACAATTAATTAGCGGATCTAATCCAATTGGGTAATGGAAATGATTACTCATTTTAAGGGAAATAAACTACGACCACTTTTAATATTTCATATAAAACGTGTTTTTTTAATCGTCTTTCTGTGGCGTACATCTGAATACGTCATTTAACCTTTTAATGTTCATTAATCCTAATTGTGGATAGACTTTTATTCGTATTAAAATAATTGTCAATAAAGTAATTGCCACTTAAAGTTAATTTAATAAAGGACTCTGAGTGCAGCAATTAGAAAAAATCGACGGCATGAAACTGGTGAAAACATTTTTTTTTTCCAGAGAACATAGTTACGTACGCTATTACTTTTCAACTATTGTCTCAGTAGAATTTTATAATATTTAATCCGTACAATATTAAAATAGACACTACGCGACGCGGTTTGGTCTATTGTGAAAGTGAAGTGTCATATTATATCGCACTTATTTTAAAATGAAGTATCTCGAAAACTACATGAATCGTTATAATAAAAATATGAATTTTCACTTATACATAGGTAATATTTTTTTATATAACTGGAGGTCACAGAGATCAAATATTTTTAAAAATCACAAACCTTCAAAATGCATCCATTTTTCTCTCGAAGATTCGTAATGCACAAAACAAACATACCCCACAGGAAGGCAACTCGAATGGCGGGTCGAGCCAGTAGCACTACCATGAGTTAAAAATACTATCCTCGCTATCGAAAAGTATCTTTCATTGTGATGCATTTGAAAGAGACAGAGCAATAGTTTACGTACGTTATGTCAGTTTTAGATGTCAACTCATGGTAGCGCTACAGCATTGCAACAGTTGGGAAACCAATCGATCCATGCCTCGACAATCGATGCGATTGTGGATAACTTGGGTTTTAACGATTAGTAATTAGTAATATGGTAAGCGATACAACAAACTGACTACCTTAATCTTAATTTTCATGAATTTGTACTCAAAAGACAATGCCAGTTGTAAAAAAGGTTTATTCCACTTTGATGTAGAGGTATTTTTAGTTTTTTCAAGTTATTTTTATATACACGTTTCTGTGCGTGACACACAAGCATTAGGGTTAGGTAGCAACGATTTTTCTTTTATGGATTTTGTAAACTTACTATTACGAAGGCTATTATTAAGTATCATCTGGAGAGTCATTTGGAAAGAAAATTACAGTGTTCTATTTTTGATTGATTTTTAATTTTACACTTACGTAACGTCTATGCAGTGAGCTTTTTTTTTTAAGAATTCAATACTAAACTCTGTAAAAAATATGTTATCGTTCTGATCAGGCTAAAGTACAATTTGTATTCCAATTTTGTACTTTGCATGAATATATTATTAAAATCATTGGATGACCAAGCGATTCGATTTAATTGCGTTATCGATTAGATAAACCGTATTTTAATGTTTCAAATTGTATTTACGTTCAAAAACTAGCGATAATCTTACTTATTTGGGATTTTATGGGATTGTTACACTTTTGTTTGATAATTTTGATATTTTATTTGATGTACAAAGACTTTTGTCTTTTTTGGAAATCAAAGAACAGCTTATTTTAAGGATTATATACCCATTTTTGGGGCGTTAATTTTTTTAACGAAATCCAATATTTCGTAAAAACAGATCGATAGAAAAAAATATCTGTTAAAGGGACTAAATACAATTAACGGTAAAGGGACTGAATAAATCAATAACCGACTTGGGATTTCATTATCTCACAACTTTTTACGGTAGAACAACTGAGTTGCGAGACTTGGTCTTTTTGACAAGTATTGTTTTTTATGGGATCCAGAACTTCATTAACTGCATTATTTTTTTAAAAACAATAAGCTTTATTAAATCTTCTAACATAGTTTTCATTGAGAATCATACTTATCAATCCTAATAAAGAACATCCCGTATTTCTAGTATACAATAATATCCTGAACAAGCTAAATACGGTTGCTTGAAGATCAAATAAATCAACAACGTAGACAAACTCGGTCTCCACGATACATTGTGCACGACAACCAACTATTTGCGGAGACAACGTTATACGTCCAGTACTGGACTAGACCAAATTGCTACACCCTGTGTTTGAATGTGAAAACAAATAAAGCTGTAATTGCTTTCCTATGTCAATAGCATAACCGTGGGGAAAAAAAACTCATAGAAAATCGCCGCGGAAGCAGCGCTTGAGTTATGTTTATGGGCATGTGGAAAGTTCCCCATTAAAGGTAAGATCTTCCGCCGAGCCGAGTGATATTGGCTCGGGAACCATGGTCCGGTGTCGACCTTGGTTTCTCGTATATATTCCAAATAGACATGCAAACTTTGCTTTCGCGATGTAGGATCATAGGAGAATTTAAATCTTGTATATAGAACAGTCAAATTAGCGCCATTTTGCTGTTAGGTTGGATGGTACTGTAGTGACGAATTTCTTTCTTTGGGCAATATTTAGACGTCGCCATGCACATATTTTCAAAATAGAAATAAAAAAAAAAACATTATTCAAGTTAGGTCCATACAGAACACTTATGAATGTCAAAACATATAATCTACCACTGAATGAAGAAGATGATGACGGTGTAGACTACAACATTCAAATAGTTAATGCTCAGATGTGAATCAGAATATGTGGGTTCTGATTGGTATAATGACGTCACTTGGATAGTAAATAGAAGTGCATCATCACTAATGGCCCTGAGCATGCGACGAATTGAAAAAGCTAACGAGAGAAGTGATTCGTCACAATTAACTGTCTCGCCAGCACATTGACATACAATACTAGAACAGTGAAACAACTTCCAACAGAATTTCAAAATATCTTTCATACGCGCGACATATCTTATAAAATATGATATGTCGCGCATAGACACCCGTAATACCAGTGGAGTCACAAGTGCATTACCATCTTTTTGGCCCCTGTTTACCGAGTGAGTGCTCTCACTCACTCAGCACATTAAAGCGCAGGCACTGCTTCACGCCGGTCTTCTGTGCGGCTGTGGTATCACATCGGTCGAGCCGGTGCATTTATGCTGAATCGTGGCTCTACCACTTTTATCAATGTATCGATGTTATTAGTCAAATTTTCTTCCACTTATGCAGGCAATAAGATAAGGTTAGATGGTCAATTATGATCTTAACACTCAATACAAAGTCGTAAGGCCTAGACAGCAGACGCAATGGAAAATCAATAGTTTTATGCCTTTTAAAAGGCTTTTAGGTCCTACGACGATATAATTTCATTGGTTTTTGCTCTTATGTTTTGTTTGATAAGGTTCATAATCAGGTGACAACTATTTAGTCTCTAGTCTGATGATTAAAAATGGTATGGTCAAGGGGAGAAGAGCTTAAAGGCTATGACTCTACTAGTGTTATGTATATCCACGACCTACGGCAATCGTTTACCATCAGGTGATCCGTCTTCTCGCCCGCAATTTATCACGAACAATATACATAAAGTGTGTTCCAATTTTTCATATTTTTCATTCAACTGTTTCACTTTATTTCGCAACATGATAAAATAACATTATAATATTCGTCGTAGGGCCCAGACAGCATACACAATAGAAAATCCTTTTTTTAAGCCTTTTAAAGGACTTTTGGGTCTTACGACGTTAATTAAGTTTGTTTAAACAATAAAGCAATCATTGGTAATGAGAATGGACTAACTCTGTTAAAATATCAATTTAAACGCGAACAGTAAAATTGTAGAACCATCCAGCGATGGTGGTTCCAAGCAGATACGACCTAGCGATCTTCAAGGTAAGGGCTTATTCCTTCCTTAAGAGCCGGCAATGGATTTGTGATGTCTTCGGTGTTGCAAATGTCCGTGCGATCCGGTCAAATCAGGTGAGCCGTCTGCTGGTTTGTTTCCTTTAACGTCGTAAGGCCCAGACAGTAGATGCAATAGAAAATCAATTGTTTTATGCCTTTTAAAAGACTTTTGGGTCTTACGACGTTAATATCACTTTTCTATACTATGACAGAGTCTTGTAACTTACGTAATCCTTTTGAAACTAATAAAGCAAATAAAAATATAGTTACAGTTTATGAGTGCTTGCGCAGTGTAATAAAATACAAGCCAAATATACAATACTAAAATAACGATCGAGACAAAATTATGGGCGACCTATCGCTTAAAGTGGATGGTTCATTTCTTGCTGCATACATACAATGTTTTCTCGTATTTGTGCTCATATTATGACCCTGTAATGTAATGTTAACGCTTTTCAATAAAGTGGAAATGTTATTGGGGAATAAAATAAAAGCGTACGGCTGCACGTCACGGCATGAGTTCAATGGAAGGTAAATGGCGTTACCTATTTGTTAAGCGATTTTTACTTTAGTAAAGACTAACAAATACTTATTGAAAAATAACTTCATATACAATTCACGTCAATGGTCGTGTATTGTATACCTACCCTGGACAAACATTCTGGCGATGAACACTTGTGTTTGTTCAGTGTGTAAGTGTTACAATATGAATTTGAGTATTTTTGTGAGCCTTTTTTGTCTAATACTTGTAACACAAATGCTTGAGCTACTTTTAACGGAGTCAGGTCAATGTATGAGATTTAAAAAATATTAATTTTTATAACATTAAACATACATGGACGCGAATATAATTAGAGAGATGTACATTTCGCAGCCAGTTCAGATAATCCGTATTTTAAAGCAGTCCTGTTTTTGATAACAGCTAGCCGTTATATTATAAGGTGGATTTTGCTATCCGCCTGCGACATACATACAAAGTATTCTCACATGCTACATACATTCGTAAACTTATATGTTATGCCTAGCGTAGCCAAGTGGCTTCTTAAATGTATGTAGGTACTTCTATGTAAATAGTAAATGATTATCTTATAATTAGGTACCCTCCAAGTCGCCTTGTAGAGCGACCCACTACCCGCTACGCCACCAAGGCAGAAAAGTAAAGTATCAGCCTACAATTACATACTTTCCCACTGCAGAGCAAAAGGCCCAAAATATAGAAATCAATTCATCGCTACTATAACGGTATTAGCTTGCCTTATGCGAATTGTGATCACAAACTCGAGTTACTTTGGAAAAATTCAAAACATATTATTTTTCTTCGACCTGGTAATCGAAGCCTTGACCTCAAATCACAGCCCAATACCGACGGGGCACTTGAGGCAGTGTTTTTAAATAATATAGACAGATTAAAGAAATATAAAGATCTAACATGTCCATTTAATAGCTAATCAGGGAAAGACAGCCAAAGATCGTATCTCGCAAATCCAATCTATCCACGCCTCAACTCACAACTGCAAGGAATGAAAATGTAAAGATATGCAAATAGTTGCAGTTCAGGTCGTTTCAGTCAGCGCTCTGAAAATTCACCGGAGAAAACCTTCGTTGGTACAATGGTCAGCGCGTTATTATTAGGTTTGCAGTTGGTCTGTCGCTTCGCGCTTCATCTTTATTTATTTCAATTTCATGAATCTGTGGGATAAATAAATCTGGTTTAGTGAAAACGACTTTGTCTGAATCTTCTGTTAGTATTGCAAAACATACTTACATAGCAATCACTTTAACGTCGTAAGATCCAAAGCCTTTTAAAAGGCTTATAACAATTGACTTTCTATTGTGTCTGCTGTTTGGGCCTAACGTTAATGGTATTATTATTTTACTACGCTTGCCTACTCATAATCATTTTTCAGCGTACCCCGTATAAAAAACTACATTAAATAGGATAAATCCTCCAACTGATATTCGGCTACGGCAGCCAATCGACGGTCAGCCTCGTACGCAGGATAAATTATAGTGTTCAAGTGTGAACGTAAACACAGATGCACTCTCTATTCATTCACGTGACACGACCAAATATCAATATCTTAACGTGCTTTTGAAGACACGGAGGTACAATACCGCCAACTTCCAGACTTTGGACTGACCCGACACATTATAATATTATGCTTAATATAATGTAATTGAATGGATTGTATTTCAAATTATAAAGTCTTCTTAGTTTGATTTTCTGTCAGTATAGTTTTTTATGTCATAATTGGCAGTCGTTTAGTCAGATAGACTGAACAAGCACGTAACGATTGAAGGGCAATTTTCGAGGTCTACGTAGAAAGTCAAGTCCATTTATCAAATTCATCAATCAAAACAATTTCGTTTTCGAAGTTTTGGAAAACTCATGCTGCCATGCACAAGTGACTAATCGAGTTTGTATGAAAAGTCAAAATTGTTATTCGAAAGTCATCGGGTTAGGATGTTTTGAACGATTAATTGTACAAGTTGAAGAAATTGTTTTAATAATACTCGTATAATCGTTCCAAATAACGAGTGTTCGCATATCTGGTGGTTAAAATACGTAGATGTCAAATAATACTTTGTTAACTTAGTAGTTGAGGTAACAAATTAAATTGTGGGAGAACCACGCTTCGGCTTGAATCGCTCGGCCGGAGTGATACCACTGCCTCACAGAAAACCGGCGTGAAGCAGCCCCTGTGCTGTGTTTCGCCGAGTGAGTGCACCGTAGGCCCAATTAAGGGGTAGGGGGGTTAAAAGGTAAGCAGCGCACTTGTGTTACAGGTGTCCTAGGCGGCGGTAATCGCTCACCATCAGGTGATCCGTCGGCTCGTCTGTATCTATATCACAAAAAAAAACACAGATGCGTTGCCGCAGCGCTTCAAGGAGGAACTCTTTTCTTGAAGGTCAGCAGGTTGTAACAGTCCGATTGCAGCTGTTTATATTAACCGACTTCAAAAACGAGGAAGGTTCTCAATTCGACCTGTAATGTTCTTTTTTTTTTGTATGTATGTTACTCGATTTCTCCGCCAATAAATGAATGGATTTTTATGATTTTTTTTGTTTGGTAGGTAATCATTCAAAGCTGGTCCTATAAAAATTATATCAAAATTGACTCAGTGGTTTTTGAAACATAACAAATAAAACCCAAAAAAAAATGTTCAATGGTATATGTACAGTGGCCACATCATCATACATCAAATTACTACAATCTGTCAAATTTCCTCAGTTGATATTGAACCAAACACGTTTGACATAAAAGTGAGGTTCGATTGAAGAAATTTGACAGATTGTAGTAACTTGATGTGCAGGCCACCGTATATTGATGATGTAGTCTTGAAGTCGGTTTTGCTTTTTTCATTATTGTTTTACTATGCATAGTAAGGTAGGACAAGAGAAACTTTGCCCAAGGATATCATACCCATCAGCCTACATCATAGTTAGTTACAACAGTACCTCTTACCGTTTATTCAACCAAGTCACGAGTTATCCAACCAAGTCAAGAGTTAGGCGAATCTCAGCTTAACGGATTAGACGTCGAGTATTCCACTCTAAACTGACTGTGACAGCTTGACGGTACATAAGACATAATAATTAATGACTATAAGCTACCTTCTGAACTTTTCTTCCACCCGTCAGCATTGTTAAGGGGATAAATGGGAGATGAACTTTGATAAAATAAAAAATGTTGGAGGATTTATATTCGCCCTCGGGCAATTGGGTCTGAAGCAATGAAATGGGTAAGGGATCAAACGGTGAAACAGACATTAACACGAGACAAATTGGTGTAACAGCCCAAAAAACAACAAAGATTAAAATAATTTGTTATCTTTAAACGATTTTATTTTTACACTAGTGGCCCGCTCTCACTTCGCTTCGGGAACGTAATTCAGAAATGAACCAATAGATGGCGCTGTTCAATTACATCGCGCAAGCGTTTCATGTTTTCGGTTTACCTATAAGCCTTGTCGTTGTCTATAGAAGTTATATCTTTATAAATAGTAATAAACCTACATGTGCCTCAACCACTCCCTTATCTTAGGGTATATTTTCCATTACTACATTACATTATACATTTGATGCAGTCTGGTTGCATCAAAACTCGTAGTCGTAATGCAAGGAAGTCACCAGAAACGACATTTAACGTCGTTAGACCCAAAAGCCTTTTAAAAGGCATAAAACAATTGATTTTCCATTTTGTATGCTGTCTGGGCCTTACGAAGTTAAAAAAAAATATTGCAGACCCATTCTACGTCTTAAAATGAAGGTTTAGTTACATAGCAGATTACTGTAATCTACTAGACTATCTTTTAATTTATCAAGATTATCTTTATTTAATATACTTTTTAGAATGGGTCTAAGCTATAAAATGTTATTTTTGTGAGTAAGGCAATTTTCGTATTAAATCTATCTGTTATGTTTAACGTCGTAAAATCCAAAAACCTTTTAAAAGGCATAAATTGTTTTACTTGTGTCTGCTATAATTCACACAATCGGTTTTTTGATTTTTAATGGTTTCCCTAACTTAATTAGGAGCATTCTCACGTAATGTTTGGAACATTGGATACATTATGTACGGGCGTGGTATAGCAGAATTTATGTATTGACAGATTAATTGATTAAATGCTAATCAAATTGATTCACATCAAAGACTTTAGTTTAAACAGTATGCTTAAGATGAGGAAATTAAACACTCACTTGAATACATTGAAATAGGCCTTCTGTGATATTTAATAATCTGCTGTCATGCACTGTAATTACAAATATTTTAAATTCAGAAAAAGCCGTAATTGTGCATTTCTACGAAGGTCATTTTATTTCTTATTTCGGTGTCTGATTAAAATTATTTTTTTTAATTACTTTGAATACCATTTGTTTTAATAGCCAAATTTTTAGTTTGTTTACTTTTTTTTACTTAAAAATCATACCATCATTAATGGCACCACTTTTAACGCGTTCACACACATACTCTAGGGCTAACATAACAAAGTAATAAGCATTCCATCATGTCTATTTAACGTCGCAAAACCCAGACAGCAGACACAATAGAAAAATCTATTGCTTTTGACTTTTAAAAGGCTTTTAAGTCTTGAAACGCTAATAAACCTATTAATTTTTATTACTTACCTACTTCCGAAGAAAGCATGTTAGTGGTTTTTAAGCGTATGTCTGTATGTTGTATGTGTGTGTGTATATTTCATTGCGGATTTTGACATGCGTGGTGTCATTTGATTAGTCGTGATTGTGTGAGTGACACGGTAGTAAAATTGGATTTTGTGGTAGGTAGTAAAACAAGTCGCTGCTGATGCAGTGCAAAGGTTTAATATTAGTATTTAGTGGTTATTAGTCAAAAAATTTGGTAGTAATTTCATCCATGATTCGGTAAAAATTTCAAATAACTTTTCTACGAAAAAATTCCTTGACAAACAAAAATAAAAGAAACAACAAACACAGTTTGCGTCAACATAATATTTTCCACAGGGAGAATTTTGCCAACTTAACCCTCGTGCGACATCCATATGGAGTTCCAGAAAGAATTTTGAGACAAAAGGGACTAAGTGAGTTCGGGTGGTGCATTTTAACATGAATATAATAGCATCAGACAACAAGTTCCGCGTTGCAGTTTCAGTACGCAGTGCAAAATATAGCAGTGAGGTTCAACAATCTACTAATATTATAGAAGCTATTGTCACGGCATACAGATACAGTAGAATGCCGTTTATCATCCGAACGCCAATTATCCAAATCGGTGTTTAGCGGAATATAAAAAAAATAGTCATGTATTTTATTATTTTATATATTTTTGTTAAGGCCTGATGCGGTTGTTATTACTCTGATTGTGATATTCAACTAAGCTTTATTGTAGAACTGTGTTTGTTAAAGTTAGGGCCTGTTTCACAATGTTAAGATAAAACGTCACATAGCTATGGAACACATAAATTAGCTTTCGGATTTTTTTTTTGCGGACAATCCACCAATGTGAAGTAATTAGACAGACACAATGATTATGAAATGAATTGACTGGTGAGAAGAAGATCCCATTAAAAGTTGAAATTTCCATCTGTCAAACTCATGGGACGTTAAGTGACATTATAACGCTATTTGGCAGTCGTGATACTGAGGCAAATGCTCGAGTTAGAACCATGGCTTTCTATGGAAGGCGCGTTCGTACCACCTAGCTACAATCGCTTCGCTGTATCTAACTATACTGTGATAAAGACGCGAGTATAACTGCTACAGCTGTAAAGAAGAAATGTAGCCTTATGAGACCTTTATAAAAGTGGTCTCACTACGCTTGCAAGGCGACGCTTGTTCTGATGTATAAACATAAGCAATAGGGAAAATTCTGGCTCTAAGAATATTTTTTTCACAATATAAAAAGGATATTGAACAAGTCTGAGATTGACATTTTTGATAAATAAAAAAATTAAGGTAAACGGTGCGTATTTTTTGTTTTATGTATTCAAAGTTAATTAAGCAAGTCAAAATTTATATTTTTTACTTATCATTTTCTATTCAGAAAAAGTTTAGATTTTCTTTTATGAGATAGGGGGCAGACAAACAGACGGATCACCTGATGGTAAGTGATTACCGCCGCCCATGGACACCCGCAACACCAGAGGAGTCGCAAATGCGATGCCGACCTTTTAAGAAGGAATACGCTCGCTTTTTGAAGGTTTGTAGGTCGTATCGGTTCGGGAATACCGCTGGTGACAGTTCATTCCATAGTTTTGTAGTTTGAGGCAGTTTCTTAAGAAACGCGCAGTTGAAGATTGCCAAGCATCTAAATGCATGTAATCATTTTTTTTAATTTAAATTTTATTTCATATAATAATGTAGGAACAATTTTAAATATTTATTTATTTGAGATTATTGTAATTGAAAAGGTCGGCTTAAGAAAAATCGATCTGACGCAGGAGTGATAACATAACAAATAAAATCAAAATAGTGTATCTTATCACCTTTTCTCTTCAAAGTTACAAGCACACTTGACCCACTATTATACAAATAAGATAAGGCTTGACCTTAAAGCCATTAATGTTAATTAGGACGTGTGGACTAATTTAATTTGTAAACCGGCTTATCATTGCACCACCGGGCCGGCGAAATTTCCCCTGCGTCATAAAAAAAGGGCTTATTTCCACCATCCCATCAAGGGGAAATAAATAAGTCGTAAGGGTAGACATCTAATAGGGAATGCAATTGGTTTTAAAATTTAATACCTACGTTACTCTTTTCCCTGAAAGTTGTTTGGTGGATATAAGCAATAAGACGCCGATTAGCATGATGAACACTTCACGTGAATGCAAGCAGACTTATTTTTGTTAGTATCCGAGTATTATATTGTATCTATTATTATTATACCATAATTTAAGTTTGGCCGTTTTTGGGCCGGAAAGGTTCTTGAGTGGAGGCCGCAAACAGGAAGTCGCAGCCGTGGCAAGCCCCCACAAGGTGGACCAACGATCTAGTGAGGGTCGCCAATTCCTTGGATGCGGGTGATAGGATCGATCCGTGTGGAGAACATTGGGGGGCGTCTATTGTACTGATATAGGTATCCTCATAATAGGTCATAAGTAAAGCCCCTGTAGCATGAGAGATTAACAAAGGTTAAAAGTAGGCAGCGCACTTGTGATTCCACTGGTGCTACGAGTGTCTAGGCCTGATGGCTGATGGATAGGTTGAGGCCGTTGAGAAGAGTTGCACGTCTGCCAACTATCACATAAAAAGATAGCAGCAAGCGTACCAACTTAATAATAATACTGGAAAAATCACGACCACCTCTATTGGATAGGTTATTTTCCCTCCTGACAGCAAAGCACTGTTTCCAACGTCATATCTAATATTTAAGCCATGTCGAGACTCCGTAATCCTGTTCTTATGAGAATTTCGGTATTTCACGTTTTGGCAATCATTTTGACTAGGAATACCTACTGAATACTTGCATTTTGTACTTCTCGACGCAAATGTTAGGAAATGAAGAACATTTTTGTATGTTTAGGGTGTATTTGGATACATTTACGGTTTTAATAAACCATAAACTGATTTATAAATGTATCCGTGTTCTAAAAAGCTATTCAATGTTAAAAATAAGGAAGTGCAAATTTAGACGTATACAAAATAAATACAAGATTCGTAATTCCAACTTCGGATTTGATTTCCATGACCTTCAAAGTGATGGAAAATAAATAACCAATATTATTTTTCATTTGAACCACTCCAATAAATTAATAAACGAAAAGAAGTACCGTACCGACCAACTCAGTAAAAATCCCCGAAGATTTGAAAAGTTTCCGCTTATAATTTCGCTCACTTTATTTTTCCCTTATTTCTTTACGCCTAAGGTTTTATTGAAAGTAATAATAAAAAGTATACTGATAGATGGTAGCATGACTTGATCCGATGGGATACATCTAGTGTCTTTTAACGTATACTAAAGGTTGCCTAAACAAGGCGCAGAATATGCTGGTCACTCCGGGACTGGAGTGTCATCTGCTATGCAGACGACACTCTAGTCACGGCCCGGGGGAGGACGTTCGAGGCGGCCGCGGCGAAAGCGTCGCGGGCTGCGGACTCGGTCGTGGAGAGGGTGCGGCGCCTAGGGCTCGAGTGCGCCATAGAGAAGACCGAGGTGATTTATTTCCCTCGGTCTGGCGAGAGGCTCCTCAGGGCAGCAGACACGCTGTCGTGGCTGCTGCCGAACCTGGGTGGACCAGGCTCCAGGTGCCGGCGTCTCTATGCCGGCATCCTGAGATCGATGGCGCTCTACGGAGCGCCAGTCTGGTCGGACTCCCTGGCGAGAGGGGAAAATCTTCCCTTCTTGCGGGGGCCTCAGCGAGCAATAGCGCAGCGGGTCGCTCGAGCTTACCGTACGGTAAGTTTCGACGTGGCCTGCTTGCTCGCCGAGACCCCTCCGTGGGAGTCGGACGCTGTGGTTCTCTCCGCCGTGTATGACTACGCGGCGGAGAAGCGGGCGGAAGGGGAGTCCTTCTGCCCCGTCGAGCGGGAGGCCGTACGGAAGGAGGCCCGGCAGGTCCTCCTGAGGCGATGGTCGGAGCACCTCGTCCTCACCCGTTACGGCCGGAGAACGCTCGACGCGCTCGCCCCGGTCTTGGACCGGTGGCTGGAGCGGAGCCACGGCGTCGTCTCCTTCCGGATGGTGCAGGTAATGACCGGGCATGGTTGCTTCGGCTATTACCTGCACAAGATCCGCCGGGAGGAGACGCCTTCCTGCCACGCGTGCGGCGCTGTGGAGGACACGGCGCAACACACTCTAGCGGTGTGTGCGTCGTGGGCTCCACAGCGCTATGCATTGGTGGCGAAGGTCGGCCAGGACCTCTCACTGGCTAGTATAGCGAGAGCTATGCTAGCGAGTGATGAGGCCTGGAAGGCCTTTGCCGCCTTTTGCGAGCACGTGATGGCGGCGAAGGAGGCGGCGGAGCGCGAGCGAGAGGCGGATCCTCTCGCCCCCGCGCTCCGAAGGGCAAGGAGGGGGAGGAGACGACGCCAATATGTGCGTCTCCTACCTCTCCATGGAGGGAGTCCGCTGGCGGGTGGTACGGGGGTACCACCGCCGGCATTGCACGGACGCCCTCCGCAGCCTGGTGGGGACGGCTCGACTCTCTCGGCTGTCCCCTCCCACCCCCCCGACCCCGGGGGGAGTTCCGCCGTACCCGCCGTGTAGGCGGGCCCCGTCCGGAAGATGGTGTGGTGCTAGGCTCCGTGCTTGGACCCAGGACATCTTCCAAATATGGACGATGAGGGAGAGTCCCAGGGGTTTTAGTCGGTATACCCCCGCCTTCAGCGGGGGGAGTCCGACATAACCCGTCCACCCCCCGGTGGACGGGTATGCGTAAAGCATTTCCCCTGGGTCAACAAAAAAAAAAAAAAAAAGAATATGCTGGTCACGCGAGGGAGTTCAGACTCGACAGCCTTGCGCCACACTTATCTACTCATGTGCTTCTTGCTATTTGCTTGTGTGCTACGAAAGCCCTTTTGACCAAAGATTTAAATCTTTGCTTTTGACTACCAATTATTATTTGGAGTTGCTGGTCAAGCCAAAATCCTATTTGATGGGTTTTGTGTTCTTATTCTTGACAAAATATAAAATATTTTAATCGATAATTTATGTAATCTCATCTCATGTTGCCTGTTGTGCCTGGTTACGACCTAAATTGTAATACAGGAATTTGTTGCGTCTGTCAATTGTGATTAACAGACGCAAAAAAATCTTGTATTACGCAACAAATTTTATCAACCTATTGCGATCTTACTTTTGTAACCCTCAACATCTGTAAAAAATATGCTCATAGATTAAAAAATCTGGAAGAACATGCTCCATAACTTGTTATTTAATGTAATGTCTCCTTCCAAGATATAAATTTCTCTAAAACCGCTGACTTTATCAGCACTGTGGTAATTATTATGAAACCAGGAAGAAATATTCGTATTTTTTGTATGAACAAAGCTGCTGTCAAGGTTTGGTGAACAAAGAAAAATTGAAAGGAGATTAAAAATTAAAAGATTATTAATATTAGCAATTAATTATGAAGCTGGTAGCAAAACAAAATGTTTATCCTTTCTGTTCAAAAATATTAAATAAATCTGTTAAGGACAAGCTCTTTTAGGGAAATTTATTTTCAGATTTTTTTTCTAGTTTCTGACAGCGTAAACTATTTCAGTTCAACTTTGGATCTAAGGTATAAGAACATCGTGTCCCGTAATCCTTAAGAAACAATAGTCTGTCTTTATTCTCCGCTGAAATCACTTAGCCCTTCTAATCATAAACGTAAACTATTTTGCTAAGGAAAAAAATTTGAACCTTTAATACATTACGTTAATATTGAATTTTTAACTTCTTCATTTTTGACTTCTTCATAGAAATCAAGTTATCAATACTATGTTGGGATAAGGCTTATTGATAAGGCTTATTGGTGATCACAAACCCATGCTATGTTCGAAAAACTCGAAATATACTTTTCTCGTTCTTCGAATCGAGCCCGGGACTCTGAGATCACGGCCCGGTACTTAAAGCACTAGACTAATGGGGCGTTAAATAAATGTTCGACACTTGGTATTGCGTGTGGCTATGTTTATTAGTAGGTCCGAAGTCTGGAAGACGGGAGTCTTGTATCCCCGTGACTCGTAAAGCACGTTAAGCTGTTGGTTCTGCGGCTGATCTTTATTCGGTTGGGTTCTACTGATGTCCCATCGAAATATGAGGGTAAGGGGATAGAGGGTCTCCTTTTGTTTGCGCACACAATTGTGCACTATAAATGTCCTGCGTCGATGGCTGATGAGATTGGCCGCTATAGCCGTATTATCGGTTAGGAAGACATTATTATTAGTAGGTACTGTGATATTTTCGGTGTTTTTTTACTAGGAGTTTTTGTGTTCTTGCTCTATATTGTTAACTAGCTCACGCGCCCGGTCCCGCCCGCGTAGAATCCATCTCGTCTCAGGAAGTCTTTATCGCGCGTCCCCGGAGGCAATGCATTTTCCGGGATAAAACGTTTGTTGTGTTCCTCTTCGACCTACAGGCTATTTCTAGTTAAGGCATTGGCAAAATTTTGGCTTGCACGGTCCCTTGGTACTATTTTGCATTTTTAGCAAAAAATGTATGTCACCTTTTTTTATGAAAAATTATGTACAGTCAGCCACACACCAGGTTACCACAAGCTGTCAAACTTCCTCACTTGATATTCAACTTAATATGTTTGACAGTAAGTTTTTATATTTAATAGGTGGACGAATTGGATCAGACGAATCATGTGATGGTAGGCGAACGCTATCACCTGGATTTCCCTCCGGATTCAGTCTCTGGTAAAACAAAGGATAGGTGCTGCTCCTCAATGGTCTTCAGGGAAACCGTGATGTCACTGTGTGGATACCAAGAACAGTCAAAACGTGTAAACATGATTCACATTCTTCCATTATTTTCCCACTATATTCTGATTACCAGACCTGCCAAATCTTGGATCACACGATCTCAGCGTACTCAGTAAGTAAATAGGATTCATTGCTGTTTAACGTGAAAGTGGACTTTAATAGATGTTATGACTTAAACTGAATAAAAAATCTTTGATTTGATCTGATTTAGTCAGAAACAATGATGAATGGCATTTGACTTAGGCTGTGGACCCATGTCTGCGGCGCGGCGCCGGCCGTCGTGCCCGTGCTACGGTACGGCACAGCCAACAAACGCGCCGTGCGCGGCGTTACGACCGGTGGCAACTATGATTCCAAAAACAGTTTTTGCCTTGATATGGACCATGGGTCGTGGAACCATGTCTGCGGTGTGGCGCCGGCCGCCGTGCTTCGGTACGGCATCGCTAACAATACGCGGCGCGGTGGCGCGCCTCGCGTTAGGCAACCATCATTCCAAAAACAGTTTTTGTCTTGATATGGACCGCAAAGACGCATTCTGCTCTGGTCGTGGAACCATGTCTGCGGTGTGGCGCCGGCCGCCGTGCTTCGGTACGGCATCGCTAACAATACGCGGCGCGGTGGCGCGCCTCGCGTTAGGCAACCATCATTCCAAAAACAGTTTTTGTCTTGATATGGACCGCAAAGACGCATTTTGCTCTGTTCTGTTTTTGGAATGATAGTTGCCACCGATCGTTACGCCGCGCCGCCGCAGACATGGGCCCACGGTCTAACTATCTCTTCTAGCAGTAAACGGTCGCATACTTTTGTTGATTGATTCATCATCATCATCATCAGCCTGTTGCAGTCCACTGCTGGACATAGGCCTCTCCAAATGCTCAGCCACTTTGATCGATTTTCGGCTACTCGCATCCAGCTCCAGCCAGCCCTCTTGCGCAGATCATCACTCCATCTGGCCTGAGGTCGTCCTACACTACGTTTACCGAGACGCGGTCTCCACTCCAGAACTCGTTTACCCCAACGGTTGTCAGTTCTGCGGCAGATGTGGCCAGCCCACTGCCACTTCAGCTTGCTAATCCGATGAGCTATGTCGATAACTTTGGTTCTCTGCCGGATCACCTCGTTTCGGATTCGATCACGCAGAGAAACGCCGAGCATAGCTCTTTCCATAGACCGCTGAGCGACTTTGAACTTGTGGACTAGCCGTGCTGTTAGTGTCCACGTTTCAGCCCCGTATGTCATGACGGGTAGGACGCACTGATTATAGACTTTTGTCTTTAGGCACTGTGGAATAGACGATGAGAAGACTCGGCGTAGTTTTCCGAATGCTGCCCAACCCAGCTGGATTCTTCTTTTCACCGTTGATTGATTGACTCATAGTTATAAATACATCATTTAAAGTAGACCCTATTTGAATAACTGCCTTTATAGCGCACTAGCTAATATGCCACTGTATTGTTGTAAAGCTGCTGAGGGTATTGGGTCCAATCAATGGCTTATTTCTCTGAAAATGTAATTTCATTCTAAATAATGGATGTTAGCGGTCTTCTCGCTTTCCACGTAGTCAAACAATAGTTTGAATACAAGGAATTATGAACACTGATCTCCCATCTGAATATGAGGATAAAGTAATAGACTTGGATGTGCACATGCACTTAGTTGCTATGGGATATTATCTTGCAATTAGGCATGCAATTGCTTAGGTGGGCATTATTAATTATTAATTGTTGGGGCTGCTACGGTACTGCAGTGCGTCGTGTATGTTCGCCGCTCATACTGATGGCTTCCACGGTATCCTACGGAAGCGAGCAGCCTCGATGCTAGGCCGGGTCCGTGGCAGTTTCAATAGCATCCTGCGCGTTGTAGGGGGGCGTTTGGACTGTCCACCATACATAAAAAAGTGCTATCGGCTGCATGTATAGACTTAAAAATAAAAATATAATTATATAACTATGCATTGAATGTATTATCTATTGATAAGCGGATTGACTTGTAATTTCTGAATTTTTATAACTTTAAATATATGATTTGAATTTGAATTAATATATCTCATTCTCCAGTCCTGGCCTTTTGGAGGGCATGCGTAAGGTTCAGAACCAACAAGAAGAGGTATAATACAATACAAATCGCCTGATGAATAATTATTATTTTTGGTATAGCAATTCTTTGCAATTTATTCTTAAGTAAATATTGCACTTAAAAAAATCCTCGGAGGGTTCAGGTGGGTCTCGAACCCACAACCTTCCGCAGACCGGGCAGACATGCTATCCACATTACACCATCCGAACCCCTTACTAAGTCGACGAATTTCGTAAGTGCTTAACTCGCCATGAGCTGATAATAGTCTCATCAATATTGTAGGTATACTATACAATATCCAGTGAAAACATTATTACAAATATTTGACCACTAGTTAAGATGAAACTGCTAAACGAATAATTATTATTTTTGGTATAGCAGTTTTTTAAGTGCAATATTTACTTAAATCGCCTGATGGTTAGTAATTGCCGCTGCAATTAACACCCGCAGCACGAAAGAAGTAAGCTTTTCTCCTGATTGGGCCTTCAGTACGCTCCAACTGAACAAGAGATCTTGCAAAATATGCAGCGGAGCTGACTGCCATTTTTTACTCGCTGATGAGGCACCAAAAGAAAAGACTGAAATAACCCTTAATGATCTATTTCGAGACAAAGGTTACATTAAAACCTACTCGTACATGTAAATGGAATAAGTTAAGCGGTTACAAAATATACGTCTACACACACTCAACAACAAACAAGGGTATTGATGGTAATATCAGTTCAAAAGACCACTTATCGGACAGAACATTTATTCAAAAACGCTTTTCCGATCATTTTGAACTTAAAGGCAACCGTTTCTAATACAAAATTCTGTTTTAAGTGGAGCCCTTTTTACTTAACTTTTGTTAAAAGGGTTATGATTTAACAGAAACGTTCGTATCGAGAGCATACATTGTTATTGTTTGAGGTGTACAACAAAAAGCTTCTGGATTTTTGGAAGGACCCCTGATTGTTTATGTTGTACAGGTTAATGTCATAATTTTACCTCCAAAAAGAAAGAAACTTTTGCACAGACAACCACATATCAGGTTACCACAACCTGTCAAATTTCCTTAATTGATATTCAACCTAATGTGTATGACAGTAAGATGAGAAATGTTTGATGAAATGTGACAGTTTTGCTATAGGTACTTTGATGTGTGGCTGTACGTACTTATACTTTTTGGTATAAGAATCAACGAAGAAAGTACCAATGTTTTCTCAAGTTGACTGACCAGATGGCGTATTTGGTAGTGATCCTGTCTCATACGCCAAAGTTCGATGGAGTCAGGTCAATGTAAGATATGTTTTGAGAATAAAGCGTATAATTATCTCTATAAACGCCCCATTTCCCTGGTGGTTTAAGTACCGAACCGTGAGCTCAGGGTCCTAGTTCGATTTATGGATCTAGCAAAAAATATGTTTCGTATTTTTCAAGCATAGCTCGGGTTTGTGATCACCAATCCGCATTAGGCGAGCGTGGTGACTAAGCCTAAGCCCATGATAGCAGTATTTTTTTATAATGGAGGCCTTTGCCCTGCATTGGGACAGAAGACTGATACTGTATAATAATAATTATGTCTCTCATTCTGCATGTTTTTCTCGGTTGCGTCCAAAGCTATTGCTTCAGAGCTCGAGATACACTTAGACTATGATTCAGGATTCAAGGAATCTGGCAATTACAATGAGCAACAGCCTTTTGACCTTAGTAACCTTTTAACAGGGGAACCAGACCAACTGAATCATTGTTTCCAGTCGTCCAGCTTGTGACCACGGCCGTTGTAACGCGGTAAGCAAGCAAGCTACAGTAAGCTCTTCAATGTACAGTCAGCCACACATCTGGTTACTAAAATCTGTCAAATTTCCTCATTTCATATTCAACCTCACGTGTATGACAGTAAGGTGAAAGTCGATTGAAGCATTTTCGCAGTTTTGTATACTTTGATGTGTGCGTACTTATATTGTAAATATGGTCGCGTTTAGTCTTATTTTTTTTTCAATTATTTCTATAATGTAACGCGAAAATTTGAGATCATAGTCTATAAATATTTTTTATTATAATTGTACTAAAACATGGATCTATGTAGGTATGTTGTCTGCAATAAAGAAATTTAAATTGAATATGTAGCACTACCAAAATATTAAAGCAGTAAATTTTGAAATAAAATTTAAAGGAGTTTTCACTTAATCAATCAGCCAAATGTCCTTATTTGTAGAGATTAAACCGCCGATATTTGTTATTCGATAGTTGATCGTCATATTAAGTTCTAAGTTATTCAATACAAAATATCTTTTAATCTTACCTTCATACCAGGCTTCGAAATATTCTAAATTTCCAAAAACAAAAGTATTTAGAACTAAATTTTTTAATGAAGTATTTTTATATTTTCTAGACTAAATTAGTAAGCAAAATAAAGTTGTTTAGATTTCTGAGATCCATTTTATAAGTTTAATTAATTAATTAAAAGACACATTTAAATGTACATATTAATTGACTTTTTGTCTAGGGTTCTCAATAGGTACTTAATTATTTTTTTCGGGTACTGTTGTAGTATTCACTAAAATACATAAGAATGGTCATATTTACTTAATAATTTTCTTTAAATAATCGTTGCGATATAATTTCTACTACATTTCTACTACGCTACATCAGACGTAGTCACAAACAGACCTCAGACGGCGTTTATATGAAAGCCATGACCTCTGTTCCGTTTATTTGTTATACTTATAATTCATCACGAATCAAGAATTGTCTGCAACGAGCTGTTGATCTACATACACTATTTAATTATTAAAGACACTCCCGCTTATGTATTCTCGCTCAATTCGTGCGTTCAGATATTTTTCTTAACCTATCTTAGGTAATTGTAATGAGTAAGCAATACTTAATTGATTAAATAATATTTGGGTTGCATGTCTAGAAAATAAATCTATTTTTAATTACAGTAAAAATAATAATTTGTTTAGTTTTTCACGTAGATATTTTGGTCCAAGTTACAGAAATTGTAATTTATATTATGTAGAAAATATATATTTTTTAAATATTTTCGATTTAATTATCTTTCATCAATTTTTGAATGCCTCTCAACTTTTAAAATAAATGCCAGTTACATAAAATGATCCGATCATGCAGTTTGTTTACTCGAAATCAACTTAAATCTTCACATTTACATGCTACAAAATCGTAAAATTCAACACGCCTCAACATGTTTGTTCAAAACTTTACCTCTACTTTAAGACGCCGGCACTAACGCACATAAAACACTTAACCCTAAGCCTGCACTTACCGTAAACAGAGCCAAAATTCCTCCGTTCATCATCATTCACATACACAGACACGTCAACAAACACTAACCGACCACGAGCGGAGCTGACGAGCGCGGGATCAACCGGTCTCTCACTCATTATTCATTCAATGTTTTTATCCATCGGTCACAAGGTCCAAATTCGTAATTTTTTAGGTTAACAAAGACACCGTTCGACACTTGTGCGCCGTCCGAAAGCCGCGTACATACTACGTAAGGGCGTAACGTCACACGAACTCAATGCGCTTGCGTGGAACAAAGTGACTCTTCACCCTGACGAACTTATTCAGGAGTTAATTAATATATCAACTTTTCTCCATTCCCCGTATTAACTGTCTCCGTTAATAAAATATTTGGTTTAGTGTGTCCGGATGTGGGATAACTCCTGATGGAGTTGAAGGCGAAACTGGTACTTGCGAGTTCGCAATAAAGTGTTAATAAATTATAACTTGAGTGTCCGCCGTCTGAGTCCGCTTCTATTCGTTAATTACGAGCGAGCCAAGCTAATTGCCGTGCTAATGACTCTGAGGATTGAATGCGATTCAATAACAATTTTTCGGAAGTTTGACTTCTGACGCTGTTTCCGTTGGAGTGGTCTCTAATTTGTTTTCTGCCTTCTGAATATTGTTTTTAATGTTATCGGGTATTAGTTAGCTTCCGTTTTGATGAACATATTTGTGCCATTTAGTTTCCCTTGACTTTCGATTTGGAGCTCATCATCCCTGTTATGTTGTCCCATTTGGATTTTTTGCATGAATAGAATTATAGAAGGCGCGCTCTTATCCACTGAGCGACCATCACTCGAATCCCACAAGTATTAATATAAACATGAAAGTTTGTATGTAGGTATGGATGGATATTAATTTGCTCTTCCTTCATGCTACTACATAATGGATTTTGATGAAACTTTACAATAATATAGCTTACTAGCTTTTACCCGCGACTTCGTTCGCGTGGACTTCAGGTTCGTAGAAACCTCAAAAATTGTAGCCTATGTGTTATTCTGATGTATAAGCTATATCGTGGTAAAGTTTCATTCAAATCCATTTAGTAGTTTTTACGTGAAAGAATAACATACATCCATACAAACTTTCGCCTTTATAAATAGTAGTAAGATACATCAGAATATCTCATAGGCTACAATTTATAAAAATATATTGTGTGATTATTGAATATATGCAAATAACTAATTCCACGCGTACGAAGTCGCAGGCGGCCGCTAGGTAACTACATAAGTGCTTACCATAAACGTAACTTCTACCCCTCCTTTACGCGTAAAAGGTTTCTATTCCGACGTCATCATACTATCAGTCATACAAATTAATGATTGTATCATTTCTGTAGCTACAATATATCCCTTAACCCTTAACGCTCCACAATCGCATTAGTTTATTTTTCACTGTCATTTCCCCACGTGTTTTCCCCCTAGAATAGAAACGTACCGTTTTCCCCGCATTTATGGTAGAATCAATTAATTACTTTCCGTCACGGGATCGCTTATTTATATCTACTTAAATGTTTATAAACACAAGTCGACAGGCTTTTGTATTAGAAAATGTATACATATAGATTCTTAGATAAATATATCGATATTTGTTTTTCTTTCTCTTTTTTTTTACAAAGTTGGTAGCAAAAGAGCGTGCAGCTCGTGTATATTTACTACACACTATGCGATACAAGACAACTTTAGTCGGGCAGAAAGGCTTCTTATATGACATCTTCAACTTCATATTGATTGATCAATGCTTGAATTTTCTATCTATCCGTCGGTCGCTTACCACCATCAATATGCCGAACCTCGAGCCGACCGGCATTTCACGTGATGACGGCCAGACGCCTGATAGAATGCTCCTCATTCCTTGGACGAATAGACGCGCCCTAGTGTGGGACCCTACATGCGTTGACACTCTGGCACCTTCCTATCCCATCTTCCCTAAAGTACAAGGAATGCCCAAGTTGCGGCCGATGCTGCAGAGAGACACAAAGTATAGTCATCTATCATGTATTTACCACTTTGTAGCTTTCGGCGTCGAAACACTGGGCCCATAGGGTCCCAATGCTCTCTCTTTCCGAGACTGAGCGAAGTACTTAGTTGAAGTCACGGGAGAGCCAAAGGCAGTTTCTTCGCCCAGCTAATTTCCATGGCTACGCAACGCGGTGATTCTGCCAGCATTTTGGTAAAATTGCTACAGGAGCCTACTCTTCTTAAAATTTTCTTTTTGGTAGTTTCTTCTTTTATTTCAGTTTTAAGTAATAATAAGTAAATTTCTTTTTTCATTTTAGTTTTAAGTAATTGTTTTTTCTCTTATTATTTTTTATTTTATCAAATAAAATAGATATGATTCAATTTCAATAGTAAGCCAATGCTAACTCTGTGTTAGCTAGAAGATGTATAAGATACTGTCTTGGCGGACTAAACTTGTCTTGTATCGTATATTTAGTACCCATCTATGCTGTAAATTGGGCTCGAGATCAGTGTCACGCACGTAACATATAGCGTCCAAATAACATACAACTTAGCACCATTACACATGCTGTGTAGTTTGGACAATAATTCACAGCAATGTTGATAAAATAGCAAGTTATGTGACTGGCACTTAATAAGGTCTAGTAAAAAACGAGCGAGATTTTAAAAAAGAAAACTGCGATTATGAGAAGAATTTGCGAGTTGTCTAACGCCAAATTATGTGCAGTGTCATATGCTTCTTTATTTTCACTCATATTTTATTCTTCAAAGTAAGAAATAAAAAGAAATGCTTACTTTTTTATAGTTGTTTAATATAACAACTTAAAAAGGGTTATATTAATGTAATTTATGATTCAACAATAACCAATTTGTATAAAATGGATATTTATATAGACTTGTCCGTCTAAAGGAGGAGGGGATCTCTGGGCCGAAAGTTATCAAGATGAAAAGCATCCTCAAAAATCGGTTATATTTTTGTAAAGAAACTCACAAAATACTAGACCATTTTACAATCCAGAATATTAGAAAACTTAAAAACATCGTATAAAACTAACTTTCGATATAAAGTGAATTTGATGACAACACAATAATCGTTAAAATGTATGAAAATCGCAAGAAATTCGTGTAAGAAATTGATAATCGATATTGTACCTAATCTATGAAACACTCGGACTAATTAGAACTCTTTCGAGATGAAGTATGAGGTGATGTATTTTTCTTTTTCATAAAGAAAAATTGAATTGACAAATGTCAATAAAACGTTTGTCAAGAAAAGATGAATTTCATGTTTTTCAGAGATATAATGTTATTAATTTCAAAGTTATGGATGGCTTTTTATCACGGAGATAAATTATACAATTGGATATAATTTTGGGCTATGTGTCCCGTATAAGTACCTATATTTACCTATTATAGGTAAGTACCTTCTTAACCTCTTTTTTACTATTAATTCAAAAATCTCGATTCCTGGATTACCTAGTTTTCCTAAAATGTTTGTGGTGAATTGTTATTATGAATCTTTCATTATAAGGCATCTTTGATTTGTATAACACTTAAGCCCACAAATATATAAACCGGTTTCGGTTTCCTTTGGTTATTCTTACAAATAGACGAAGAAATGGGGCAATCAAACCTAGATTTCGGAATAAGTCTGCTTTATAATTATTCTTCTTATTAATACTTTACATCTTTCATCGTGGGTGCCCATTCGTCTTCTCTTTTACTCTCGCACGTCATCTAAATTCAAACATCGTTTTCTAACACGTTCATTTTATACACCTATCTACTGATTACCCAACCCTGATACTGATTCCACCTAAATACAAAAAAAAATAAAAATATTAATTAATTTAATAAATCAGATACACGAAATATTTTTTATTATCAAAATTAACATATTATTCTTTCGTAACTTATTATAAATATCGCTTACCATCACGTGATCAGTTAGAAATTCGAATCAAGTCATCTAAGAACAAATGTTTTAAAAGTATATTACTATTCAGTTTACAATTAAATCAGTTAATACAATCTAGACGCAATCTTAAGCTTCTTGTATTCAAAAATAGCCAATCACCTAGGGAATGCCTTCAAACCAGGTAAAGCTTTCCAGTTTGAAAGCGGATGTTTGAATTCGATTCATGATTTCAGTCTAGAACGCCTTTAGAGTGCCTGCCTGATGCAGGCAAATATATTTTTGCAGATGTCTTCCAATATCTAATAGAAGTGTTAAAAGATCTTAGCTTAGTTCTGTACAAATTAATTTGTTAAATAAAAAATAACCTACAAGATAAAGAATGAAAACTGTCACGTTGTGTGCGAATATAAAAATAGGGGAGAGAATCGATCCTAAGTTATTATTTTTTTAATGATAGGTAAACGATTACCACCCATAGACACTTGCAATACCAGTAGAGTCATAAGTTGTCAAAGTTTAACCCCCTTTCCCCCTAATCGGGCCTCCGGTACTCTCAAAGACACTCAATCAACGAAACAAAACGCAGGCGCTCCTTCACGCCGGTCTTCTGTGAGGCCTTGGTATTCGGTCAAGCCGGCTCATCCATGCCGAAGCGTGGCTCTCTCCACGGTAATGTTTACAACATTAACGAGTTTATACTTATCTCCACACACCTCGCAAAATTTACATAGCGGGCACGCGTTGAATTATTACTGAGCATAACTACGTACTGTATATGAACCATCTCATTAAGCTACATATTTATTAAGTCATAAATATTGACCGCATTAATCAATATCATTATACGCGTCATTATCATCCGGGGATTGAATCGCCGTATCAGTTGCATTCAATCGTTAAAAATTATACCGGTTCTGTTGGGTGATCAAATATTATTGTTTGCCATGACACCTATTTATTTGTTCCACTGTTTACGTCCTAATTGCTCATGCAGGGCACAAAAGCATGGTTATCCAGGATTACGTTTTGCATAATGAGAATGTTAATGTTTACACAACAGAGTAGGAATATTCCAAAAATGGTAATACTAACAGTCGAATTTATAATGAATTTAACACAAAAACTACTAAACTGACTTCAGTAATTGGTGCACGGACTTTCACTTCATTTCGGGACATTAGTTCCAATGTTTACCAATAGATGGCGCTGTGCGTCGATTGCATCGCGCTAGTTTTTTCCTTTGTATATAATTTTCGATGTCTATACAGTTTATATCTTTATAAACAGAATGGACTGCGCCTCAAGCTGTCGCTTTCGAAACCCTATGTTCGCTTTCCTACTCCAATTCCTCCACTCTACACGGACTTGGGCAACCTAAGTGTTCAGTTTTTTGACCAATAAGTCATCCCTTTTGATAATAAGAATGCTATGGTATCCCTGATTAATGAAAATTAAAATTTCTACGGGAAAGCACCTATTTCATACAGCGAATCATCAATCACTACGCTATAAGCAGTAAGATACGTTGTCTTCGTTACCGTAACTATAAACTGGTTTAAGTCCAAACCTAGCCAGACAATTCCGAATTCTGTCTGAAGTAACAGACAGAACAAAGAATTAAAAAATTCATGAAGCTCGATTCGATTCAAGGTGTATTTTCTTTACTTCCTTTTCTTGTCTAGACCAAAGTTCCTTAATTATTTACTTGACTAAGAATTACTTTATAAAAAGATTGATTTAATTTATATTTGCTCAAAGGAATTGAATAAATAAATGCGCCAGACAATCACACCAATCAACCTGGTCTCAAACTGGGGCAGCCCCTGTACTATGAGTACCAGATGACGATAAGTAACTGCGTCAACCCAGAACACCCAGACCCAAGAAAACTTAGAAAACGTAGTTTCCTAGATTGAATTCACCGGGAATCGAACCCGGGACCTTTCGCGCTTCGGACAAATACCTTAGCTACTGCGCCATCGAGGCCGTCCGAAAGAATTCCAACTATTTTGCTTGCTACCTACATAATAGATTCTTTAAAGTCACATGTGACGTATGCATACTTGCCTAGATAATTTTTCACTCTCGCTTCAAAGATAAACTAATTCAATAATGCGATAAGATAAAATACAATTTCGATAGGTAGATTGATTTTCAGATCATTTGGCAATTAAACATGTTGATTACGCCAAACATCCATCACTGGGAGATTGCAACGTGGATTAGCACCAAAATGGCTGAATAGTGGCAGTTCAGTCTCAATATAAGCTTATGGATTCAACAATAGTTTTTCAAATATTTTATTTATAATGCTAAAGATTTGATAAACTTTTTCCACGTTTCCACTATTGCATCTATTAATATAAACTGATCCAACCTTTTCAGTCTAAAGTGTTTACTGAGCATATCTCGAAGGATGTCACTAGGTTATTATTTTAATTTTATTAAATCAAAGGTATTCCAATGATTAATAATAATAAATTTTGGTCATATCCACCCAATGGCAACCCGTTAGACGCTAACAGCGGGGTATATCCAAAAAGACCTTTTGCGCTTCGGGCAAACACCTAGCCACTGCGCCATCGAGGCCGTAAACAATGGAGTGGCAATAACAGTGGAGTCACAAGTATGTTGGCACTATTTCCGCCTTCTCTCCATATAATGCCTTTTAAACCCCCGACGCATCAACATCAACGACAGGGTGTTACAGTCAACTCCAAAAAATATGTATACACTTTAGGACCTTGTGACCTTGTAATGTATAAGAAAGTAGAAGTCGTTCTTAAACGTATGTATTGTGACAAGGTTCTAAAGTGTATACATATTTTTGGAGTTGACTGTACAAGTCTGACGTGTATGTCTATTTGTCTATTTGTGGCAACAGAGCTCCCAAATTGATGTACCGATTAGGATTTTTTTTATTTGTTTGAAACTTGTAATACATAGTTGGACCTTGGACATGTTCTTAGCTAGATTGACCGCCAACTTAAGATGGTCATTACAAAATAATGAATTTCTTATTTTCACTTGATTCCTGTACTCACTGGGCAAGTGGGCATAGGTACAATGAGCCTTCTAGATAAAACATACCCGAAACCACAAGTACTGACATCCGAAAAACATTTAAACGAAAATATTTTTTCTCGGCTAGGAGTTCAAAGGATGACTTCCCCAATTATATAAGATCCAATAAGATCAATTTGCTCCATGAAAATGGCCCCTAAATATAAGATGTCTTTTGACGAAAATATCCTAGCTTGAGATGTAAATTTCATTATCTAGACACAGTGAAGGAAAGCCATGATTTTAATTTAATTAACTAAACTATTCTTAGAGCCATTGCTCACTGCGTCTGAGGGCGTTTTTTGAACCCTTGTTACCTTGGCTTAGGGGACAACTTGCCCGAAAAAAACTCTTAAATTTTGGCTAAATTGACTATATGTAAGTTTAACTTTGACAAGTCGTTGGACCCAATAGTCACAGTGACCGCTTATTGGTTGTATAAGGTATATTGGTTGAGCTAACTATTTTTCTAAAATTGTTGTCCTGTGTCGAAAATTGTCAAATAAGTAAATTAGTTACTTTTGCAGCGATTAGTTCAGCAGTTTGACTCCGGATCAAAAAATTGCTCCTAAGAAGCTGCTTAAATGAGAGACAGCCATCTTATTTTACAATATTGGTGGCAGACGGGCCGGACGGATCACCTGATGGTAAGCGGATTACCGCCCGCCCATGGACACCTGCAACACCAGTGGTGTCAAAAGTTCACTGCTTACCTTTTAAACCCCCTTCCCTTGGATTGGATCTCCTCGTTCAACCGGCTGTCTGCCTTCTCACTAAGAATGGGTTATGGGAATCACAAATTAATATAGTTTGGGCACGGCGAAGGCCCCGTCTGCTGTGTCAATACCGACAAATACAATTAAATCTGGCGTTATGTAACGTAAGCCCTGGTGTTTAAGCAACCGTTGTCTGGAAGGTAATAATTAAATGTGTATCTCTTTTGGGGAGACCATAATTGTTATTACGGGTAACTATTAAAAAATATGTCTGTGCCAATGTTAATTTGTTGTTTTTACTTCATTTAGTGATTTGTGCTCTAACCGAGTCATTAATGTATGTTTAGCTGATTATTATCTAACGTTTCAACTGACTGTAACATAAGTTAAGTTTTATACTGAATAACTGCTTAAATTCAATATTTTTATTGCTCATTATATTGTATTTATTTTTAATCCATTAAAACGTGGATTAACGCAAATTTTGTAGTTAAGTACATTATTCGGTATTAGTTTAAACAATATACCTAATAATAAACGTTGATTTCATCCCTTCTTCAATTAAAAATGCAAAGCGGATACTTTGTTAATAATAGTGTATTTATTGTTATTATTACTTTAATAAAGAAAACCTATCACATAGTGTCTGATACCCTATCACATAAAAGAAAATAGATTTGTTCCACTGCCAAATTAATGTTATCTGTAGAATTTAGGTACAAAATGGAATAATCAAGCAAGTTATTTCATAACAATGTTCTATTTCAATATTTAATCAGGGTTCTGTATGACAAAAGTAAAAACGAAACCATCATTACGCAGGCAAGATAAAATTGCAGTCGTCCTTTTTGTTACATAGTTATACGTGTAAATTGAGATTGAGAACTGCATCACATGCATTGTCCTGGTCCATATGGAAACCAGAAACAACGAAGGAAACCACAAATCCCGGACCCTACACAAATATCTATTTCATCAACAAACATTTTGTGTTGGTGTGGAAACCCTGAGCCCTTGCGTCTCAACAAGCGCTGATGAACAAACCACTGCTACACTAAACGGGTTGTCAATCACAACATTTTACTCCTAAAAGATTGAAAAGTGTCCCCAATAAATTTGTAAGTATTAATAAAAGAACAGAAAATTAAAAAAAAAACCTTTAGTAAATCTAATGGTAAAAATCCATCCTTTGTAGTTACGAGTATGTAGCTAATTATTCCTTGTATTTTTTTTATTTAGGACAACCTAGATGACTTCACTCCGCCTGATGGTAAGCGGCCATGATATTCAAATATGAAATTGACAGGCACAAATAAACAAACTAATCACTCATTGAGTCTGTCATAAGAAGGAGGAAACACATGAACTGTAAGGGCATTCCATAAATATACAAATAGCCTTAAAATATAATTTCATACCTACTAACAAGATCATACCTACTTGCTTTTAGGTAGGTCATAATATTCTTTATAATAAAGGTGGCCTTATCTATCTTACAACCTTATTTCAAGTAGCATTTTATCACTTCACAAGAACGGGTATAGGCCATGTTTAAAATATCAGGCACGAGTGTATATTTTCAAAACTTTACGTGAGTTCCGGAGAAAAACATTATTTTACTACATCATTTTTTTTGTTGTACAGAACCCTGTATGTAATACCGACTGGCACTAACCTGGTTTTTAACAATTCTTTTTTTCAATTTGCCTAATGCTTCAAAATAAATGCAGACTCATTTTAATCTTAGCGTTTTTCAAGATTAATATCTAAGACGATTCATCTACGTGATTTCTAAATTGAATTAGTGGGAGCAGTCAAATAAGAATGTCTAATTCAATTTTTCTTATAGCAAATAAGTAAGTAAACATGTTCTGTTACATTGCACGTGGCTTTATTAAATATTCAGGACTTCTGACCGAAATAAAACCACAACGACCAAAATCTTGTCTCTATTCAAATTTCAGCAACTAAGTAGTTTCCTCATGTATGGGATATCTTTTTATTTTTAATTTTACCAATTGGATCTTGAAAGGGTAGAAAGGTAAGAAAAAACAAAGGAACCACAAACACCCAGTCCCAACACAAATATCTGTTTCATCAACAAATATTTGTGTTAGTGCGGGAATCGAATTCGTGATTTTAGGTTCTCAACGGGCGCTCAAACCATTATATTATAGGTGTAATATGCTGATGATGGCGTACTATGACGGCCCCCTATAAGGTGGACCGACAATTTAATAAAGATTGCGGAAATTTGGCAAGGCAGGAATTTGGAAAATCCACTGGTGTTGCAAGTGTCCATGGGCGGCGGCAATTGCTTACCATCAGGGTGATCTGCCTGCTCGCCTGCTGCCTATCACATTAAAAAAAAATCCTTGGACGCGGCCTTGTAACCAACCTGTGTAAAAATATTGGGAGAGGCCGTATGTCCAATGGACATATTGGCTGAAATGGTGATGATAAGAGAGATGACAAACTTTTAGATTCAGAACTTATGGAAAAATATACGAAATATCCCCACTAAGCGATGACATATTCGAGTCAGGGCGGATAAATGAACAAGAAACTTTCACTAAGTCGCTAACGCACCTAACTTTGGTAAAGTCTAAAAAGAGCTTAGGTAGAGAGGACGACGACGATTTAATAACGCTTGATCGGATTCCAGAAGTTTAGACGTCGGCATATTATGTTCTTCCTAATATTAAATACGAAAATGTTATGTTGTAGAAAATATTTTTTTTATAATGAGACAGTTTTTTTATGTGATAAGTAACAGGCGAGAAGTCGGATCACCTGATGGTAAGCGATTGCCGCCGCCCATAGACACCCACAAAATCTGTGGAGTCACAAGTACGCTGCCAACATTTAACCCCCTTTCTCCTCGATTGGGCCTCCTCACTCACTGGACAAAACACAGCGCAAGCGCTGCTTTACACCGGTTTTTTGTGAGGCCGTGGTATCACTCCGGTTGAACCAGCCGATTCATGCTGAAGCGTGGCTCTCCTACGGTGCGAATATCTTAAAAAAAATTATCTTTAATCATTGCTAATTCATTACTTAAACTACAAGCTTCAACCTTGTTAAGAAAAGAACCGAGCGACCCGCCTAAACCTAGTTTTGGGACATTAAAGTTCCAAATAGCAATAGATGGCACTAGACGTCAATACAACGCGCTAGTGTTTTGTTTTTCTTATAAACGTTGTCTTTGTCTATTGAATTTACCTCTTAGTAATATATAAGTACTTATAGTAAGTATAGAAGTTTTTTAATGATCGCGGATACCGTGGATACATCTACGTAGGTATATCTTATTAATATACCATGTCGAAGAAGTAAGTATCTAGTAACAGCCAATAAGCTTGCCGCTAATCCATTTTCATTAAAAGCATTTAAACGTCAACCCTTCGTAACAAGTAACGCCCAATAATGTAAATGTGGTAACTCACACATCGCGACAATATTTATAATGCCCCAGTCATCATGTCCCTAGGGAGACTCCACCCGCATAGCTAATAAATTACGAATAATTAATTTTTATTTGTTGTCACCCCTGAGCTTAAGCGATACTGACAATATTGTCACGTTGTGTAGGCGAGCTTTTACCACTTTTGTTTTAAATGTTTTATTATAAGCTTTCGTGCCTACATTCCGCTAATGTGAAATTTTGTCAGATCATAAAACTGATGGGTTGGGTAAAATGAAAAGTGTATGTTTCATAACAAAAACGGACATAGTTATGCAAACCAGAACCAGCCCAAAAATACTTTTGAGATAAGAAACCGTAATGAAGAGTCTATTACATATAAACTCGATTACGTCCGAATTGAGGGTTGGTTCTTGTTTGCAAAACTATGTCCTTATCAATTAGGCAAAGTGACAGCTTTGGACGCATTCGGGAAATACACGCTAATATAAAGCAGGGTTGTACTAAACATTGTCAGGTATTAATTTATTAAATACAACGTAATGCACCACATGTTTAAAACACGTTAGGAATCTATCCGTATTTTAATACGTGTTTAACGGCATAAATGGGCCGGCTTGACCGGCGTGATACCACGGCCTCACAGAAGACCGGCGTGAAGCAGCGCCTGCGCTTTGTTAAATGTGTGAGGGAACCGTATGCCTAATTGGGGGAAAGGGGGTTAAAGGTTGGCAGAGCACTTGTGACTCTACTAGTGTTACAAGTGTCTATGGGCGGCAGCAATCGCTTACCTTCAGGTGATCCGTCTGCTTGTCTGCCACTTATCGCATAAAAAAGGGTAAAAATGAAACTTATCAATGCTGACCCAGTTGTTTGGCTATCTCAAACATTTTAAATTTATATTTTTATTATTCTTTTTCTTGGGTCGACTAAATAGGCAATCTCCAAGCAATCTAACCCGACTATTTCACGCTTAAATTACTACCTAACTTCCAAGACATAACAAAAACTTCTACCCTCCCTTACTTATCAAACGGTCAAAGTCATCCTTATAGCTTCAAGAGAATAAAGTTTGACTCATTTGCATATATTACCTTTTCTCTTTTAAGAAACTTCGGCTGTAGATGTATTCCTTTTGGTACCTCCGACTCGAGACTAACGAAAAATTTTAATTTAATTAAATCTGCGCGTATTTCTCCCTACGCTTTTACAAGTGAATTGAAAAGCAATTAGAGCACATATGTGTACAGCATCCTTTTAGCGTTTTCCAAAATAAATAGGGACATAACTCGTGATCTATTAGCGTGTTAATTCCTTGAATTTTAATTACAATTAGTCAATGTTTGTGTAAAACGCAGGGTTTCGTGCTCCTTTATGCAAAGATAATATATGCGGACTTTTTAACAATTTGTGCTAGAGTTATTTTTAAGGTTAATATGCTGAGTTTGCGCATAATAAATTTTAAACCTATAGCGCATTTGGTAGTGACCCTGTCCCATTTATTTATTTTTTATAAGTCCTCGTGTGATGAAAACAACTGTTCGTCTGAGCAGATAATATGTTACGTTACATCTAGATAGTGATATCTGGATGTAATATAAACTCAGTATTTTGGTGTCATATTACTCATCGTTTTATATTATAGATGATGATCACTTGATGGTAACCTATTGCTGCCAATCACTAAGAATTACGAGTTTAAAGTCTTCTATCATTTGGTCAGTTATTTTGTCTGTGAGATAAAATAGAGATTCAAGCAAAAATACCGCCTTTCTTGTGTTTATTTGTTTGTATTGTATACTTATCTGCTAATGTTCCTTGTTGTTGTATATCTATTTTCTGTTGTCAATGAATACTTGCTTTACTTAACTTTCAGAGGAGACGACTAAGATCAATAAGAAATTTTTGTTTCAATATTTATAGCTTCATTAGTCGTATTGTACAAAAGAGCAAGAAATAAATAGATTTTTCATTTATTATTCCAGTTATATCAAGATACAAGTCGGAACGTTTTCTTAAAGTTGCCAATGTTCTCACACTTCTGGTGATTACAACGTTGTTAACTTAGAGATAACCGTCCATTCCCTTACACAGGCCGAAGCAAAATTTCAGCATAGATAAAATTACGCAACAGTGTTGTGTAGTGTACGCGTACAAAGTACTAAAAGTACACGGTACCCGACAGTGTACTAATACGCCGCTGAATCTTAATTGACCACTAGTATGTACAGTCAACTCCAAAAATATGTATACACTTTAGGACCTTGTCATAATACATATTATACGAAAGTAGAACAACTTCTACTTTCTCATGTAGGTATATTTTTGAAATTGATTGTACTATTAGTACGCGAGACACATGAGGACAAATGTGCTGAAAGAAATGTTATCTATCAACGATTGATGTCAGAAAGTATAGCCTATTATCTGGACTCGCAAACATCTTGTTTAGAATTTGCAGTAATAGAAGCAGGTATCATAGGCGCATCATTAGACGCGTAGCTAAGTTTACTGTAATGTTAGTAAAAAAAATTATACACAAAAGGAAACCGCTTACAATGATCTCGCCGTGTTTCGCCGTGAATGGCAAAGACGAACGTTTTTCTCCCGCATCAAACTTTAACTTTTTTATATTTCAAGGACAGCTCAAATTAACCTTCTATATGTGTAATTACAATGTTACTAATGGGTACTATTGAGCTGATTAGGTGTACTATTACATTTTTGGCATTGTACTAGTACGCTGAAAGTGTACGATTAGAAACAAGACTGTTGAACAAAGACGCTGTTGTACGAATGTCGATTGCCCTTCCTATGAATAAATAAGGAAAATGTCATCTGAACATAAATTTGTTCCCTCATAATGGAAACAAATTTGACGTAAAGAATCCTTACGTTGTACTCATAATAAGATAGAGTGTATACTTTTTAGCGTAAATAAAGTGACTGTATCAATCTTCGTTTTTTACATTGGCTCTTCATAAAGACTTCAATGAATATTTTTGACAAAAAAGTTAATAAATAATATATCAATTTCTTCTCAAAAATATTCATATCATGATCGTCGTATTAGTCAGGATTTTGACTAGAAGTAAGATGGAAGCTTAAGTACTCAAATCAATATGTATAAAATGTTCAATGCCTGAAGCTTGCTTCAAATAACACCGGTGTTACTTAAGAAGGCACTGATTTCACCTTAAATATTTTCTTTTACAGAAAAGAGAATTCTTCTTTTTTTATCTTTTTTTTGTGATGTAGCAGACGAGCAGGCGGATCAGCTGATGGTAAGTAATTGCCGCCTCTCATGGACACTTGCAACACCAGTTGAGTTACAAGTGCGCTGCCAACCTTGTATCCCCTTCCCCCCCGGGTTGGCCACCGGTACTCTCACTCACTCGGCGAAACATAGCACAGGGGCTGCTTCACGCCGGATTTTTTCCTTTCTAAAAGTCTAGCAACGCATCAGCAATCTCACTCAAGTAGGAGATATTCATAAGTGACGGTGATAATTTACCATCAGTTAGTTAACTCACCAGCCGCATGCTCCATACCACCTCTCATATAAAAATAACAACGTCTTCTTAGTAGCAGCAACACTTTCTTTTTTCACGAATAAAAGCGTGATTTGTCAAATAAGAGAAAATATATTGAAACAACTCATCTACAAATTGTTTTAGTTATATCGACTATGTATTCTGCAAAATATTCTATTCACTTGTAAATGTACAAGTAACATCAAAAACATCTGTGTTAAATCCAAAAGCGATTTTGTAACAAGACAGCTTCATGCGAAAACTTTCTATTTAATCACAACTTAGTTCTCCCTCAAATATGATTTCAGAGAGTAAAGAGAAAATTTTTAATCACGTTACCTAAGGCGCAGGTAATATACTTACGAATTGAAAATGTTCCCGAGAGTAGGCATCTTATAATTAAAACTTAGACTCAGTGGCTTAAACATTTCACTTATACCTACAATTACAGTATAAAAAGCCAGTAGTATTAATAACGATGGTAGAACGTGGATTTTTCAAACGAGTAGTCAAAGGTTCGGTTCCAAACACCTTTACATAAACTAATCGTGCGAGAACCACGCTTCGGCATGCATTGGCTAGCTCGAGCTTGTAACACCACGGCCTTACAGAAGACCGGCGTAAAGCAGCGCCTGTACTGTGTTCCGTCGAGTGAGGCATCGGGGGTCCAATTGGGGAAAGGGATCAATTCAAATTCAAAATTTCTTTCAAGAAAATTTACGAATGTACCTTTTTTTTATCCACCGCTGATTCGGAGGGTCAATTTCTACCGAGAAAGATCAGCATGAATCTCAGAAGGGTTTAAGGCTTGGCAGCGCACTGGTAACTCTATGGGCAATTGTTTACCATCAGGTTTTATGACACGGGAAATTCGCCTTAGCCTGATGGTAAGCAAAAGGAGAGCTCAGGTTGCTGTTAAAACAAACGCTATGGCTTGACATCACATCCGTTAGCACTACCATGCGTGACTGCGACATTTCTAAGATGGATGCTTTTGCTCTGCAGTGGGATAGTAGGTATATAGGCTCATACTCCTACTACTGGTTAGCTGTGTTGACTTTGATTAGTTAGACGTAGCGGCTTAAACATTTAATTTACTAACCCTTGAAGTAATGTTGGATGCTTATTGCGTCGGCGAGATTCTCTCAAGCGCAAGCAATATGCAAGATTATTTATTTAATGAAGTTCATAACTGTGTAGGCAGAAAATATCTCTTGATATCAGTGTTAGAATACTGTACCGATACACAGGCATACCTCATAGAAAGCAAGTCATCGCCAATATGGTGGGATTAGACTTAATCGATAAGCTTGCCAAATGCAGATCAGTGATTACAAACCCAAGCTATGTTCGAGAAATTCGAAACATACTCTCGACGCACGAATCGAATCCGGACTCTAAGATTAAAGACCGGTACTTAAGCCACTATACCAACGGGTCGTTGAAAAAACTAGAAACGTACTTTTATGTGGCAGGCCTTTGCATGTAGGCTGTCCCTAAACCTATTCCCGATTGTTCCTAAACCTTTGCACAGTACGGACCGCGAAACGAGTGTGGACGGAAGGGAAGTATGAAATCTAGAACTTAAAGATCATAGCCCGGTACTTGAAATATTAGACCATCTAAGAGACCAACGTGGCTGTCATCGCATATCAAAACTTCAATATTAGAGTAACTTTGCTTAATAATGGCTGACATCGTTTACCCTTCTCCAACCTTGAAGAGTCATCCAAAAACTCCACGACTTTTCCAAAATGGCCATACTTCCGTAATGAGATTTAATTTCAGAAATTACTTAGATTGATTGATGTGGCGTTGCTTTGTAATTCATTTGAGATTTCCTACGACGGTTTCCGAAAGTTTGAAGAGGTACTGTATTTGGTTAATCGCAATCTAAAGAAAAGTAACCGCCAAATAGCGACAAACATTCCATTAAATTGTACATTCCGCTGAAAAAAGATGTTAATACTTTAGAGTCTTATTATTATAGACGGGAATTAACGCGACGTAATTTTTTAAGCACATAATTATGTACTTACTGCTTGACGTTTCGGCTGCGTTACAACAGCCGTGGTCACAAGCGAAGTGTTCGCTTAATTCCCGTCTATAATAATAATAGTTATAGTGCAACGCGAAAATTTAAAGAACTTTAGAGTCTTGTTTTTAACTAGATATTATGTGGATAACATCTTTGTGTATGTCCCTTCTTTTCTATACATTCTGTTTGGCGAAATAGGGTGCCTTAGAAAAATCGCTTTCCGCTCCAAAAGGGTGTACCCCTTTCAAAGCTTCTGAACAAAAAAAAAGTTAAGAAGGAAGTAATTTAATCTTCTTCCGCAACTGACCACGTGCTAACTCCATTCAGAATTATCATCTTAGTGCTGTTTTAACGATCAAGCTATTTAACTTTATGGCAAAAGAAAAAGTCAGCAAGTCGTTCAAGATAATTGTGTACACAGCAGTGGCTATTAAACTCAAGGCTTTGAAACATCAAACAGCAAAGAGGCTGAGTGAAGAGTTGCATAAGTATCGATAGTTTTATTTATCGAATTTTCTAGAAGAAGAAAATGCATTTATTTATTTTAAAACCACAACACATTATGATACAAACGAATGACACGAACACAAGAAAATGCAAAAGACAAGAACAATAATAGAATATGGGAAGACGCGTGGCATACGATTTCGTAGTACCTAATAGTTGCCCCTACTTTTTCTCGAGGAATTAGTTCGACATTAAACTTATAGATGGCGCTACGAATCAATTACATCTCGCGCAAGCTTTTTGCCGTATCGGTATAAGCTTTGTCGTTGTTTATAAATAGCTAATTACCTCTTTTTGAATAGTTAAGACTTGTGGCCCCCACTCACTTCATTTTGGGACTTAACTTTGACAAGTACAATTAGATGGCGCAGGGAGTCTATTGCATCACATAACTGTTTCGCTTTTTCGGTCTACTAAGTAGCTTTGATGTTGAATGTGAGATCAACCTTTTATTAGTAGTAGATAGTTTAAAGATAAATTTAAAATTTCGTTATAGCAATATAACAGTTATCACGTATCTCCAATACGTTTGTCTCTGTCATTTACGGCGAAACATGGCGAAATCAATGAAGGCGTGCATAAATTTGTGTACAACTTATTCTTACCGAAGTCATTCTGTGTATAATCATTTTGTGCCAAAAGTACGGAATCTTTTACATTTCAAATTAACATTCAAAATTAACAGGTGTAATAAATGTGCACATTATCTCATTAAATTGAAGCCACCTATTACCTAAAATCTCCAACATACAATGCAACGAGATGATAATAATTTTGTCCATAATTATCATAATTATTTAACGACTATTAATTTATACGATGGGATGTTGTCAGATTTATCGACAAATTGTAGGCAACACTAGATTGAACTAACGAGTTCCTATTATTCGACAGTTAATGAACTGTGGGTAGATGAAGATAGAGCAGTATTCTATTAGCAGATCCATTTCAATGCGGTTTGTTGCGAGCTAAAACAACATCGAAGAGTTAAGAGGTATTTGTGATATCAATCGGATGGGGGAAACGGAAAATAAAACATATTTTTTCATTTGAAAATAAATGAACATTAAGAATACTACTTGATATAAGCGGGGGCAAACGATAGGATATTTAAATAAAAGTATATTATTGTAACGCGGTCGAAATGTCAAGCAGTAAGTGCTATTAATGTACTAATTGCAATGTAGGTATGTGTTTTAGAATACAACGCGAAATTTTCTTGTAAATGATCTAACTACTAAGTACAGTCGGCCACACATTATGTTACCACAAACTGTCAAATTTCCACAATTGATATTCAACCTAATGTGTATGACAGTAAGCTGAGAGTTGATTGAAGAAATTTGACAGTTTTGTATACTTTGATGTGTGGCTGTACGTACATTTTAAGATTGAAGTCAACTTTTGAGGGATATTGGATTTACGTTATTACTGCCACAAAGCTAAATTTCGATAAGTAATTTATTTTGCAAAAGTAAAAAATAAAAACAACTTACCCGTCAATCACAAAAACACAACACACAACACGGTACACTTACACGAAACATCACAAGAACTAATGCTCAAAACCCGAGCTTAACTCCCTCCCCTATCAATTAGAGCTAATTGTATTGACCTAAGCTCACCCGGCTGATCTAATTCGGTCGTATGATGCATGCACCTCATTAGAAATGATTACTTGTAATATTTGAGCCATTATTCGTAGCTGTTGTAAATTGAGCTAATCTGATTGAATTGATAGGGTGCGTTGTTGGGGACTGCCCCGGTGGCGCACTTTGGGACGACTTCCGTGACCGGGTTCGATCCCAAATGGGAGTCAGTTCAAAGTCTGAAAGTTGGCATTCTTGTATCTTGATCTAAATGCAGGAAACCATTGACCACTGTCATACGCTTGATCGGCCGCTGTAGCTGAATAGGTTGGAGGATATTATTCATCATCATTATTTCAGCCAACAGCCGTCCACTACTGGATATAGGCCTCCCCCAACATTCTCCACACAGATCGGTCCTGTGCCCTCATCCAAAGGACTCCCGCGACCTTCACTAGGTCATCGTTCTACCTGGTGGGAGGCCTGCCACGGCTGCGGCCTTCTGCACACGGCTGACGCGGCCTCCACTCAAGGACCTTTACACCCCAAAGGCCGTCTGTTCTAATAGCGATGTGCCTTATTTATTGCCTCTTGAGCCACGCAATTCTTTGGGCTATGTCTGTGACCTTAGATCTCCTGTGGATCTCATCATTTCTGATACTAGTCCTAGTACTAAGGAAGGATAAAATTATTATTGGGTACAATATATCTTTGCAGCATTGGAACGTTATTCATAAGTATTGAAATGAGAGAAAACGTACCGTAAAAAGCCTCTCAAGACTGATCCGTAAACTTAAAATATTAAGCGAAGAAAGTAGCTTCTTCACCCATCCGCGAAACAGCTCAGGAAGTCAACAAAATCTTCCGGTCATTTGCATACTTAACTCAATTTAAATTCAAAGTTAACTCGAGTATTTCATTAAACTTTCGAAATTTAACCTTAGAAAATAAAAGCGAGGGGGGGGGGGGGGGGGGGGTTCGGACCGTCTCGTTCGCGATACTAAACGCAATGTATGTAAATTACTCCGAAAACTCCATTCTGCAGATATACACTTACCGGCAGAAAAAGCAGCCCTCTTTCGAAGTGAAACGTTGTTTGTTCATGGTAATTGTAGGAACAGACGTGTTTTGGAGTGGGGACTAAGTTATGCAAGTATAATGTAGGACAAGCTTTAAAAAAATGTTTGGTTTCATAATTATTATCAGAAGGACTGCAGTTTTTTTTTAATTATGTAGCTCGTATGAGTTGGTGACAAATCAGCTGCCAGACTGTCAACTGCTGGAGTACACGGGTTCTCGAGTGGAGGCCACGGCTCAGTTAACGTAATGTAGGACGCCCTCAAGCCAGATGGAGTGACGATCTGCACAAGAGCTGGATGCGAGTAGCAAAAAATCGATCGGAATAGCAAATAACAACAGCAACAGGCTGATGATGAGTTGGATATTTAATTAATACAAATACTTCACTTAAACGGAACTAAGCGCAAGGATACAAATAAATAAATATTTAAAAATAAGTATATTAGAGCACTCACTGCTTGACCTTTTGAATACGTTACAACAGTCGTGGTCACAAGTATTTGTATAATACAACGCGAAAGTTTGGATAACATTGGATATGAAATATCATAATATTATATTAAATATCAAATAATTTAACACCAGACAGATGGTACGAAATAGGATAACGTAAAAATTTAATTATAATTACAACAACCTCTGGACTGCTAAAAGAGTTTGTAAGAGGCCTTTGCCAGGCAGTAATATAGTTAGTGAGTTTAAGCTTACAAAAAAAACAACAACGACATAATATCGAATAATGCCACTTCAATTGCTACTAAGTGTATTAAGTCGCTTCTATGACAGCGATTGGGCGGTTTCAAATCGCCAACGCCAGACTCGAGTTTGTGGAGCCGAATAAATTATGCCACAAAATCAATTTGCCTGTAGTTCAGGGAAGCGGTTACTGCCGGATGGATCGCTTTAAGACGAAGGGTACGGTACTCTAGCGCCGCCAATTGACTTAAAGTTATAGCTACTAAGCCGAATCTACCTACCTACCTATCGCTGTCCCACAGCCTCTCGGCAAACACTTATACTATTTATTGAATAACTGTGCACAACTTTCAAAAATTTACTACAACTCATTAAATTGATTTTGAATAAAAAACCAGGCCAAAAAGTTGTACATAGTTATTCAATAAATAGTATAAGTGTTGGCCAAGGGGCTGGGGTTTAGTAATAGGTAATAATAGATCCGGCTTAGTAGCTATAAATTTAAATCAATCGGCGGCGCTAGAGTGCCGTACCCTTCGTCTTAAGGCTGCTTGTTTGTCGAAGTGCGCTGCCATTTCATTTATTTTATTTTATTTATAAGGATATATTAGGAAATGCCTAATAAGTCTAGTAGTTTATGTGCCGGGCCGTGATCTCGGGGTCCGTTCGAATCCCAGGTCAAGCAAAAGTATGTTCCAAATTTTTTAACATAGCTCGGGTTTGTGATCACCAACCCGCATTAGGCAAGCGTGGTTATTAGCCTAATCCTATCATAGTAACGATGACTTGATTTCTATGTTGGACAGTAGGTAGGTATACTAGATATACTTAGGCTGATACAATTTTTTTAGGACACATTTTTAATTACATTTAATTTAGGTAACACATTATTTAAAAATAGTTTTAAATGGATAAAGGTTTGTAAGTGTATAAGTACAAACCTATACAAACAAAATATTTTTGCTTTGACTTTGAACACTTTCAGAATATTATATTGACCTATTGATGGATACACCGTTTACTAGAAACACTTTCCACCGATATTTAAATTGGTATGCGAGTACATGCGATAGGTTGGCTGTAAAGTACACTCAGCGGCGCATTTAAAGGCATATAGCGTATTTTCCATACAAACGTAGGTACCTGTTTTATGCTTTCATAAATTAAAAAGTTTATTGCAATGCTTTTTTCGTAACATGATCATTATAATTATGGTCGTCTCTTTATCAAGCATAAGATTCAAACATGGAAACTTTCCGATTTGTCCAAAAAAAAAAAAGTAAATCCGTCTTTAAGCTCCATAGAAGGTTCTATGGAGCAATAACATTGATTATTTTTTTTTCGCAAATTATAAGGTTTCTTTGTTTGATCGAAATGCTTTATTAAAAAACCGAGCAAATGCGTAATAACGTCAGGTGAAAATATTGCAATAAAACTTTTTATTTTTTAATTAATAAAATCGTAAAGTAGGTGCGGGAGTCCCTTGGATGCATGTGGCACAGAACCGATCTGTGTGGAGAACTTTGGGGGAGGCCTATGTCCAGCAGTGGACTATTGGCTGAAATGATGATGATGAAAGAATGTACATTTGTATGAAAAATACGCTATGGGCCGTTACATGTGCCACTAAGTGTATAAGCGCAGATTGAAGGCGGCCAAGCCAGGGAATAAATTATGTTGCGAACTCAATTTTGTGGTAGTTTGAAAACGAAGGGCGATTACTGGCTGAAATGCTTCAGAAAGGATTTTGGTACCTACCCCCTGGGAACCATAATATGGTTATATATATTATGACCCCAGCCTCTTCTATTTATACCGTAGAAAAGCCACGCTTCGGCATGAATTGACTCGGTGATACCACGGTCTCACAGAAGACTGGCGTGGTGAAGCAGCGCCTGCGCTGTATTTCGTCGAGTGAGTGATGTCGAGTCTGGGGTAACGGAAGGCCAATTGGGGGAAACGATATTAAAGATTGACAGTGGACTTGAGACTCTACTGGCGTTGCAGGTGTCTATTGGTGACGGCAATAGCTTACCATCAACTGATCCGTCTGCTCATCTGCCACCTACCACATAAAAGAAAAAATAAAACTATGGATTCTGCAATGTCAACTTTCAGCGAAGAAAAAGACGGTTGATATGAACGGGTCGGCTTAATAGCAATAATACCACGGCCTTAAGCGTCAAGCAGCGGCTGCGTTGAGTTCTGCCAAGTACGGGTGCCAGACGCCCGATTGAGAAGAAACGGAGTTATAATATTGGTAGCGCACTTGTGTTTATGGGCGGCGAAAATCACTTTCCATCAGGTGCCCCTCTGCTCGTGTGCCACCTATCACATGAAAAAAGGGTTTTCAGAAATCAAAATATCTCCAGCAGTGTATGGAATTGACAGCGCTTTTGGAGTCACTATTTACAACACTTTCATTTTGGAATTAATTATAATTATGCTCAAAGGCTGAAAGACAAAATAACAAACAACCATTTTTGTAAGTATGTCATACCCTATTCATTTTATAATTAACCATTTCTTAATAAAAAACTGAGATGAAAAATCTTAGTAATAAGTGCACGCGCTTAATTAGAAAATTCATTTACTGTTCAAGACTTGAGTTTACGGCGAAGGCAACTGCATAATAGTAAATAATTAAATTACTCATACAATGTAAGAGCTGAACAGTCTTGAAGGCACTCGCTTAAAGTTTATGATAAGAACTACAGCTTTGATAGAACTAATATTAGACGTCTAATTTAAGTTCTGAAGCCAGAGGGTGACTTGCTTTTTTATGTGACGGTTGGCAAACAAGCAGACGGATTACCTGATGGTAAGCTATTTGCCGCCGCCCATAGAAACCTGCAACACTAGTAGAGTCAACCTTTAACCCCTTTCTCCCCAATAGATACCAGCACCCTGATGGCCTAATTCACTCGACGAAACACAGCACAGGCGAGGCTTCAGGTCGTTCTTCTGTGAGGCCGTGGTATCACTCTGGTCAAGTTGACCCATTAATGCAGCAGCGTGGCTCTCCCATGGTTTAAACTTCTTTACTACGCTGGCTCAGCGAAAAGTGGAGGCCAATCCGACACGAAACTTCGCAATCCCGGTCTGTTTTCGGCCACCTGTTGCCAGTCCGGCCATTTTAGGTGAGAAAGATCTTTTTCGACCTGGCTGTCTAGCAGTGGTCTGTCCAGCGATACCTGGGCTGACCAACCAACAAGCGCCCTCTGGTATCCCAGGTGGCTGGTGGTGGGTATCCCCAAGGTATCGCTGGATAGATCTTTTAAAGGTTTATAGTAGATAAATTAAAATTAATTGCTTACGTACGAAAGGTACCTACAACAACGAATAGTTCCATTCCAGTTCCAACATGAGATATTGCCTTATTAAAAAGGTAAAGGCAAGGGGCCTGATGCCCTGTTTATCAACATCAACTTACCATATTTCCCAAAGTTTACACCTGTAGGGACACGTCCTGTTAAGTGACACTTTTATTATTTAATCAAATAGAAAAACGGCCCACATGAGTGATGTGACATCATTCATGTTTACATGAAAAGTTATCTTGAAATATTTTTTTTTTGTTTTATTGTGCCTCATTATATAGGCAAACGACAGCCTGATGGAAAGCAAAAAGCGAACCCGCGTTGTAGGTAGTTACAATGAACTCGATGGTACGGCATCACATCCGTTTGCACTGCCATACTGGCCCGCGAGATGCTTCGTTTGAAGAAGTCTATTTTGTAGATTTATGACCTTCTACGTACAGATAGCCACATATTAGGTTTCCACAAACTGTAAAATTTCCTCGCAACACGTTAAGTTGAATATCAATTCAACTTAATGTGTTTGACAGTAAGAGAAAAGTAAATTGAATACCTAAATTTGATATTGCTGTATACTTTGATGTATGGCTGTACCTGCATTATCTACTACCTATGTTTATTTGCATTTCCTGTGAAACGTATTTAAGCTCAAATATCATATTGTGCAAGATAAAACAATAGAACTTGCCGGTTGAAACTCGAGGTAGAATCGAGCTTATGTTCTGGGAAGTTTGGAATGGTAAGTACTTAAATTATAGATAATGTTATTTCTCCCCTATATAATATAACTATGTATGTACAATGCTCATGCATCATAATAATATGTTAAAAATTTAAATGAGTTTTTATTTACAGGGCTCTTAATCGAGAGATCAATAAGCTTGTGCGACGCGACCTCCGGTGCTCTAATACTCTTTTCATTAAAAGAGCCATCGAGCAGAATCGGGGGTCTAAGGTGTTCGTACAATCTCTCGGAAGAAGCCACCTGACGAAGCTGACTACAGCAAGTGGAGAAGTGGTTGCCTCAAAGCCAGCAGTCCTCTCAGAGATAGAAGATTTCTATAGCCGATTATACGCTTCGCATGCATCTCCACCTGATCCTGAAAATAAGGACTCTCGAGCCAAATTAACACGTCACTTCACCGAAGACCTGCCAGAAGTCAGCGTTGGCGAAATAGAGATTGCTCTTGGGCAGCTAAAAAACGGAAAAGCCCCTGGAGAGGATGGCGTAACAACAGAGCTGATCAAAGCTGGAGGTAAACCCGTACTGAGGGAGCTCCAAAAGCTTTTTAACGCTGTCCTATTTGAAGGGAGAACTCCGGAGGCGTGGAGTAGAAGTGTGGTCGTTCTGTTCTTCAAAAAGGGTGACAAAAGCCTGCTGAAGAACTATCGACCCATTTCGCTTCTAAGTCACGCTTATAAGCTATTCTCAAGAGTGATCACGAACCGTCTTGCGCGAAGACTCGACGAATTCCAACCACCGGAACAGGCTGGATTTCGGAGCGGATATGGCACCATAGACCACATTCACACAGTGCGGCAGATTATACAGAAGACCGAGGAGTATAATCAGCCATTGTGTCTAGCATTTGTGGACTATGAGAAGGCCTTTGACTCGGTTGAAATCTGGTCTGTTCTGGAGTCCCTGCAGCGTTGCCAAATAGATTGGCGATATATCCAAGTGATGAGATGTCTCTACGAGGCCGCCACTATGTCCGTCCAAGTACAGAATCAGCAAACAAAACCTATACTATTGCATCGAGGAGTGAGACAAGGGGACGTCATCTCCCCAAAATTGTTCACAAATGCAATGGAGGACATGTTCAAGACGCTGAACTGGAAAGGACGTGGCATCAACATAAATGGCGTATACATCTCCCACTTGCGATTCGCAGATGACATCGTCATATTGGCAGAAACGATGCAGGACCTAAAACAGAATCTGATGCTGAATAGCCTGGCGGACTCTTCTAAACGCATCGGCCTACGGATGAACTTGGAAAAAACCAAGGTCATGTTCAATGAACATGTTCTACCGGAACCGATTGCGATCCATGGCGCCACCCTCGAAGTTGTTGAGAAGTATGTGTACCTCGGGCAGACATTGCAGTTGGGTCGAAACAACTTTGAGGATGAGGTGAAAAGAAGAATCCAGCTGGGTTGGGCAGCATTCGGAAAACTACGTCGAGTCTTCTCATCGTCTATTCCACAGTGCCTAAAGACAAAATTCTAAAATCAGTGCGTCCTACCCGTCATGACATATGGGGCTGAAACGTGGACACTAACAGCACGGCTAGTCCACAAGTTCAAAGTCGCTCAGCGGTCTATGGAAAGAGCTATGCTCGGCGTTTCTCTGCGTGATCGAATCCGAAACGAGGTGATCCGGCAGAGAACCAAAGTTATCGACATAGCTCATCGGATTAGCAAGCTGAAGTGGCAGTGGGCTGGCCACATCTGCCGCAGAACTGACAACCGTTGGGGTAAACGAGTTCTGGAGTGGAGACCGCGTCTCGGTAAACGTAGTGTAGGACGACCTCAGGCCAGATGGAGTGATGATCTGCGCAAGAGGGCTGGCTGGAGCTGGATGCGAGTAGCCGAAGATCGATCAAAGTGGCGAGCATTTGGAGAGACCTATGTCCAGCAGTGGACTGCAACAGGCTGATGATGATGATGATGATGATTTATTTACAGATTTTAATAAGTACATGCATAATACCAGCGTCAGGCTATCTCTGACATTCCAACAAATGTTTAGTATGTAGCTTTTCGGTGATTACTTTCATCTGTTTAGTTTAAAGTTAGATAAATTACGATTGTGGTACAATGACTAAGTATTTCATTTAATTTTAAAATGTCAAATTCAATTTTCCCATCTCTAATCTCACTTCTTAGTTAATAAATGAATAAGGTACCTAGATATAAAGTTCTCAACACAGCGTTGAGGAGAAACAAAACTGACAAATTCTGTCGGTCAAAAGTCCCCGGGCGCTGAGTTTCCAACTAATTTACATGCATCGTTCGGGTTCCGAGACCAGCCAGGGGCGTTATAGTGAAAACAGGGCCCTGAATTCAGGTAATGTTTTTATTTTATTGCCTTTGGCAGAAGAAGGGCACAATAATTGTCAAAAGTTGCAAAACTAGAAGTACATGCTTAATATTTTATGCAATTTTAGTCAAATAAATTGTAACGCCCCGTTGTTCTAGTGTTTTAAGTAGCGAGCCGGGAAAAGTATATTTCCAATTTTTCGAACATAGCTCGGGTTTATCAACAATCCACATTAGGCAAGCGGGGTGAAGAAGCCTAATCCCATCATATTAGTGATAACTTGATTTCTGGAGTCCTTTGCACTGGAGTGTGATAGTATAGGCTGATATTTTACTTTACTTGACAATAAGGTTTGTTCTACCAAAAGTGCGATGTCGTAATTTTCAAAATTAATGACTCAATGGTAAATATCTTTTAACAGTGGCAGGCCGTGAAAGGTTTGGTATTGTATATACGAGGATACATAAATATACGAGTAAACCATACGAGTAATATACCTAAATAAAAGTCCCCTATCGGTCTTAAAACATGACCCCGACCTTACTTCGCCACTGGGCGCAATGTTCGGATTTTGTTTGCATCCTGTTTATTTTATATCTTGCAACCAGCTTCTTTTATGCCTTGCATCTTATTTTGGTTGGCAGGGTTGTTCTGTTGTAGTAGACAAATGCTCCAGACATTTCACACCGAAAATGTTTGTCTCACACGTAGGCTTGCTGTGTACTATGAGCATCCTGCTTCATTTTCCCCATTTATTGTTATTTAAAATCCTACCTTGATCCAAAGAAAAGACGTCAACTTGCACATCGAAACGGCAAACATTAATTTTTATCGTAATTTTACGTCATAATATATATTTTTTGAAGTTCTATATTTTATTATTTAAGATATAAAATGATAAAGGAGGAGGAGGGGGAGCACATTTTTCCACTAAGAAAGTATCTCTCAGGCAAACTATATAGTTAATAAAGAATTCATATTAGAAACCTCAATATTGTTTTTGACCAATTCGTAGGATCAAAAAAAAAATAGTATCTCTTTATAAAATTCTTAATGCGGTGCACATAATTACGTCTAGTACTAAGTTTTTACTACATAGCTGTAATAGTTTTGGAAAAAATTGGCTGCGACATACGGACGGATACCGTCATACAAGACGGACAACGCCAATCTTTCGTGACGTATTTGCTATTTGTCTACGAAACCCTAAAAACAGTAGTGTCAATAATTAACAACCAATAAAGTTTCAAAGTGGAGAGCCGAAACAAAACATGATAGATTCCGTCGGTCAGGGCCCCAAAGGAGTTGCCAACTAATTTGCATGCGTCTCTAGAGACGGAATGCTATCCATTCGGATTCTGGTCGGATTCTCTAGCTTTCCTACGAGTTTATTTTGGCTCGTTTGTTAACTTTGACGTTTGTTCTGCGTCATGTTTTGATTTTAAACCAACTTTAAAAAATGTGGGAGGTTTGCAAATTACATTTCATTCCTAATAAAGTATATATGTATGTAGGTATCATCATATTTTTTAAACAAATTTTATATGGCTGAGCTGATATAGAAGGTCAAGTCTCTCCTTGACAGGTTAGAAGTAAAAAGATGATTCTTGATTTCAGTAGTAGAAACTAGGTTTTCATTATCATCATCATCATTTCGGCCAAGAAACGTCCACTGCTGAACATAGGCAACCCCCAAAGTTCTCTACACAGATTGGTCCTGTGCCACCCGCATCCAAGGGACTCCCGCGACCTTCACCAGATCGTTGGTGCACCTGGTGCACCTGGTGGTTGGAAGCCTGCCACGGCTGCGGCCTCCTGCACGTGGCCTCCACTCAAGGACCTTTCCACCCCAATGGCCGTCTGTTCTCCTCGCAATGTGCCCTGCCGATTGCCACTTCAGCCAAGCAATTTTTTGGGCTATGTCCGTGACCTTAGACCTCCTGCGGATCTCATCATTTCTGACACGATCACGCAAGGAGATTCCGAGCATAGCCCTCTCCATTGGCCTTCTTAACCAGCCCATTGTAAGCGGCCACGTTTCAGTTCCGTATGGGCAATACACACGCATTAAAGACTTTCATCTTCAGACACTGTGGTAAATGAGCCGAAAAAACATAACTGGGTTTTACTACAACAAAAAGAATTACCATAGGTATACTTACCTATAATAATTTAATTATATCAAGAGAGGACATGGGAAACTATCAATCATAAAAAAAAATGTTTACAAAAAGAATATAATCTATCACGAACGAATAATATTTTTACAATTCTTGTTCTATACAATTTCTTTCGTAACTCGAAACTCCAGCCACTTTTGCGAATAAATGTTATACATTAGCCAGAAGCAAAGTTTTTAAACATCAGAGCTAAGACGTAATTTTTAATTCCCAATCCTTTACGCCAGGTTCTTAGTTACACTCCCACCTCGGAGCGCGGTTTCGCTTAAATAATTACTCTCGCTAACTAGACGTATTATACCTCTACAGCTGAGTACAGTCAGCTAGTGAGTTTTGAAAGCTTACAGTGAAATGAATTATTAAAATACTAGCGCGTTATTATATATATATTTTTTTATAAACTTACTGATTTTAGTTATTAGAAAACATTGACACCACAACGACAGGCTTTTTTTACACTATCTTTAATAATGGCCGCCTTACTAATACTATCTTTAATGATGAGTCACTTAGTCTTGCAGCTTTTATTGAACACCATTTGGTGTCGATCTGCGGTGGTGAGGGTTGCGTCGTAGACTGTGGATCCGAAAGTGGTGCAGATCTGGTACCGATACATGTAGGACTTCTTCCTCTTGACCTTTTACCAGCAACACCAATGGACTTAAAAGCGCGCTGCCGATGTTAAGCCCCCTTTCCCCAAATTATTCCTTCGGTACCCTCACTCACTCGGGGAAACACAGCGTAGGCTAGGATTATGATGGTCACTCTGTTTCGATATACAAAAAGTGATTAGACCAAAGGATTCCGTTTTTCCGTAATGAGAGAAAAAAATTCAATACTACCCATAAACGGTTTGTGAATGAAACTGCAATAATATTTTTCGTGGAATATCGTTTTATACAAAAATAAATCCGACTGTACAAATACACTCATTGACAAGTTGCATACGACCGAGTTCTGAACGCGTCGCTCGTTGTGCAGCATAATACCAGAGAGCGACTATGTTAATACCGTGTGGAATATAATTTTATGGTTTTGCCATCCGAAAGTTTAGGGTAACTTGAGTCTTCAGATTTTCGAGTTGCATTGTTACTAAACTCGGATTTTTAATTATGCAAACTGAACTGTCATAATTCCTATGTCAATCTTGTAAAAAAGTAAAATATCAGCCTATATACTGTCCCACTGCAGGGCAAAGGCCCATAGAAATCAAGTTATCACTACTATGATGGGATTTGGGCTTAATCTTGTAAAGGTTGTCACAAATTATTTGGCGGTAGCACAGGAGTCAGGACCGATCTGTGTGGAGAAAATTGTTGGTGGCCTATGCCCAGCAGTGGACGTCTATCGGCTAAAATTATGATAATGATACACCAAAAATAGTTTAAAAACTCATAGATGCCGTAGTAGGATAGATGCCTCAAACAACATGTAGCGACCTGTGCGAACACTACACTCATAGTCTTTCGTTTAAATCGTTTAAATACAAGCGTCCCCCCTCCCTCCCGCCAGTCGATGCAAAGGGCTACACTAAGGACTAAGTGTAGTATTCGCACAGGTCTATCCTACTACAGCATCTACCCCACCTTTACCCTACAATACTTAGTTTACATTTCATATTAATCAACCTAATTCCACCAAACGCAAAACAAAATGTAGATGTATGTATGAACACGCGTGCGTGTCAAGAGTGTCAAGACTGTCTATAATAGCACAATGCGTGTACTTATTAAACAGAGGTCCCTTACACCGCGTCAAAGATTAACCTCAAGGTACGGCGTGCCTAAGCCATTTGACACTATAATTGGTGTTAAGTAATAAACGCACGGGTCGAACAATTACTGGGGCAGATGTTTAATCGCATCTAATTAAACGAACAGATGTGGAGACCTGTTCGAACCTGTCTTTGTTAAGCCGTCATGAGATCTGGATTAGAGGATGACGCGTTTTCACTTGATAGGACTTACATCTTTGTAAAATATGTAGGTAATTAAAAGAAATAATATTAGCAAAAAAAAATTGGCCAAGTGTCACTCAGGTTTGCCCATCAAAGGGAACTATATTTCATGCTGTGTTTCGTCGAGTAAGTTAGGATATCAGAGGTCCAATTGGAGGGAAAGGGGGTTAAAAGTTAGCAGCACACTTGTGACTCTAATGGTGTTACAGGAGGCCAATTCTCGGTGTTCGCCTTCTATGTCGAGTCGACTTCATGGAACGCATAGACCAATAGAACAAGATAAGGAATGTCTACTGTAATCTGTGTTCTCCTATTGGTTGTGCGTGTTTGCCTCCTCCGATTTTTTGAAACTGAGAATTCGCCTCCGGTGTCTAATTGCTTACCGTCATGAGTATCACTCGAAAACCATCGTTCATTGATTCTCTCATTCATAGACCCTAAACAAAAAGCTGTTTAAATTAGCCCCGCAAAGAACTTCACAAAACTATCCGATGTTCGAGACATTTCCACGTTTACTGTGGAGTTAATTTTAATTAGAGAACTTGAACAATTAGCTTCTTTGCAGCACCTTCAACGGATAAATTGGAATTGTTCAATTTTGTTGCCCCTGCATCGTTCTCGTTTGTCTTTGTCTGTAAAAACTTGAAATTAGTCTGGATTGCAACGATTGTTTGTTTAAATTACATACTCGTAAACTGACATTGTTTGTTATTTTATTTTAAATGTGATGGGTGACTCGGGTTTTGGATCACCAATCCGCATTAGGCAACCGTGGTTATTAACCCTTTTTTTGTTGATGACGCTGCATGGGGAATGCCGCTGACCCAAAGTGGGCCAACGTAGTCTTGCGACTTCTTATAATCTTCTTACCATACCGACGTACCGACTCAACCCCAGAGACGCTCCCTCATCGCCAGAGTGGGGAGGAGACATGAGAAGGAGTTGAAGAACCTTACTTCACGGCCCTCCCTAGGCGATGGTGAATAAGCCTAATTCTCTCAATTGGGCCACCGGTACCCTCACTCACTCGATAAAACACAGCGCAATATTTCTTTTAATTATACATTGGCACCATTATCGAGATTCCTCACCCCAAAATAGTTATTAAAAAATATATATATATTTTCGAAACTAAATTTTCATTTATAACACCATACCGACGTAGAAACAAAATAATGTTTACTAAAACTTTAATTATTATTAAAGGTATAAATTATAATATTTGTGTATGTTCGCTTTTGTATAATAGGTATGTGAGATGTAAGAAACCCATACACTACCCGGTTCCTTCTAAATATATTAAATTATTATTAGGTATTATCAAGTTTGAAGGGGTGATGAAACTTCTACGTAGAAACTAATGAAAACTTGTAGTGTCGATTACTTGTTTGTTCCACATGGGAAACTAAACCTATAGCTGGAATACACAGCTTACTGTCATATTTTGATAGGACAGTAAAGTGATACGATCGAAAAGTGATCAGTGGCCTTACCATGAGTTTGAAATACTATCCTCGCTTTCGAAATATATCGCTTTGTCTCTTTCATTGTGATGCATTTGAAAGAGACAAATCAATAGTTTACGTTATGTCAGTTTTCGATGTCAACTCATGGTAGCGCTACAGAGGGGCAATTCCATTCGTCTATACAATATCCTAATTCGACTTCAATGTCGAGTGTATGAGAATTGGCCTCCAGGCGCAAGCTTATACCTGGCTTAACTTGTTTTGTCGTATGTGTGGCGGGTCATTGCATTTCCTCTGATATGGTTGAGTGAAATTATGGCTGACACATATGTCGTACTTGTGTACCTTTGGGGGCTTCTCCGGTTTACCTCATTATTCGTTTTTGACAATTTTATTCATATTGATTATTATACTATAGGTTGTTTGAAGAAAACATTGTAATATATTTTTTTTAATTTAAAGAGTAACTGGCGAGTTTTTTGCCGGATCCTCGTTAGAATCAACTTTTCGATTCCAGTTGCAGAATTGCATTATGTCTATTTATTTTTTGATATATCATATGTATCAAGATATATATTTTATTACTTTGAAATTATACATTATCTAAAAATAATAGTTTAAAATATTTTATAACGTATGACGATTTTTAAGTGCTAAATAATATTTTGACTTTGTTTTTTAATGCATAAATGGTACAAAAATCTAGTTCATATTTCAACTGAAGTTTCTTGCTGATTCCGTTCAATTTTCCACTAACCGTAATAGAGTTGGTTACGTAGTTGTATCCAATTAAGTGTACCGTTGTGTAGCTAGGTACTTTACAACTTATTTACAACGTTTAAATTGCTAATTTGAAAAGTTCTAGGTTTCACTTTCACGTCATTTGTTATGGAGCGGGGCTTAGGGTCGAAGGCTTTAATGGCTGAATTAGAAACTGTCGGTACGAAGCACTTGAGGGGTTAGGATTAACGTCGTGGGTTTATTTCACTATAGTTATGTACAGTCAGCCACACATCAGGTTACCACAACCTGTCAAATTTCCTCAATGGATATTCAACCTAATGTTTATGACAGAAAAATCAGAGTCGATTGAAGAAATTTGACAGTTTTGTACACTTTGATGTGTGGCTGTACGTACGTAGCAATGTTTGTGTTTATAGCAGAGAACTACGCAAGAAGAAACAAACCTCGCATTAAGAAACAAATCGACGTCTTCCTGAAAGTTTGGCGACGCATCTGCACTCTTTCGGTGATGGTGATCACTCACCATCAGGTTATGGGATTGTATCAGGTTATATATATATTTAAGAGAGATAGATAAATAGGTACTCTTTAATACACAAAGGGTTCCAGACCTTAAAGCTATGGACATTTATAAATATAACCTCGTCAATCTTATCGCTAAATAGCAATTTCCCTATTCTTTTTTTAATGAATTAGGGAGGCAAATGAGCAATCCCATAACCTGATGGTGAGTGACCAAGATTAATCAAGATGACCCCACTCCGCCTGATGGTAAGCGGCCGTGAGATGATGAGATCCAAATATTAGATTGACAGGGACAAAATAACAAATATACCTACCTATTGAGTCTGTCATCCTTACCCTGAAAGCCTGCTGAGATGCCGTCTCACGCCCGGCCTATAAAACTCAGACTTAAAAGAAACACATGAACTGGAAGAGCATTCCACGACTTGATGACTCGGAGCAGGAACGAGGAGCTAAATCTATTGGTGCGCGTCGTCATTGTATCATTTTAAAATGAGGTTAAATTATAAATTGAACAATATATTTATTACATGAATATATGTATTATCAGAAATAATAAAATACTAGTTTTGCGAAATATTAAGCTGTGAATGTATTATTTTAAAAAACGTTCACTAAAGCCACTTTAACAACATTCGTAGAACTAAATTTGCTCTGAACGGAAGCTCAGGCAATACTCAACGCCCGCAGACCGAACCGTACATACAATATCTAGGCTGGAAATTACCTCTCCTACAGGCTCACAACACCTCGCTTAATTCGCTTCACCGAGTGAATCAGGTATTATAGAATGAATATAGTGAGTAACTACTTGATTTGACTGCGTCGGCAGAACAGTGAATAGTGGGCCCCACTTTAAAACTACAGCTGCGTTTGAGGCCCTGAGGTGGATCCCCGGTCGAGCCAAAATTAATGTTTTAATAATGCGTACAAAGTACCCAAGTTTTTCTGTTTAAGTAGATATCTCAGTGTCAGCCCGAAGTCTTGAAGTTGCTCTTTGTACCTCCGTATCTCCAAAATGTTAAGATGTTGTTCAGTCGAGTCACACTGATATACCAGTAGGCCTAACATGCGTACCGCGACAAAATTTGTCGACTCCCATTCACGAGAGCGCATCCTTCTATCCCGCTCATCGCTCAGTCAGTGAGAGAAGCAACTTGCGCCGACACAATACGAGTGTCGACAAATTACCCAGTGGTGCGCATGTTAGCCCGGCTGAGTGCACCTATATTTGCACACACACTTTTTTTTTTATGTGATAGGTAGCAGGCGAGCAGGCGGATCACCTGATGGTAAGCAATTGCCGCCGCCCATGGACACTTGCAACACCAGTGGAGTTACAAGTGCGCTGCCAACCTTTTATCCCCTTCCCCCTCGAGTGGGCCTCCGGTACCCTCACTCACTCAGCGAAACACAGCACAGGGGCTGCTTCACGCCGGTTTTCTGTGAGGCAGTGGTATCACTTCGGTCGAGCCGGCCCCTTCATGCCGAAGCGTGGCTCTCCCACAGTTAAGGGGTCTTCCACAGTACTTGAGTGCTATAATAATATTCGTGGCTGATAGTTAAGATAACCTACCTACTGTATGCAGTAGGTTTGCAGTGCTCATTATACTTAAATTTATATACTTAACTGAAAGCTACAAATATCAAATATGTTATTGACGGCTTAACGCGCGCGACCAAGGAGCAAAGGAGAGGTCTACGTCGTACCTAACCAATCGAGATCGAAACCGGAGGTTTACGAGGAGGTGTCTACAATGAGAAGTGGTTCGCATTCAGAGTATCAACCGGCCTATCGGCTAATGTAAATGCCCTCTAACGCTTATTGCCGTAACTCAAATAAGTATTTGACATTTTTTTTTGTGTTTAATCAAAAGACCCCTTAATTTAAGAAACATCACTGATTCTCATTTGAATTACCTGAGATATTTGCAATTTAAGTGCACATATTTTGGGCAAACCCAAAAAGGTGTGACGTCACTCGTCAGTAGCCATTTTGTATAGGGCGCACAAATGGCTACTGATGAGTGACGTCACACCTTAGTATCTTGTGTGCGCGTCTAGTAAATTTTATTTGGTAGCTATGTCAAATGATTCGTTTAAATAAATGGTTTTATAATAAAAATTGGTGTAAAATGTATGGTTAGTTCAATAAAATAATTATTAAAAAAAATACTTTAACGTCGTAACGCCCAGACAGCAGACACAATGGAAAATCAATTGTTTTATGCCTTTTAAAAGGCAGCTTACGACGTTAAAAATGGACTTGCCCTTGAAACTTTGAATGCTCACAAAACCTAGTCGTTATATTATTAACTGAAAATTTTGGCTATTAGTTCTTATATACCAATATTTTGATAAAGTAGATATCAATATTTTATACTATATCAAGATTAGTCAATCTCAAATACCCTATTCTAAATCTTGAGAGTACAAAATGTCTTTACCTATAATAAATTCCAGTCACTGACTATATCAAAGCTGTGCAGGTATTAACATGGTAACAGGTTGTCCCAGATTGAAGGTCTATTATTAGTTGGTGAGCTGCTACACCTAATAATACAAAGCTAATGCTTTTGTCAATTAATAACAAAAACAGTTCAGTTTTTTTTATTTGTATAGATTAAGGAAACTCAACAGCATTGTAAAATGATCATGCTTAAAAACTAACATTGAACATTTAGCCAATAATAGAGAACCACGTCATCTATATTAAATATCTCAAGATACTACATTGAGGCTTACTTTGACTAAGGTTTTCTTTCAAAAATATAGGTAATTTCAATTTAGTGAATGCATTACGTATGTACATAGGTATTGTACATACAGCCTCGATGAAACTAGTTCCTTTTAAATGTATAGTTTAACAGCACAAAGTAATGAATGGTGTAAGAACTTGTTAAAATACTTGTACTTACTTTAAACTTATTAAGGCAAAACTATAATTAGAAGCTTATTTACGGTAGGTACCTAGCTAAAATCGAGTAAAGGTTACAACCCCTGTTTTAAATAAACTTTTCCTTCTTTAAACATAAAGTAATCTAAAGTAACGTGCATTATCTTTATCACTTACTAGTGGCCCGCCCTCGCTTCGCTTCGGTATTTTAATTTTTTGAACGAAGTAGAATTCACAACAATCAAAGTAATTAACAAAAAGAAATTTTACTGATACTTATAGGATTGATAATTTTGGTGATCGTAAACCTTAATGAAGAAATCTCAAAAAGATTTGATTTAAAAAATGCTGGAAACTCTATAACTTTACTTTGTCAAATTTAATCTGTTCCCCCGTTCACCCCTATAGGGGGGGACTTTGATAAAATGTCTATGCAAAGCCTAAATACCAATTTTCAAGATTCTAGCTTCAAAAAATTACAATACTTCGTTTCAACCCCCTTTTCCCCCCTTTTTAGGTTGAAGAAAAAAATAACGAATTCACTTTCATTACATTTGTATGCAAAGCCCAAATACCAAGTTTCAAGAATCTAGCTTTAAAATTGACAATACGGCGTTTTATCCCCCTTCCTCCCCTTTTTAGGTTGAAGAAAAAAATGCCGAATTCAATTTCTTTACATTTACATGCAAAGCCCAAATACCAATTTTCAAAGCTCAAGCTTTAAAAGTGACGAATTTTCTATACGACGCTTTAACCCCCATTCACCCTTTTGTAAGCTGAAGAAAATAAAATGCTGAAATTACTTTCATTTAATTTGTATGGAAAACCCAAATACCAATTTTCAAGATTCTAGCTTTAAAAATAATAAATCTCCCATACATTGTCTTAACCCCCATTTCACCCCTTTATGGCTTGAATTTAAAAAAAAACTAAAATAGGTCAATTTTTATTTTTGATAAACAACCATAATCCAAATTTTCAAATCTCTAACATCAAAATTGAAAGACTTTCATACTAACGTAAACCCCCCCTTTCACCCCTTTAGGGGGTTAATTTCGCAAAATCCCTTCTTAGTGCGCGCCTACATAGTAAGAACTACCTATGTTTCAAATTTCGTGATTTTAGGTCCAGTAGTTTTGGCTGTGCGTTGATAGATCAGTCAGTCAGTCAGTCAGTCACAGGCCGAGGCGTTACCTCTTTATTAATAGTATAGAAGATATTTTCTTGCATTATCTATCTATCCTTACATTTCTAGGTTACAGAAATACATTTTTACTTTTCTACTACGGAAACAAATCCCAGTAGTGGCATATGCCTAAGATAGTTGCTTTAATATTTTATTCTCACCCAATCTCAAGATCTCAGACTTCGATACATAGTGTCAATCATCACTACGAACTGAAACATGAATGTTTAATGGTTCAAAAAGGGTCTGGTTTCTACCGGATTGTCCATGGCTCCAGTTAGGTTAGTGGAATTATTAATAATATCCTCCAACAAGATCGACTACGGGAGCCAATAGCGACAATCGCTTCGGCATCAATAGTAGGATATAATATTTAAGTGCTCAAGTATATGCGGAACCACAAGTGCATTCTCTATTCTATCGTTTGGACAGGCCTGCCCCACTCCGCGTGTAGGTCTCGAACTTACAAGTACATGCGGCGGCCCCTCCGGAGAGGCTAATCAGTAGCGCTTACCATGAGTTTACAGTCACAGAACTCGCTAGCGTCTGCGTAAAAAAAATGTATGAAAAAGTGTAAACAGCGCCTCTAGCGGTCACTTGAGAAACTAAAATCTGTAGTATCGAGTTACGCGCTACGTAAACGTACTCGCTAGCGAGTAGCGTTTACGTAGCGCTAACGAGTTGACATTGAAAACCTGACATAACGTAAACTATTGCTCTGTCTCTTTCAAATGCATCACAATGAAAGAGACAAAGCGATAGTTTCGAAATACCACGAGTTTACAAATTTGACTTTAGGTATCGAAAAATACTTTACGATTGTAGTTAAGGTAACTCACTTGTCAAATATGGTGTGAAAAGGTGTTTTGATTTTACAAAATCTCACAAGCAAAATTTCAAGCTGATATGTACAAGTGGCTGGAAATCCGCTTGAACACAAATATAGGCTTAATGCGGTGGTTTTTGAGGATTTGTGTGATTTGCTTGGCGGATTACTTACACATTACACAGATTTAACATCCCTGCAAAGAATCTCCCAGGAGTCTAAGGTACCTAAGACATATCCTGTATAAACCTCAGGTAGGACATGATACTTACGGCCACAAGTCAGAGACGTTATTTAATCTAATGTTGATTGTAATTTTTTGGAGATGATCTTATAAAATACTAGTGGCCGCCCGCGACTTCGTCCGCGTGGAAAAGTAACTTTTTACCCCCTTTTTAACCCCTTACAACCCCCTTTTCGCAATAGAAAGTAGCCTATCTTCTTTCTCAGGGTCTAGATCATCTGCATACCAAATTTCATTTAGTTCAGTAGTTTTGAGCGTGAAAAGTAACAGATAGACAGACAGACAGAGTTACTTTCGCATTTATAATATTAGTTAGGATATATTAATTATTATATTTTTACTTTCAGGTGGGCATTTTGTTCAAGAGGTATTAGAAAATGAAAGCGCCAGTACAGCCACTGACTTATTATTGGGAAGAGCATTACGCGACCAATTGGCAAGAAGACTAAAAACTCAAGAGAAACAAGATATAAAAAGATATAATATTTTAATATATTAACACATTACAAAATTATTTAACTATTCTTTAAGTATTTTATTTCTAAAATATAATATGTTAGTATTCCCTAATTCTAAAAACTGCCCAAATAATTGTTGCCATCGCTAGACATCTTATTTCGGCTTCTCTTAGCCTGTTTCTCTCCGCTCTGTTTTTGCTGGATATTCCGCCATTCGTCAGTCTGACAAAAACCTGCCTTGCTAGATCTGACTGCATCCGTGTACGGGTCCTTCTGGGGATGGGGGATGACGGGTCTTGAAAACAGCCTCTACGCTGCTGGCGAGGCGTTAGAGGCAAGGGAGGACTCTGACGAGCTCGGTGCCCTGCTCTGTAGGATGGTAGAGGGGTCCTTGCAGCCGACGCCACGCCACTGCGGCGCAAAGAGAATATAATCACTCCGTTTTAAGAGACGCCATTCCATACATTGGTCTGAGCTCGAGGTTTTTTTTTTTCTTTTTTTTTCCTTGGCACAGGCTTACTTTGACTAAGGTTTTCTTTCAAAAATATAGGTAATTTCAATTTAGTGAATGCATTACGTATGTACATAGGTATTGTACATACAGCCTCGATGAAACTAGTTCCTTTTAAATGTATAGTTTAACAGCACAAAGTAATGAATGGTGTAAGAACTTGTTAAAATACTTGTACTTACTTTAAACTTATTAAGGCAAAACTATAATTAGAAGCTTATTTACGGTAGGTACCTAGCTAAAATCGAGTAAAGGTTACAACCCCTGTTTTTAATAAACTTTTCCTTCTTTAAACATAAAGTAATCTAAAGTAACGTGCATTATCTTTATCACTTACTAGTGGCCCGCCCTCGCTTCGCTTCGGTATTTTAATTTTTTTGAACGAAGTAGAATTCACAACAATCAAAGTAATTAACAAAAGAAATTTACTGATACTATAGGATTGATCATTTTGGTGATCGTAAACCTTAATGAAGAAATCTCAAAAGATTTGATTTAAAAAATGCTGGAAACTCTATAACTTTACTTTGTCAAATTTAATCTGTTCCCCCGTTCACCCCTATAGGGGGGGACTTTGATAAAATGTCTATGCAAAGCCTAAATACCAATTTTCAAGATTCTAGCTTCAAAAATTACAATACTCGTTTCAACCCCCTTTTCCCCCTTTTTAGGTGAAGAAAAAAATAACGAATTCACTTTCATTACATTGTATGCAAAGCCCAAATACCAAGTTTCAAGTATCTAGCTTTTAAAATTGACAATACGGCGTTTTATCCCCCTTCCTCCCCTTTTTAGGTTGAAGAAAAAAATGCCTGAATTCAATTTCTTTACATTACATGCAAAGCCCAAATACCCAATTTTTCAAAGCTCAAGCTTTAAAAGTGACGAATTTTCTATACGACCGCTTTAACCCCCATTCACCCTTTTGTAAGCTGAAGAAAATAAAATGCTGAAATTACTTTCATTTAATTTGTATGGAAAACCCCAAATACCAATTTTCAAGATTCTAGCTTTAAAAATAATAAATCTCCCATACATTGTCTTAACCCCATTTCACCCCTTTTATGGCTTGGAATTTAAAAAAAACTAAAATAGGTCAATTTTTATTTTTGATAAACAACCATAATCCCAAATTTTCACATCTCTAACATCAAAATTGAAAGACTTTCATACTAACGTAAACCCCCCCTTTCACCCCTTTAGGGGGTTAATTTCGCAAAATCCCTTCTTAGTGCGCGCCTACATAGTAAGAACTACCTATGTTTCAAATTTCGTGATTTTAGGTCCAGTAGTTTTGGCTGTGCGTGATTAGATCAGTCAGTCAGTCAGTCAGTCAGTCAGTCAGTCAGTCACAGGCCGAGGCGTTACCTCTTTATTAATAGTATAGAAGATAGAAGAAGATATTTCTTGCATTATCTATCTATCCTTACATTTCTAGGTTACAGAAATACATTTTTACTTTTCTACTACGGAACAAATCCCAGTAGTGGCATATGCCTAAGATAGTTGCTTTAATATTTTATTCTCACCCAATCTCAAGATCTCAGACTTCGATACATAGTGTCAATCATCACTACGAACTGAAACATGAATGTTTAATGGTTCAAAAAGGGTCTGGTTTCTACCGATTGTCATGGCTCCAGGTTAGGTTAGTGAATTATTAATAATATCCTCCAACAAGATCGACTACGGGAGCCAATAGCGACAATCGGCTTCGGCATCAATAGTAGGATATAATATTTAAGTGCTCAAGTATATGCGGAACCACAAGTGCATTCTCTATTCTTCGTTTGGACAGGCCTGCCCCACTCCGCGTGTAGGTCTCGAACTTACAAGTACATGCGGCGGCCCCTCCGGAGAGGCTAATCAGTAGCGCTACCATGAGTTTACAGTCACAGAACTCGCTAGCGTCTGCGTAAAAAAAATGTATGAAAAAGTGTACAGCGCCTCTAGCGGTCACTTGAGAAACTAAAATCTGTAGTATCGAGTTACGCGCTACGTAAACGTACTCGCTAGCGAGTAGCGTTTACGTAGCGCTACGAGTTGACATTGAAAACTGACATAACGTAAACTATTGCTCTGTCTCTTTCAAATGCATCACAATGAAAGAGACAAAGCGATAGTTTTCGAAATACCACGAGTTACAAATTTGACTTAGGTATCGAAAAATACTTTACGATTGTAGTTAAGTAACTCACTTGTCAAATATGGTGTGAAAAGGTGTTTTGATTTTACAAAATCTCACAAGCAAAATTTCAAGCTGATATGTACAAGTGGGCTGGAAATCCTCTTGAACACAAATATAGGCTTAATGCGGTGGTTTTTGAGGATTTGTGTGATTTGCTGGCGTATTACTTACACATTACACAGATTTAACATCCACGCAAAGAATCTCCCAGGAGTCTAAGGTACCTAAGACATATCCTGTATAAACCTCAAGGTAGGACATGATACTTACGGCCACAATCAGAGACGTTATTTAATCTAATGTTGATTGTAGATTTTTTGGAGATGATCTTTATAAAATACTAGTGGCCGCCCGCGACTTCGTCGCGTGGAAAAGTAACTTTTTACCCCCTTTTTAACCCCTTACAACCCCCTTTTCGCAATAGAAAGTAGCCTATCTTCTTTCTCAGGGTCTAGATCATCTGCATACCAAATTCATTTAGTTCAGTAGTTTTGAGCGTGAAAAGTAACAGATAGTACAGGACAGACAGAGTTACTTTCGCATTTATAAATAGTTAGGATATATTAATTATTATCTTTTACTTTCAGGTGGGCATTTTGTTCAAGAGGTATTAGAAAATGAAAGCGCAGTACAGCCACTGACTATTATTTGGGAAGAGCATTACGCGACCAATTGGCAAGAAGACTAAAAACTCAAGAGAAACAAGATATAAAAAGATATAATATTTTAATATATTAACAACATTACAAAATTATTTAACTATTCTTTTAAGTATTTTATTTCTAAAATATAATAATTTTAGTATTCCCTAATTCTTAAAACTGCCCAAATAATTGTTGCACATCGCTAGGACATCTATTTTCGGCTTCTCTTAGCCTGTTTCTCTCCCGCTCTGTTTCTTGTGGATATTCCGCCATTCAGTCAGGTCTGACAAAAACCTGCCTTGCTTAGATCTGACTGCATCCGTGTACGGGTCCTTCTGGGGATGGGGGATGACGGGTCTTGAAAACAGCCTCTACGCTGCTGGCGAGGCGTTAGAGGCAAGGGAGGACTCTGACGAGCTCGGTGCCCTGCTCTGTAGGATGGTAGAGGGGTCCTTGCAGCCGACGCCACGCCACTGCGGCGCACTGGTTTAAAGAGACGTGAGAGAGATTAAAACAAGCAACTAAACTTTCAATTTTGCCACTAAAATTCACCTAATAAAGTCTTTCACCCATGCTGTCACTATATAATACAATGTACTCTGTGGAATTTATTCTAAGTCTGTCACATTGACAAAAATAATACCAATACAATTTAAAAAACATCATAAACATCAGCTTTACCCACTGCTATAAGACATTTAAAATAAGTCGGATTATCTTAATTTTTTAATTTCGTGGCTGTGGATATCAAGCTTTTTTGGGTATATCTATCGAACTCTGTCATTTGAGTACAGTTAGAAAGAAACAGCTACATAGGGCGTGATGACAAGCACGTCACTTTCTGCGTAAATAACGCACTCGCTATCGAGCTAACGCTAACGTTTTTAAACCCTACGTACGTGTTCAATCGAAATCTATTTGACGCCCGTTTACTCGCTCGCTATCGACTGTAGTAACGTTACGTTACTTTTCGATGCCAACTCATGGTAGCGCTACTGTAGAAAGAAACTCACTCACGAGCGAGCGGCGACGCAGCTGCGCAGGTACGACAGTTGTTTGCGATAGAAAGAGAACGCACTTCTAGGTATGAATAATGTAGGTGTTGAACGCTGGGCGGTCGGAATTTCAACTTTATGTCATGGTAGCCTGAGTCTTTATTTTCTATAAACGGTTTTTAGGAGTGGACTTTCTGTACTTGTACTAGTTTGGCCATGAACTAAAATGTATGTCGTAAAATACTTACACAAATTCGTCGACGTAGTACAGGGTTCAGTTAGTTTACTAGTAGAATTATTTCCTTATTTGGTTTCATTCAGTTACCAACTAACCGCTAATTCGCAAACGTCCTCAAAATGTGAGTGTATAAATTTAGATACACCTGAACTATTGAAAGTGAGACAAGTATACCGTAGAACTTCTCTAGGGTTATCTGAGTCTCCTATGGGCTAAATCTCGGTAACGGATACGTCAAGGATTTGGATAATTAACTCTCTCAATAAGTTTAGGGTTTAGTTCAAAAGTGAAGGGTGGCGAGAAGTAAAAGCTTGGGAGCATTTTTTTTAAATAAAATGTACTGTTTTAATCTGCAGGGTGTATCTGTAAACATTTACATCCCTTTAACCACGTGTTCTATCAACCATTTGATTCTGAGCAACATTTGTTCAGCAACTTTTTTAAATTCTTCGAAAAAATTTTTGACTCCCCATACAAAATGACAAAGTCTTGTGACCAACTTTGTATGGAAAGATGAAAATTTTTCATGCGAATTTTCAAAATTCATAGAACAAATGTTGTTCAGAATGGTTGGTAGAATACGTGGTTAAAGGGATGTAAATGTTCACAGATACACCCTGTATACGCCGTTTAATCCCGAGGCCTTTATTATGAAACAGGTAAGACGAAAAAAGCCCCTTTAGCATGATAGATCATCAAAATAAGTAAAATAAAAATCAGCTGTTCCATACAAAAAAGGATATTCACCGGGAATTAATGTATCACAGAGCCTCTTTTCGGATGAAATCGAGTTACATAATATATAATAAACTCTCGACTATATACTTATCCTACATAAAAAGTTAAAATTTTCTCAAAGTAACTTTACAGTGGGAGAGGCATGAAAGGGCCGAATCGACCGGATTGATACCACAGCCTCACAAAGACCGGCGTGAAGCAGCACCTGCGCTGAGTTTCATCGAGTGAGTTAGAGTACCGGAGGCCCCATTAGGGGAAAGGGGGTTTAAAGTTGGCAACGCACTTGTGACTCTACTGCTGTTGCAGGGTTTGATCCGTCTGCTCGTCTGCTACCTTTTACATAGAAAAATAACTTATTGCGGGTTGGTTCTAGTTTGAAAACCTATGTCCAATTAAAAAATCCTTTAAAGGTACGCAGCGCCCCTTTACATTGAATCAAAATGAATAGCAAATTCAATTGCTTTTTTATTGCTGTACGATGACACGTGACAGGTACTTCGAAGGCAAATTATCCAGGGAGGGTGTTAAAATGAACTTGATTCGCTCGTAAAAAGCGTAGTAAGCGGTTGAGGAAGAACGGCAATGAATTCCAAATGTTGATAGCTTCATTATACGCACGCATTTACCAGATCCTTTGAATAAAGCTCTTAAGTTACAACTTTATCATTTAAGTCTTTTTTACGATATTTGTATTTTTTTTTATTCAAAAATGGTTCGAAAATCCAGCGAGCGGGTCATTGACCTTTTAAGAAGGAGTACGCTCTTATTTACAAGGTCCCTAAGTCATAGCCGTCAGGAAATACTGCCGCGGCTAAACCGTACCTTCTAGGTTAGGTATAACTTTGCTTATCCATACTAATCACAAAAACCTATACTTACTTGACTGGCTCAGCGATCCGAATCGAGTCTTGGCCTGCCCACAACTACCACTTAATGTGTTACTCTTTATGGAGCAAAACCTAATAATAAATCTGAATAATGTCAACGATGAATCCTCCATAACAATATGACATCGTTATGAGAGATGAATGAAATCGCGAGATTAGACACGCACGCATTCGCGTGACGGCTGATTATGATTAATCAATGTGATACCAGGGGGAATTGGCTCGGTAGAGCGCGGCCTCATCACCAATAAGAGTACGCAGTTTACTATCGAACTTAAATTAAATTTTGCTTCAATAAACCAAAGCATTCGGTGTTCAAATTGTTTTTTCTCTTTTACTGCTACCAGTGTATAGAGACACTCTTAATTCTGCCAATGTCGAGTGATTAAAGATACACGTTTTGTCACTTGCAAGCATACCTTCAAAATAAACACTGAATATAATGACCCTTTGGCAAGTGCAAATACTAAGTGTGTTAATTTTTCTCTCCCACCTCAACCCCAATTTTCGAACATATTCGTAGCTCGGGTTTTGATCACCGATCCGCATTAGGAAAGTAATTAGTTCTAATCCCATCATAGTAGTGATAACTTGATTTCTATTAGAAAGGCCTTTGTCCTGCAGGCCTCCCGTATATACGCTGATACTTTTGTTAGGAGATGCTCAGGATATCTCGTTGATGTTTTAAAAGTATCAAAAAAGCTCGCACCAAGTAACCAGGCAATAAAAAACATCATCATATCTTGAAGTTGTTCATGGGCAGCGGTGATTACTTACCAGCACGAGACCCGCTTACCTCTAGTATTTAAAAAAACACATCATCAGCAACCCACACTCGTCCACTGCTGGACATAGGTTTCCCCTATGCACGCCACTGCTCGCGATTTTCGGCCACTCTCATCCAGTCTCATCTAATAAAAAATATAACTTCCTCTAATAATATCCTACTTTATAGGGTCTCCAAAATAATACTTTTGCAACATCCAATTTCTGTGATAGTCATGTCAAATATTCTAATAAATCCCCATGTTTGCCTCGTATTCGGACCATTCACTATGTATATTATATCAGATACAACAGCGGCTCCAACAAATGACCAGACCTTAAGCAAATATTTATTTCATCAATAACATTTGTATTAATACAGGAAACGAATGGTCATGAGTAAGATATTGGTTATAGGAAGTTGTTTTTGTTTCCCCTAAAAGATATCTATTTCAGAGCAAAAGTTTTCATGTGAAACCATTGAATCATGTGGATAAGACTAATCAACTTTATTAATGCTATCAATGTTCTTGATAGTTTAAAACCGGGCATAACCTGACATTAATTAGTATTCAAGAATAAACTATAATTATTGTTCGGTACGAACACTCATGACATGATGCAGTAATTAGGCCATTGACCGCCACACGGCTTTTTTGTCTTATTATATTGATACTTTATCAAAATGTTGGTAATTATAAACCAATAGCAAATATTTTCAGTTATATAAAAATATAACGTCTAGCTTGTGTGTGTTTTGTGCGCATTCAAAGTTTCATGGGCAAGTCCATTCTGACTTAATGATACTATTGTCATGAACTCAAATATCAACAACCCTATGAATATTAAATCAAAATTAAAATAAGCAAGTAGGTACTAAGTAGACAACACTACTAAAATTGAAACTGAAATTCCGACAAACGTTTGCTACTTCTGAACAAGCGCCTAAACGAGGTGAGAAAAGCGAAAAATATTCGCACAGGTGGGAAATTTATATACGTAGATCCTTTTATATTAATAAAGTGGTCGCGGTTCGCAGTCTGACATCCTAATATTTTCTGGGAACAAAAAAGGGGGAGTACACAGAAATACAATAAGGAAAATTTTGCTCGATTACCCTCCTTCGTTATTAATCGGATTCTTATGTTTCATTTCTGGTTATATGCCAAGTTCTACGTTCATTTTAGGTGCCTATAGGAACGTTAGAATGAATAATGTGGTCGATAAAGCTAGAGGAATAAGAGGATGTTATTTCATCCATCCTCTTCGTGGTTGCGTCTCAAGTCATCGTTTTGGAGCCCATAGTACCTTTGGGCAATAATCAAGGTATGTTTAGTAATTACAACGAAACGTGTGCCTGTGCCCTAGTACCAAGCCTCTTGAACATATTTACGTAATAGTTATTGCAACAACTTAGATACATAATAATATATTTACATGTGGATGTAATGAGTTCAAAAGACATGTTCTGGATTCACTCTAGATTCGAGTCCCAATTTAATTAATTTATCCTTATCCAAATTTGTGGTTTAAGATCTTTTTTTTCTCATAAGAATTACAAAAATAAATTCACTTACTGAGAAAACATTTTAACAGATCACAAATTAAATGAATTAAACGTTATTCATGCCTGACGGCGACGGCGGGAATGATGGGTTCACCTACCTAGGTTCGACGGGCGGCAGCACAGGGAAGGGAAGGGACTCACCAGGCAAACTCACTTGCAGGAAAGCAGGCACTTTATTTTACAAACAACTTACTCGTGTAAATTCAAAATCGATACTAATAAAAATATGACTATCAAAAACATAATAAAAAAGAACAAATTCCAAATATAAAATACTGATATAAAACCTTAATTAAATACTACAAAGCAGGTATGTTGCCAACAATCCCAATTCAATATAATTTGGCTAAATTTAAGTTAATGTAATAATTATAATTTTATAAAATGTAATTTCTTGAATTGAAATGTAAATTTAATTTGACGTAAAGTACTTAATTATTTTTTTACAGTTTATTTAATGAATTCGCATTTATTTATCATGATCTTTGAAAATGTGCTTTGTTGTAAGTAGGTATTGTTACTGCCCAATTTAGAGTAATAATACCAGGACTTTTAACAATCCGTGGATAACGGTGTTGGTTACTCATATGTGTAGGTCACTGTATGTTATTCTGAATAAACAAATGAAAAAATAAATCTGATATTTGCAATGCTTAGACAGGGGAACTAGTCCAATTGAATCACTGAACCCACGACTTTTGGTGTATGGGTGAGGGTCACTACCAAATGGGTAATCAGGCCAGTATCAGTGTACGATTTCAAACCTAACCTGAGGGTAACAGGTACCGTAGCTCACAAGGAACGATACCAAAATCCCAATCCATAGATATTTTAGCCACCTGTACACTCAATATTTGATTTACAAGCACCCCAATTACGGAATGGCCCCATAAGGCGAGATAGCCGAACCGGGCCGAATTGAAGGAAACATTACTGAGGCTCATTTGCTATCACCGCTCGCAGGCGCATAGATTGATGGGCGGCCTCACTAACCCCGCTCCATCTACCCCGGATGAAAACAAATGGACCACGTGTTCCAAACCAGGTTAGTGGAATTATTGACACTGAGGTGGAAGTTGACCTCTTTTGTCTTTGAACTGTCTGTACAAAGCAAACAAGCTAGGCAGGCGAGCGGTTTGTCATTGTTCCGGCAGATGGCATTGTGCGTTTTTCCATCGCGCAAGCAATGTGTGTCACGGGAATAATGACCTCAAGCCTCCTGCCTAGGTTAGGTCGCTCCACCCCTCGCGGGTAGGGGCTATGCCAGTAGGGTCCGGACTCGCCAGCGGGGTGAAGCCCACCACCGGACATGTCCCCTAGGCCTATAAAAGGCCGCACCAATGCCCCGTGCATAGCAATGCACGGCGAACGCCATCACTGAAATGAAAATACTTCCAGAACAGTTTCTCCCGACCACTAGCGGGGCCGCGGCCGTGAGCATGCCACGAGAGGTTCAGCAGTATAAAACATCAATCATGAAACGAGAGAACTGGTTATTTCATTCTACCGTCTCCCTACCTGATCCTGGAGGGTGCTTTTTATAATACATAAGTAAGTAGGTACGTACATTTAGTCGGGGTTCTATGCGGGAGAAGGATAAGCTGGGCGTAAACCTAGCCTCCCCATCATGATAACCTACATGTAAAAAAAATCCTAGCTGCGTTCTCAAAAAGGCAATTTTTGCTGAAATGACCGTAAAAAATATCACAAAAACTTACAAGTAACGATACCAAAATTATAATCCATTTAAATTTTAGCCATCTGTAGACTGAATGTTTGATTTAAAAATCTACTTAAGTTTCAATGGTTGTTGTGTCATATTTTGATAAAAATATACAAAATAAAAGTAATCCCGTCTGTTTACTTTAGCTCCAACCCATTTTTTTCTGTTAGTAAATAATTATATAAACTTATATACACATCCACAGCAAAATAAAAAAAAAACCAAAGCTGTAAATAGAAGTTAACAACTTAAAAAAAAACACTATATCCATATACTCATCCCTGTCATGATAATATTATGTAACATTTTAGTTCATATCGATAAAAAATAACGTGTGATCCGGACTGGTCACGGGAGCCCCTAATATTTGGAGGGTTCTCTAATAGATTGATATTTGGCCTTTGCACTGTAGGTGAAGTCACAGTAAAGCGAAGTAAAAGTAGAGCAACCAATTCGTATCTATTTAGGTAGGTACCTAAAAGCCTGGTTGTTACCAAAATAATTTACGTCTTTCTACTGCAGCATGTGTTTTGTTTTTTTTTTTAATTACCTAATCCCAAAAAAAAAACCACAAAACACATACACCATATTATCAATCTTCTATTAATAATTACTATGTGGAACTAATAACCCGAAACAAAAAGAGAACGGGCCATTTGTACGGACATTACTAAAGAAGATTTCCCAACACACGTTTCCTAATTTTTCCCTAGGTCATAAGCTATTTGAAAATCAATATTATGTGATGAAAAAAAAAACTATCTTGTGGTTAGAAACATGTACAACAACGACTAGACTACGCCATCAAGGACTTTTAGGAAGATTATTTTGAATGGGTGGCAGGCAAATCACCCAATGTGGCCATGGTCACCCAGAACTCTAATAGTTATTCGGATGTAGATGTCTCACTGCCACGTGTAAAACTGTGATGGTGGTTCGCATATTACCAAAGTTGGGGTCACGTAGGCCGCCATATGGTAGATATCGTTAACCTCACAGGGTGTCCAAATTGATCCCAGGGATTTAAGCCAGCTTGCAAAGTTCATTTTTGTTATAGTTTTGTTTCAGTACGCAGGATTTCTTATATTATTTAGCATGTGTACAAACATACAACCATATATGTTTAATCCCTAATTTAGTAAGTGATTTCAAATCCTTAATGCCTTTGTCAGCTATCTCTATCTCCATTTTGTAATTTATCCATAATGTTCAATTAAGCTGTCAACATAATTATTGCATCTATAACCACTTGTTATTCTGGGGGTTGGAGCACTGGTGAGCTGTAGGTATCAGGGTTCTTCATGAAACCTATATCAGGCGCCACAGTCACTCACTCTAGAGGTCTATAGTAAAATGTGTATGAAAGATAATAATAATATAATAAATATATTATTATTATTGTGCTCTACCGACTAAAGAAACTATTTCTTCCTGGATCAGGGGGGCACAGGATTATTGTGAGTGGCGAACACGGTAGGAAACTTATACCTACGCAGTAATGCAATGCCACCTGCCCGTTGGGCTGACGATATTGAAATAGGTAGTGGGGAAACAATGGATGAGGCTGGCTGGGGACCGTAGTGGCAAGATAAAGAAGAGGCCTGTACTCAGCAGTTGGTGGATGTGGGCGGATATAATGATGAAGGGAATGCTAGACCTGGATGAAGTTTCCTTTACAGATTGGCTTATGGTATAAATATGCATAAATATGAACAGTATTAAAATTTTTATGCGATTCTACATCACGAAAGCAAAGTTCGCATGTCTTCTAGGATTATATACAACAAACTGAGATGGTATACTAGATCATGATCCTTGAGCCAAAACCAGCCGCTAGGCGGAAGATCTTTCCTTTTAATGGGGAATAACCCATCCCAATTAATGAATACTAACTACCAGCCACTTGAATTCCCTAAATGCAGTGTCTTCTTTCATCGAGCTAACTCTATTAGCTGATACCGCGTGAGTGAGACATGACATGAGTTATCGGCTGAGATCACATGAGTTTGAGCAAGACGCATAACGCTTCGGACCGTCTGATCGGATACGCGGTGAGCGTATCTAATTCGTCTCGATGTTGGTGCTGCCGGTGTGCAGCCAACCGGTAGGTAATACAATAAGAAGGATCTGTATGGTACATGTGTTTCAATAAGCATAGTAGTAGTAGTAATAGTACAATAATAAATAAGTACAAGACCGCCAACTTCCGGAATTCGAGCTGGCACTGATATTAATATTTTAATACGGTTCACATAAAGCTCAAAAAATTACAAAGGTTACGTTAAAAAGGCTTCGTTTTTTGCCATTTGGTTACAGAACCCTAAAAATTAAAAGGTATTCAAATACTTTTTTTTTATAAGTATGTGATTGGTGGCACGCGCAGGAGGCCGCAGTCGTGGCTGGCCTCCCTTCAGGTGGACCGACGAACTGGTAAAGGTCGCTGGGGTCCATTGGATGCGGGTGGCACAGGACCGATCTGTGTGGAGAACTTTGGGGGAGGCCTATGTCCAGCAGTGGACGTCTATTGGCTGAAATGATGATGATGATGATTGGTGGCAGACGAGCAGACGGATCCACCTGATGGTAATCGATGGCTGCCGCCCATAAACACCTGCAACATCAGTAGAGTCACAAGTGCGCTGCCAACCTTTAACCTTCTTTCCCCCCAGTTGGGCTTCCGGTACCCTGACTGCATTTGACAAAACATATTTAATATGAACGGGACTTAACTCCACTGGCGTCCGGTTGTGACCACGACCATCGTTACGTGGTCGCGAAACGTCAAGAAGTAAGTGCTATTAATATACATATTTACAATTAAAAATACTCGCATTTAGTCCCGTTTAAATCAAAAAATGGTATAGGTAATGCAAACCGAAAGTTTAAAAACATAACTCACAAACCAATACGAGCGGGAATTAAAGACAAAAATTAAGGTTTGAGTATTAATTTCAAAGAGTAGTAACTCGAAAGAAACTCACGAACACTAAATAGCAAGTTGCAAAATCATGATACGATAACTGAACGAGTTTGAGTTCGCAAACATAATTACGAGGCGGCTGCGATCGGCGAACTCCGCGTGAAATTGGTACACGCTACTATGGTGACTACGGAGAACGTAGACGTTAAAAATGTAATATTTAAGATTGTTTTAAAAATATAAAATAAGCAAGTCACGTGACCCACTTTGTATGAAAGTTAACTTTTGGGCTGACACTTAGAATGTCTGATCAGAAAAACTTTGGTACACGTTTTTGGCCCGACCCGGGGATTGAACCCGACCCTTGTATTATATATATCAGAAAACAGAGGCTTTATAAATATAATTGCACAAAAAAATGCATACGGGCTTTATGTAGGCTACGTCGCGATGAGTCTTGTAGGCAAGTATTTAGATATGGTTTGCTACCGCTATCGTATTATGAAATGTGCATATTTACACATAAACTTATTATGGTAGGTACTATGTATTTAGAAAAGCCTGTGATGTACCTAAATACAAGATTGAAAAGAAATCCTCAAAGGCTTATTTTAAATGAAATATCCCGGACAGAAAATTAAAGCAAAAACTATCTCACTATGTGTGTTAAGATCAATAATACTCGTAAGATCTCAAATTAGCTACGTTTAACATTATCGAGGTTGTAAATTATTTTTGCCCAAGCTTTCGTAGTCACCTATTCGCCCTTACTTTGGTAGCATGTTCTCAACTACCTATCAAACATACCTACATACCTAAACAATCTAAGAAGACAACTTTTAATGTTCCAATCTAATCCTTATAATAGCTTGATTTAAGGTGATAAAAACATAAATTACTTTTACACGAAACGTAGGATAAGACTTATAACTACATAACATTTAACAAAAACATATATAAAAAATAAACATAACATTTTTTTTTAAATTTAGTCCTTACGAATAATTTGAAATAAAAGTGCTTAACCTGACACGCGTAAGAGGACTTTACGCATTTTTCGAATATAGTCAAAAACTTTTGACCACGTTCTGCAAGAGGGTATATTTGTGTCGGGAGTAAAACTTATACCGTTACCTGCGGGACAAGCGGAGCGTGATATCGATTGGCGTTGACTTGATTCCGGGCAGACCGTCTGTAAACAGGTTAGTGCAGAGTCGCAAAATCTTTTGGCCATGGTCGCTTTTGGGAGATGCCCACTGGTAGGTAGGTATTTTCTTAATGTGATCACATAAAAAAAAGAAACAAGTCACGTGACTTTGCAATTTTCTATTAGAACGTATGCGGTATACTTGTACGGCGACAACCTTTAAGTAACTCAATTTTATAACTTTTATGTAAAATAAGATTACAATTTCCCAAATGTAAATACCTAAATAAATACATGCACCAGACAATCACACTAATCAACCTGTAGCGCTACCATGAGTTGACATCGAAAACTGACATAACGTAAACTATTGCTCTGTCTCTTTCAAATGCATTACAATAAAAGAGACAAAGCGATAGTTTTCGAGAGCGAGGATAGTATTTCAAACTCATGGTGAGGCCACTGGTCTCAAACTATCAGTGGGCAATCCAGGAATTAGTACAGGTACTATGAGCACCAGATGATGATAATAAACTAGGGGGCCAACCCACAACACCTAGACCCAAGAAAACTTGGAAAATGTAGTTTTCCTAAATTGACTAAACCGGGATTCAAACTTTGGACCTTTCGCGCTTCGATCAAATACCATAGCTTCCACGAGGCCGTCAACAAAACTGTAGCAGCTACATAAAATAGCCGTTCTGACGAAGATTGCCTACAACAAATAGCTTACATCTGAGACGCCCTTCAGTTACACTACGCAGCGTCAGGGGATGGAGCTAACCGTCCGAGACTGTGCAGTTCAGGTGTGTACCCAAAAATCGCTGACTCTGAACAAATCTAGCTACTCAATTTATTTGCGTCAAGTTGCTTATCTGAATTCGTAAATGTTTGAGTATACTGTGCTCCTACATGACATGACGTGATGATAAGACATGACGTGATTACGAAACTGATGACGTACGTGTTAAACAAGTGCGTCTCGCGTGAAGCATGCTCGTGCCAAACGCCAAAGGTCGTGGGTTCGACTACCTTAGACAAACGTGCGTGTGATGAACACTTGTGTTTGTTCAGTGTCTGGGTATAATTTATGTATTTAAGGCCCTACAACGATTTATTTGATTTGAAGAGACTCCGCCCGTTCCCCCCGCACACCTCATGCAACACTCGTAACTTTGTCACTTGATTCGCGTCAAATCGCACTTTCGCATGCGCGGTCACAGTAAATAAAGCAGTAAGGACATTGTGTCTGTGGTATACACGACCGACGTCTATGAAATATCGTATTCTTTTTTCGAAATTATTTACTTCACAAATTACGTACTTTCTGGATCGGTACCGCCCAGCTTAGTGAAAGTCTATGAAATATATAAAAAATATTGATACTCTTTCAAAATATTGGTAAATAAGAACCAATGGCCAACATTTTCAGTTAAAAATATAACGTCTAGCTGATTTTGTGAGCATTCAAAGTTTCATGGGCAAGTCCATTTTAAAGAATAAAATTTAAAAAAAATAATTATATCATTGAACTACCCGTACATTTTACACCAACTTTTATTATAAAACCCAAACAAAATTTACATAGTAGTTTGAGTTGTGACGTCACACTTCAATAGACATTTGTACAGAGCGTTTTTGGAATTGCCCAAAATATGTGCTCTCAAAGTTGTGATATCTCAGCTAATTCAAATGAGAATCAAGTGATTCTTTCAACAATGTTTCTTAAATTGAGGCATCTTTTGATATGTGTTTACATAAAAAAATATAGTCAAATACCCAAAGAGCTAAATCACGCTAAATCGTGAAAACGATAACATATCTGTGACATGAGCGACAGTGAACTTGACAGCCACACCCATTCCGGCCACACCCCGACCACATTTTGCCACGTATCGGTCTGTACCTCTTGGGCAATGATAAAACAATGTTATTATTCATTAATACTGAACAAAATCAAAGTATGGATGAGATCTGCCATGACAATAACACTACTGAGCAAGCTAAAGTATAAAATTGTGAGAGATGGTGTATTGGTGTGCTTGTATAGTGTTTGAGTATCTGGCGTCAAAGCAGGAGGAAAGAATGTGTTGCACAGTAGCCATTACTACCCGTGCGGATAAACATTGGGATTAGAAATTAAAACGGCGAAACTATTCACTTCTCGCTCGCACACTATTTGCGTCTATACTCGCACGACTGACAAAAAAAAAGCTGCGTTTTAATATAAATATGTGAGCTAGACGCGCTCTCAGTTTTGAAGCTTACGTTAAAATTGTCTTTTTTTTATGAGATAGGGGGCAGACGAACAGACGGATCACCTGATGGTAAGCGATTACCGCCGCCCATGGATCCCCGCAACACCAGAGGAGTCGCAAGTGCGCTGCCGACCGACCGGACCGCTAATATATGTATCCCATCAAAAACAATACTCGACAAAAAAACCAAGTCTCCCAACTACCGTAAAAAGTGGTGAGATCCATGTTTCGCCAAGTCGGTTATTCATTTATTGATTTGGCAATCACACAATATATCTCACAAGCAATGCATAAATTGATTCGGTTGTTTAATGTGATTGCCATTTAATGTGAAACTAACGATTAAAATTTCTATGAAAATAAATCTATAATCGAATTGAGCCATAAAAGGACAACTCTAATCGTTCTCACCAAAAAGGCCGACTTTCGATACTGTTTTAGCTTTATTTACTGTGGCACGGTCAACACACGTCATCAGAAACGAATTAGGATACCACGGAGACGCAACATACCTAATTAAAATTTAAAAAGGTAAAAAATGAGAGGCGATAAAATATCCCAACTAATATTGAAACTTCGTGAGATTAACTCCTTGGATTCCTCTGTAGCATGCTATTGTCGCAGGAGTTCGAACGGCAAGGTGATCTGAACGGGTAGGTTGTTGAGAGGTGCGATGTCCCTGATAACGTCAATATATGCTTTGCGTCTGATAACGTCAATTGAAATCACGATTCCAATTCTGTAATTTTGACCGCTGTTGTGACAATTAACTTTGCTCCTATACTGTCGAAGTGCACGAAGGTTCTACATTCTTCTGACAGACAACATCGAAAATCCATGAACAGCCTCGTTAAGTGCTGATGTATGCTGAACATATGGCGCTGATAAAGTTTTATCAAAAATTGAGTCACGTAGCGACTCCAATGTTGGTCTTTGTTCTTTTGCAGATTTCGTTTTTCTGACTAATAATGACATACTTCAATTTGCTCGCAACTGGCATAGGTCCGTCGTCTAAGAGAGCTGTTGCAGCACTGAGCAGGTGAGAACACGGCTACACAATTATACTCAATGGTCATGTCAATAAAGTCGTGAATACGTTGCACCCAGATTCTATCAAGTTGCTCAAAGATGTCGACAAAATCACGAAAAATTAATTACGTATTTATAAAAAAACTAGGCTGAATAACACAATTCTGACACATACCAGACATCAGTATTTATAATATCTACTAATTAAAGGAATTTCCGATTGAATTGGTAATCTCGCTCAGTAAATATCTGGAGAAAACGTAATTTTTAGAGGTATTTTCAAATCGAAAAACTATCGAACCAAACTCGCCAAATCGTGTTTCTAAAACATTACAGACTTAGATAAAGGTATGAATTAATGTTCACCTTAGTATCAGATTGTACCGTCTCCCAGGGACCTGGCAAAGCCACAATGAAGGTAAGGTTTTTTTTTTATGTAGCCCCTTAAGTATTCTATTTGTGTTTTCTGTGTTGTTTGTTGTAACACAAGTGTAAAGTACTTAGTACTGAGTCAGTTTAATGTATGAGATGTTGTGTAAATTCCTCAACCAGATCTAAAAATAAGTATAGCCCAGTAACTTTTTATGGAAGTCAAGATCATCAAATTTAGCACATAATAATAATACTTCATTATACAGGGTGTATCTGTGATCATTTACATCCCTTTAACCACGTGTTCTATCAACCATTCTGAACAACATTTGTTCAACAACTTTTCCAAATTCTTCGAAAAATTTGTAGACTCCCCATACAAAATGCCAAGTCACGTGACTGAATTTTTATGGAAAGTTGAATTTTTTTTATGCGAATTTTCAAAAGTCATGGCACAAAATGGTTGGTAGAACACGTGGCTAAAGGGATGTAAATGTTCACAGATACACCCTGTATAGATATAATACCTAAATGCAGAAGAATAAGAATAAAATGAGTAGGTATTTATTATCGTCTCGTTATATCAAATGAAAAGGAACTCACGTCCATTAAAATAAACGTATTTTGCTTTGGGTACACCTGTGACACGATAAATAAATCTTCTTGGAAATTATATTTATCTTTGTAGGACAAACCTATATGTATAAAACAATCAATCATAAAATGAGAACAGTGATTTTAAAAAAGAAAGTACATAGATAAGTTCCGCACCGTCGCCGCACCGCATCGACCACCCTGTTGGTTCAATGGTAGGGAATGCTGCATCTGGGCCAAGGGTTGCGGGTTCGATCCCCGCACAGTACAAACATTTGTGTGCATGAACATGTCTGTTTGTATTGGTCTGGGTGTTTTCTATGTATTATAAGTATGTATTTACAAAAGAAAATTATTATATGTAAATACATATTTGTAATCCAACTGTTGGTTCTGATATCTGTAACACAGGTGCTTCAGCTACCACCTATCTCAGAGTCAGATCAATGTATGTGATGTAGTGAAATATATTAATATATATATTATGTGGCATAGCTCTTAAGCCGTTAGTCCTGCGCCCGATCTCTCTCTGGTCTTACACTGGTGTCCCAACGAAGTATGAGGGTAAGGGAATAGAGAGTGCATCTGTGTTTGCGTACACACTTCAGCACTTTAATATTATCTTGTGAGAAGGAGGAAGGAAAATTATGTATTATTATAATAGAGACATGCATGGACACTCCCTACATCCTTTTTATTCTTAACTCAAAGTATAGTAATGAACCATTTTAATGTTTTCATCCAGCAGAAACCCTCATAACGTTTATCATGAAAGCCTTTTTGGTACATGAGACCTAAGATATTAGCAAAAAATTACTACATATTTAGCTCCATAAATATTTTCTGGGTAGATGTTATTCAATTTCGTATAGAACAGCTGATTTTAATATCGCATTAGTGACATAAATGATACGATACTTCAATCGCGAGAGCTTTATTATGAGTTATTTTTCGTATTATTAACGGTGTATATTAGTCGGTGAATCTTCGTGTACATCAGTTAACTTCGTGTTAAGTGTGAAAAACTTAGTAAGAGCTATTTGAATCAATCAGCAGAATGCTTGACGACCTCAGTAGAGTCTCTCAACAAGTGGGTCTCAAAATGAACATGGACAAGACGAAACTCATGTTGAACTCTCATGTCGTACCCACTCCTGTAAAAGTTGGAAGCTCTACACTGGAAGTTGTAGACGAATATATTTACCTCGGACAAAAAGTGCAACTTGGTAAGTCCAACTTCCAGAAAGAGGTCGACCGGCGAATCCCACTCGGCTGGGCAGCGTTCGGGAAGCTACGCAGCATATTTTCGGCTCATCTATCACAGTGTCTGAAGACGAAAGTCTTTAATGCGTGTGTATTGCCAGTGATGACATACGGAACTGAAACGTGGCCGCTTACAATGGGCCGCTTAAGAAGGCTCAAAGTCACTCAGAGGGCAATGGAGAGGGCTATGCTCGGAATCTCCTTGCGTGATCGTGTCAGAAATGATGAGATCCGCAGGAGATCTAAGGTCACGGACATAGTCCAAAGAATTGCGTTGCTGAAGTGGCAATGGGCAGGGCACATTGCGAGGAGAACAGACGGCCGTTGGGGTGGAAAGGTCCTTGAGTGGAGGCCACGCGCAGGAGGCCGCAGTCGTGGCAGGCCTCCCACCAGGTGGACCGACGATCTGGTAAAGGTCGCGGGAGTCCATTGGATGCGGGTGGCACAGGACCGATCTGTGTGGAGAACTTTGGGGGAGGCCTATGTCCAGCAGTGGACGTCTATTGGCTGAAATGATGATGATGATGATGATTTGAATCACTCACTATTCAAATGATTGAACAAAAATAAGAATTGTTTTTTGACGCAGTCGAATCACCTGATAGTAACCGATTAAGGCGTGGTGATAAAGCCTTATCCCATCATAGGTATGATTTTCGTTTTGATACTTTATTACAAAACTAGTGGCCCGCCCTCACTTCGTTTCGGGACCGTAATTCAATAATTAACCAATAGATGGCGATGTGTCCGATTACATCGCGCAAGCGTTTCGTGTTTTCGGTTTACCTATAAGCCTTGTCGTTGTCTATAGAAGTTATCTCTTTATAAATTGTTATGCTAAGACCATGATTCAGGATTTGGGGAATCTGGACCTAATTATAAGGAAGCGACCGCCGACTGATCTCGGCAACCCTTAAACCGTACAAGTTTCCTGGCGATGTTTTTCCTTTCCACCGAGCTAGAAATGTGCGTAGAGCCGTAGCATATTATAGGCACTTAATAATTCATAATCATGTTTTCTTAAGTACGTACAGCCACACATTGCTTCAATCGACTCTCAGCTTACTGTCAAACACATTAGGTTGAATATCAAGTGAGGATTCTTAACAGCTTGTAACCTGACTGTGGCTGACTGTACAAAACCATTTTATGATATCAAGCCAGCTGTTACTTATCTGGTACCCACAAGTTGATGTTCCACCTCCAAACGTTTCTCATTACTGACCACCGCACTTTGCTAAAGTGAGCCCTATCTAGACCGTCCGATATTACTTCGGTAAACAGCGACTTGGTTCCCAGAACTCACAAGCCCGACATGACGGCATAATGGGTAGATCAGCGGTTCTCAAACATTTTGAACGTGAAACCATCAGTGATTACTTATAAGTACGTATACTAAATTAGAATAGGACGGATTTTTTTATTGTGTCACTTTGACTAATTACTGAGAGACTCTGTTTGTTTATCTTTTGCTGTCGGTAATAAAATATTAGATATAAGCGACATCGCAATTATTCTACTGCGCACATACTCTACTTATTATTAAACATTTTCTCGGAAATTCATTTTGTCAGTGGGAGACGCTTCGGCAAGAATGGGCTAGATAAACTGAAGTGATACCAAGGCCTCATAAAAAAGTGAGTCGCTGAGTGAGTGAGGATACCAGATGCCTTTATCCAGGGAATAGAAGATAGACAGCGCACTTATGTCTCCACTGATGTTGCGTTAATCCAAGTTACCTTTGAATGCGTGATACGTCTGGTCTTCTGCCAGCTATCACATACACAAATACAACAACACGTCATCCATACCTTTATTGATAGGACCTAGATTTTTTTCACAATCATCCGAAAGCATTGTACTAATTTAATGAAGAGGGTATCAACTCAAATGGTACCACAAATGAGCGGGCAAACCGCTTAATTTTGCCAATATACGCACACTGATTGCAATCACATGCACATTAAATTCAGTTGCATCCAGCCTGTAACATTAGATTCAAACCGCACAGTCCCTGGTTAAGTACTCTAAATAGATTCGAAAAATCCAGAGTTGCTCAGTGATCGATATAGCGCCATCTAGCACATACTGCACAAGCTAAAGTGTTTGTTAAATCATCGACTGATTAGCATAAGATTATTTTGTATTAGTACTTATGTGTGTTAATGGGAGACGCTAGTGCGACCTCTACATAAGACGATGTAAAATTTAGGACTTTTTTTTCCGTACCGCACATCAGTCTTCCATCCCAAAGATACTAGTCCACGCGGACAAATTCGTGGGTAATAGCTAATTAGCAATGAAGATAATTTACCTAAAGAAGTAAACACAATTCCACTTTCCCTTTCAAGATAGTTTTAAGAAACGTTTTTCTCCTTTTACATAAAAATTATGGGGTTTCTAAGTCCCAGTGAATTTGAAAAACTATGCCCTAATGTAACGGCCGCCTTTTTTCCCATAATTACGGCTTACACACGGGATGATGGCGGAAGTTTGATATTGGGCAACTTTTGTGTGCTATAAACACGTCTACAAGATCTTACTGTTTGATTAGGTGGAACTATTAAGGTTTTTTCTGTTTATGAAGTAAGGCTTGCTTCAAAATTAGGTCAGCTGACACAAAAGCAAGTTTCTTTTATCTTTTCATAGTGACGCAGACTTTTTAACTTTTGTGCGTTTTATTATTGTCAAACTTCGATCATATTATCAAAGTTATCAGGAAAGCCGGAATAACTTTGCCGGGTAAAAAATCACAAGTTGCTAATGAGTTGTTTTTTTTTGTTTCAATTAATTTTCATTAAGATAATACAGCTGGTAAATGCATTTTTTCTACAAATGTATTTCTGGGCAGCTTTATAAATATATACATTACCCTAAAAACTAGTATATTCAACCACGTTCTCTACCGTTTAATGTGAACAACATTGGTTCTATGACTTTGGAACTCTGTCATAAGTGCGCTGCCAACTTTTGAACTTTCCTACCCCCTGTATCAGGTTTTCAGTACCCTCACTGAATGATGAAACACAACGGTCTTCTGTGAGGCCGTGGTATCTGGTCAAGCCTGTCCATTCATGCCAAAGGCTCTTCCATATTTATTATCAATAGTATATTGTTTAGCCAAAACAAAAACATACATCTCAATATTCTTGAATAATAAATAGATAGATATTATATGCTTTATTGCACATATTTTGCCACTGGAGAACTAGACATAGCTACTTTTATAATATTATGTAGGTAGGTATGTTTAGTTCGAGTGCTAACACACATTTACAGACAGCAACAGAAAGGAAACGATTATAATATATTAAAACTTCATCAAATCCAAACCACAGAAGTTCCGAGATTGTCAGAGTCGTTTTGTAATGCGTCGGGCATTACAAAACGACTGTCTAATATGCCAGAAATTACTTCCGTTTCCAACGCAATCCCAACCAAAACCACCAGAGGTTAAGGTTTCAAATCGATGAAAAATACTGGAAAGGAAATACTGCGATAGATTTTAGTGCATTAATTCACGTGTCGTAATTACATTTCTGCTGGATGACTTCAAAGCTTGCTTTCATCAGAGAAAATGGTTCCATCTTGTCTCCTGCAAGCAAGATTTGAAGTACGTTACGCTATTAGTGAAATACTGTTGGTTACTAATTGTAGGTACTGTATTTGTATTATAAATAGGGCCGTCTATTTTGGCACGCGAGTGTGTGAGCTAAAATGAATATGGGCAGGACACCTAGCAGGGCGCAAACATGGTAGGTAGACTATTAAAGCTTACCGAATGGCAGCCAAGATTGGAGCGACGTCCTGTGGGTAGACCACCTGCTTGGTCCAACGATATTGTGAGGGAAATGGGGAAACAATGGATGACGCTTACTGGTGACCGTAGGAAATGGCGTCATAAAGAAGAGACCTATACTCAGCAGTGGGTGGATGTGGGATGGCATGATGATGATGACTATTTGTTTATACATTTTTAGGTTAGCAAATAAAGTCATTTATAGCATGAAGAATTACAATATGTGCGGAAGCTTATGTTGGCGTACGCAGCTCCGCTCGCAAATATTTCGTTTTGCCACTAAAATATATACTACTAGCGGCCGCCCGCGACTTCGTCTGCGTGGAAAAGTAACTTTTTACCCCCTTTTAACCTCTTACAACCACCTTTTTGCAATAAGAAGTAGCCTATGTTCTTTCTCAGGGTCTAAATCATCTGTATACCAAATTTCATGTAAATCCATTCAGTAGTTTTGGCGTGAAAGAGTAACAGACAGACAGACAGACAGAGTCAGATTTTCAAAATAAAATATTTCCTTTTTGCTCAGTCCTCACACAGTGGAAAAGTTTCATTTAAATCCGTTATTAGTTTTTGAGATTAACGGGAACAAACAGTAAAAAAATATAAATCACTGATTCAAGTTCCGTTATTGTTTTTGAGTCGCCCCAAGGTATTTTGATATAACTATATTAAATGTACATAAATCTGCATTAATTGTTTTCTTATTTATATTATACAAATGTCTTCTGGTCTTCAATGAATTATTTTCTGCCAATTAGGATAGAAGTTATTGTATACAGTTACCGTAACTCCCCAAATTCTGAATCATATCAAAAGTATGTAAAGACACAGCTATTTGACACTTTTATTATTTTTATTTATTCGACCAGAGTCTAGGCTATATTATTTTCTGCCAATTATGACAGTACAAGCTACTAGCGAGCGGAGGGACAAGGTGCAAGCGGCGCGGGCGCGTCCACGCACTACGTCCCATTCGGTCGGCGGACCCCAGCGGAGGCACACGCAACTCCCATATCTATACATACATTAATTCTGTTCAACTCTTTAAACTTGCATAATTTCAAATATAGTGTTAAAACCCAATCGGTCTTCACCATCATTTACAAACCTCACCAGTAAGTATACAGTTACCGTTCTCAATGCTCACCAAATTCTGAAACATGGTGCGCTTAGCACTTTTGGCTCCGAAATTACAGCTTTGGAATCGACCTAAATCACATATTTAAGTGAGAGAGAGGAAGCTGTGAAAGTAAACTTGCTATTATAAGGTTTCTGGAGACGATACTTTACAAACCAAAGATTCAAATTCCGGGGCACATAACTTCGAGAGAATCTGTATAATAAAGGTCCCTTAAAGATCAAAGGGTACGATTTGCCTTAGTTGTAACATTCCCTCCTAGTTAGGGAAGTAACAAAAAATAAATCTAATATAATAAAACAAGGAATTTGCTTAGCATAATATTATTTATATAAAAAAAATACAGTGGTATCCTAGTAATCCCAGGGAGTGGATCCCTAATTGCAACCGACAGACACCGAGACCTTAGACCAATCAACCACTCCCCTCGGTATCCAGAAGAGAAGAGAAGAAGGTGAGCCCGTAGCGAAGATATTTTCGTGGCCGGAATGCTATTAGCAGCTTGGACACTCGGCGGCAGCAGTCCCAGAATTAGACCCTGAAATCCGGATTTTGGCCATTTTAAATAAAGTCCGATTTCATGTTTGTGACTGCAACATCCGGCATAAAGTGAAGAGAGGCGGATGGAATGGTGATTATTTAAGCAAGAAATAGTGATTAATGATGCGGCAGCCACAATCATCTCTAAAATAAAGCAGGAATATAAGCCAAAGCAGTAGTATAGACAGTGAGAAATAATATAATACAGCCGGGACGGCAATGTTTACAAATTTTTATAATGAAAGGTGAACACAATAAAATGTTTTAGTGACGATCGAACGTCAATCTAAAATTAACAATAAATAACACAAAAGTAGAAAATTATAAAATAAAATTGCGACCCTGAAGGTCAAAAAGGTCATATAAGTATGACGTAAATTATACTTTGCTAAAACAATATGAAATCGTCAACGAGTTGACGATTCCACCTCTGTATAGTGGGATAATGGATTCACAAGTGCTAACTAGTGAAAATAAGCATACATGCACTACTTACTTAATTTTATTATAACTACGAGGTAGGTACTTAGTAACTAGGCACTAAAACTACGAACTAGAACTACATCCTTACTAATATTATAAATGCGAAAGTAACTCTGTCTGTCTGTCTGTCTGTCTGTCTGTCTGTCTGTTACTCTTTCACGCCAAAACTACTCAACGGATTTAAATGAAATTTGGTATACAGATAATCTAGACCCTGAGAAAGAACATAGGCTACTTTTTATTGCGAAAAGGGGGTTGTAAGGGGTTGAAAGGGGGGTAAAAAGTTACTTTTCCACGCGGACGAAGTCGCGGGCGGCCGCTAGTAATTAATATATTCAACACTCACCCGATATCGGGGTAACACAAACACAAATAAAAGGTTTAAATAGAAAAATACTATTAACACTCCAGTAATGTGAGTGCGCGCGTAGTTAATTTCCGTAGGCACAGTAGTACGTCCTTGCGTCAAAGTGGCTTCGCTCGGATTGACGAGTGACGTTCGCGAGCCGGGCCGTGCGATCCATCAAACTTGTTTTTGCGTAGTAGCACAGTAGTCACCTATTGTCCGTACGCGCAAATAATCCTAACAAGCGCTTACGCCGAGTTTACTTATGCAGTTCATAAGGATTATTATTTTTAAGGTCTGTAATATAGTTGTATATATATTTAAGTTTAAGTTTTTTTGTTTTATTAGTTAATTTTAGTATGAAAAATTGTATAGTGTTAAGTTCTTTTACGTTAAATATATTTATATATTAAGGTGTAACTTATAAAGCGTAACGAACCGTTACATAGTATTATGTATCCTCGTCGGAAAATCGGAATATTCCTACAATTTCTCGGCTATTACTAAACTATTAAGTACAGCACGTTGGAACCCATTTGAATTAACACCGCAAAACGTGTCAGGACCCAGGCAAGGCAACTAGAGATGCAATATTTATCCGAACTCAATACAGTGACTTGAGTAAAAAATCCTTTAACAAAGACAAGTCTTAATTATAATAACAAAGAATTCACTACTGTCAATAAAGACTGGAATTAACGTGACGTAAATATTGAAGTGAAACTGTAAGGGAATTGCATTTGACCTCTTTTTTATTAAAATTTTTATTTATCACAGCCTGAAATCATTACAAACATTACAAATCATAGACATTTTGATTCTAGTAACGTACTGGCTGTTCGTTGTTTGAATTTATTCTTTTTTTAATCGGTTAGCTTTTGCAAGTTATTGTTTAGTTGCAAAAGTCTGATTTTTTTTCAAAAATTGAATCCTCAATAAAATTAAGAAAAAAATATCACGTCACCCCTTATTTTCGTCACCCAAATTAACAATCCCTAGGAACATTAAAACGAGGTGCAAAACAGAGTGACGTACATTAAACGAGGAGAACAAAGCGTAAAACAGAAGGGGTTGTAATAATTAAACGGGCTGATTTTTAGACTTCATTTTATGGCTTAGCTTTTGTCCTGGCACAAAAGATCGGGGTGACAATAGAGGTCGCCACCTATACCGGTGAATAAGTAGTTTCGGTGACTACGCTGACGTTTTAGTATGGATTCATATTATTTTGTGTAATTGATGAAACAGTAAATAATGCACATAAAAAAATCTTGACATTCTTTAGGGTGGGGACTCAAGCTTTACTTAGTTAATGAAAATTTGCAATAAATTGCGAATTTAAAGAATGGAAATTATTTAATCTCCTTCTGAAATTTCCCAATCCAGCAGTTATGGTCTCGTTCCGCGATGCATTGTTTTTTTTTTCAATTTATTTCATCAACATTTCGTTGTCCATGATGCCTTCGGTTGTAGAAAAAAAAAATTTTTTTTTACTTAAAACTTCAAGGAATATAATACATGGATACATACGAGCGTCTTAGCTTAAGGCAAACAAATTTTCAAAATCGGGGGCGTCCCGGCCAAGTACCTCGCGGAACTGTTCCGAGGACGGCTGCTAGCTGAATTTACGGTCGCTTAGAAAATAATAAAATAAATATAATACTTAATGTATGTTAGACTATAGGGTATTTATTATATGGGCCAATATATTATTATGGTAGAATGTGTCTTGTTACTTACCTGAATTATAATCCAATGCAAAAATCTAAAGAACTATTTGGATATACGTTTTATTAAAATATTACTTTCGGCATAGAATGGTTATCCTACGAGCAAATCCTCTGTTTTCAAAGAGAACAATAGTAATTTGAGAAAGCATGACGAGTCAGACTGTGATGCGATTCTAAGAGATTATTTCCACGGGGACAATTGTTTGTCTCAGACGAAACTTATTTGAATTTTTATTTTTTCGCCCAAAGCGGCGGAAAATATCCCTCAGCTTTAATCCAAGATTTTTAGATAACACTCGCTAAAAATACAAAAGGTGAATATAGTATTTCAAGGCTTAAACCTTAAGCTTTATATATTTCAAATTAGAATTTTGTTCAATATTTTAGATTGAATTAAGCTTATGTTACGGATAGACACTGGTTGAGGATCGACGGCTGGACCAATTATTGTTTATGTTTTATATTTTTATGTTTGTATGATGTGCTGTTGGCGGACCTTAATAAATATTGTTTTTACTATTTTAAAATATTATTGTATTGTTTTACCTTTTACAATTTGTCAGTGCCGTGATGATAACGTGCTTTGAAAAATACAATTAGTTTTCTGCTAATATCGAAATTTTTAATTGGCATCACCAAGTCCAACGTTAATAGAAACAACGGAGCTTTTTTTGCTTTATATTTTGCAGCCAGTCTTTGTCATGTCGTGCTACCCTTATCTTGATGTATGCAGAGATAAGGGTGGTGGGACCAGAGACCTTTATGGACCTTACGTTCAGACGAATGGATGGTTGGATTGATGGATGGGTGTATGGATGTTTGTTCCTCTTTCATGCAAAAACTACCAAAAAGATTTTAACAAAACTCTACAACAATATAGCTTATACATCATAGTAAGACATAGGCTACAATTTATAAAATTGTATTGTGTGGATTGTCCAAAATATGCAAATAACTAACTCCACGCGTACTCAGTCGCGGGCGGCCGCTAGTATTACATCATCAGCAACCCAAGCTCGTCCACAGCTGGACATAGGTCTCCCCCAATGCACGCCACCGCTCCCGATTTTGGCCACTCTCATCCAGCTCACTCCAGCGAGCCTTCCAATGTCGTCATCCCATCTTGTAGCAGGGCGTCCAACACAACGTTTACCGAGTCGCGGTCTCCACTCAAGGACTTTATAGCTCCAACGGTTGTCAGTTCTGCGGCTAATGTGACCAGCCCACTGCCACTTCAGTTTGCTGATTCGGTGGGCTATGTCGGTGACTCTGGTTATCTGTCTAATTACATCATTTTTGATGCGTTTCGGTAGTATTACATATAGTAAAATAACTATGTACCCAGTTAACTGAAATAAGACAGGCAGCTTTTGTACAAAGTTGAAGAAGGTAGGCGCATACACATCAGTATCATCACTGCTCCGTTGTATTTTTAGTATAAAATACGGGAAAAAATTTTGCTTTTACCCCTACAACATTAACCTACCCGGCTTTTACACAAACAATTTATTTTCCGCTACGAACTTGAAACATTTTCACCTTATATTTCTTGGGAGCTCGTTACTTAATTATATACTGTGCGTTAGCATAATTTTCCAGAAGTTAATGAGTATATTGTTTGGGGAGAAATTTTGAGCTTATTTGCACACTGTGGTTTCGATTCAGTTCTCATTATTAAGAACTACAAAGTAAATAAGTAAATACGTTAAACAAATAGTAATTATAAAAATTGGCAAATTTTAACTTTGGTGAGCCACGTTTTGGCATGAATGGGGCCGACTTGACCAGAGTGATACCACGGCCTCACAGAAGACTGCCGTGAAGCAGGGCCTGCGCTGTATTTTTGAGTGAGTGATAGTGCCAGAGGCCCAATTGGGGGGCGAGAGGGCCCTTTAACCAAAGGTTGGCAGCGTATTTGTGGCTCTACTGGTATTGCAGGTGTCTATGGGCGGTGGCAATCTCTTGCCGTCAGGTGATCCGTCTGCTCGTCTTCCACCTATCACATAAAAAACTTTTTATTAAAAGAATGTTAAAATATGGCAAAATGTTTATTTAGAGTGAAGTAACAAATTATAATGAAAGGGTTGAGGGTTTGAACTTTTGGCTTTGGTTTTCAAAGCCATACATAAAACAAAAAATATACCGACCCTTTTTACTTACCAAAGTAGGATATCATACTATTAAAAATTCATGATAATAAAGGATCAAAGTTGTTTTATCTAGCTCTCATATTCCATACTGTAAATACAAATCCCACAAAGTATTTGTGCCTTTCATTTGCTAAAGACTTATTCATTATTATTAATTTGACTGGTTTAATAGAACATGTGACCTGACTTGACCTGCTGACCCTGCTTCATACACTAAAGGTCGTCGGTTCGATTCCCACACTGGATCAACAGAGATGAATACTTGAAGTTGTTAAATTTCTAGACGTTATAATTATGTAGTAGTTACATGTTTATAAATATGTGGTAGTTAGAGAATTGCTTATTGTTATTGAATACTATTCGAGCTGCACCTTCTTAATTTTTTTGCTGGAAAATTACATTACCTTAGTAAGTAAAATTAACGCGTAGGTACACACTTTATTTTTATTATTATATTTTGGCATACTTTAGCTTACTTTTGACTTGACATTGAAAATGCTAATAATTTTTAATGTTGATAATTTTTCGAGTTTTAAAAAATATATAAGACGTATTATCATCAAAGAAACACATAAAAAATAAATAAAATTACAAAAACTTTTTTTCATAACCTTCTAAAATCTATTTGCCGAACACAAACCGAACTTTCGGCAAATTAAAGCCCATTCATCCCACACAACTAAAAATTAAACCCGATACAATACTACCCTCATCTCAACCCACTCGAGTTCCGAATTAATTCTGGAACGTTCCCGTATGCTCCAGGCAGGTTGAGGGTCCTCACCGCGAGTGGCGCCCTCTCGATCTATCCGTGGTATTAGACACAGGCCTCAGAATTAATAAAGTATAGCTGTCGCATAATCAGGTGTTATCATAATTAAGTGTCGTTGGCAAGAGATGTGTGTGGTTGACGGTACTTTAGTCGAGAGCTGGCGGGTATTTATGGAAAATAATAATTATTTTCGATGGAAATAAAATCAAGTTTTCTTTTATGTGATAGGTGGCAGATGAGCAGACGGATCACCGATGGTAAGCGATTGACGCCGCCCATAGACACCTGCAATACTAGTTGATTCATATCTGCAGGAAAATTTTGAAAAAGTAAAAAGATAGGATCTTTTCAGCTCGCACACAAGGGACCACGAATGACGATAAGTTAAAACAAAAGTTTGTTTACACGGTCAAAAGAAGAAGAATATACTTACTGTTATACTTTTAAGATTCCACTGAAATCATAAACAATATACTTAGGTATACAGGCTGGAAAAATTATGGGAACTGGTCAATCCCCTTTCTTTCCGATTGGGCCTTCGGTAACAACATTCATTTGACGAAACACAGAGCAGGCGCTGCTCCTCGCCGCCGGTCTTCTGAGAGGTTCAAATACAGTATTTGAAGAAACAACGACCTTGCTTATTGTATTAGTAGATATCAAAGTATAATGTGAATCACTCATTTTGAGCGCCGGTTGAAACGCAAGTGACGCGGGTTCGATTTTTACAGATGTTGTTAAATAAAGTAATAATAAATGCAAACAACATCTCATAAATTGACCTGATTCCGTAGGTACTAATTTACTTAAGCACTTGTGTAATAGATATCAGACAACAGAGGAACACAAATATAATACTTAAATACTTATAACCCCCAGACACTGAACAAACAAGTGTTCATCACAAAAATATTTGTCCAGGGTGGGAATCGAACCCACGACCTTTGGCGTATGAGTCTGGCTCACATCAATTGTGCTAACCGGCCAGTAAAAGTTGAAAGTTAGTTTGTGTTGACTTTGGGTAGGTCGGGTACTATGGAAACCAGAAACAACTTTCGTTGTTTCTGGTTTCCATAGTCCAAGGAAGAACCTTAGTAACCTGTATTGTTGTAATATTATTTACTGTATTAACTGTTTTGGTTGCATCTTTTTGAAAGAATACTTTATATTTTTTATTGACTGCACTGGACAAAATAATGAATCAAGCAGTAAGTTGAATTTCGTACAACAAGCTTCCAGATAAAATAAATTGACTCTAATTACATTATTTTGTGCTAGTACTTTCCTCTATGGTTCGACTGTTATTGAAATAACTTTTGAAATTGATGTCAAAAACATTTACCGCTTAATTGAAATAATATGATTCCAGGAATCTGTTTACGAAAAACCACCCACTTTTCCCGTTTTTAGGAAATCGGCGGGTTTCTGAAGTCTCTAAAAATACTCGTTCAAAATTTATAATTTTTGACCTAAGATTTATATTTAGACTGGGCATGTTTGTATGAAAACTAGCTTTTGGCTCGGTTTGTTTGTTTCCCAGTATACTTTGTATTTGCAAAACTACTAAACTGCGGGCGACGTCGTGGGGCGCAGCTAGTTTCATTTTAAACAAACTTTGTTCACTTACTTCAAGCTTGTAGCACTATTAGGTACTTATATTATTATAACCGTAGCAATCTACGTTTATAATATTCCTGCATTTGTTGTCGTAGCAAAACTCGTAGTATAGAGAAATCTCCGTAGCAATCTACGAATGTATGCTACGAATAAGTTGCTTGTAAATATACATAATTATTATCTACAGTGTGATTTTTGAGAGTCATTCATTTTTACTTTCGTAATTAAATTTGATTGATTTGTAAATGAAATAAAATTTAAAAAATTACGATGTCTATCAGCTAAAATGATGAAGATAATGAGCGTCCTAAGGCCCGAGCAGCAGACACAATAGAGGTAGAAGATCAAATTACTTTTGCCTTTAAAAATTTCCGTCTTTCGATAATATAAAATTACAATGGCGAGACCTACTTACTCGTACTTGGCTAATTCTCATTGACAATTTAACCTTCAGTGAAAATGTAATAATATGTTACAGAAACCATATAGTTTGTAATAGATAGCGACAAATCTATCTATTGCTAAGTAAATTAGTCTCGAATTAAACCGATCGGTGAGCTCATTAACAAGATGACGGTAATAACTAAACACGTAGGGTTATATCCATTCAAGCAGCTGTTATCTGTTGGCAAACCACACTGAATAGATTCGACGCTTTGATGTAAATGTATTAAGTAAATTAGGCTTTATGTTATAATATGTGTTGAGGTTGTTGTTAGCTCAGACCTCATCTGTTAAATATGCGTGGGAAATGTAGTTGTAGGATGAAAGAGGGTACTAAAAATATCGTGATGGTATCATTAATTTGTACTTATATACGACTAGGCCCCCAATTATCGTGCTATTAATATTTATCGAAAATAGATAGTAAATCGTAAACACATTTTATATAACATTTACACGTTTTTATACAGGATGTATTTGGAAACATTTACATTTCTTGAACCACTTTTTCTACCAATCATTATGAATAACATTCAATTTTATTCTAAGACTTTTGCAAAATCCCATAAAAAAAAACGTCTTTTAATACAAAGTCACGTGACTTGTTTCATTTTGTATGTGATGTCGAACAAATTTTCAAAAGTTGTAGAATAAAATGTTGGTCAGCAGGATTTGTACTTACAACACGTGGTTAAAGGAAAGTAAATGTTCACAGAATATACTTACTGTATTTTGTATGTCTATTTTTTGTATGCCTAGTGGCGGTATATAGAGGAACTGCATTTTAAACCTAAGATCATTGTAAATACGACCTATACAGGTTATATCTTTAAACATTAACATAAATGGATGTAATGGACCACGTATTCTACCAACTATTCTGAACAACATTTGTTCAACAACTTTGTTCAACATTTGATAACAACATACAAAATGATCAAGTCACGTGACGGACTTTGTATGGAATGATGAAAATTTTTTATGCGAATTTTCAAAAGTCATGGAACAAAATTTGTTTAGAATGATTGGTAGAACACGTGGTTAAAGGGATGTAAATGTTCACAGATACACCCTGTATACAAAAAATAAATTATTGATATTGATTAGTGTTCGTGAGACAGCTGTATTTCCAAAGCGATACGACCTGCCTTCAAAAAGCGAGCGTTTTCCTTCTTAAAAGGTCGGCAGCGCACTTGCGACTCCACGGATGTCCTTGGGCGGCAGTAATCGCTTACCATCAGGTAATCCGTTTGTTCGTCTGCCCCCTATCTCATAAAAAAAATACATCCGCTATTTTTTCCACAGCATCGTGTAAAAACCCAAGCTGCGCAGGATAATAGTAAGTCTGGTTTATAAATAAGAACAATATTTTCTGCGTTATTGATACCAGGAAACTAGAATGCACACAAGGTATACGTAATAGGTAGATAAATGAAATAAGGTCCTTTTTGTGTTTACCATTATGATAGCGGGAAAAAAAGCATCATTTTATTTCAAAAAATAAATTGAAATTGTTTGGTGTATCAGTACAATAGCCCCATTCATTGAACTCTTAACTAGAACCACAAAATTCACGCACATCAAACCCTCGACCACTGACTGACCACAAATTAACATTTCAAAAGCACTATTCAACCAACATTGAAATCGCCACCAAACGTAACTAAGCGATACATCTAGCTGTGTTTTGTATAACTAAAGAGTTTATTGGACGAGAGCAAACAGCCTATTCTAGCAATTTTGACGCATTGCTTTGTGGAAGTTCAACCGCTAGTACATAGATGGCGCTGTTCTTTCAAATTCGCTCAGAGCTTGGATTCAGATAGAAAATTTCAAAGGGATTACGAGATGAAGATTACACTATCTCCATTGCTTTTTCAATGCAGATCTGAAAGGTTTGTGATAGCGATTTCTCCGTTGCCTTACCTTTTCCTTTCTTTTGTGAATATTTTCATTGTTATTCTTTTAAAAATGCTGTTCGAGATGGCGGAATAAAATATTGTTGCTATTGAACAAAATGATATAATGTTTAATATTATTATCAGATAATATGAAAGTATGGATATAAATAAATGTATTATACGTTAAAAAAATTTTTTCTTGATGATAATCTCTTCTTTATTGTAAATTATGGTGATAGAGGAGAAAGTATTTATATAAATTACAGTTCTTTGCCAACACACAATACCCTATAGTCACGCAGCGGACTTTATATGAAAAGTTATGGAAAAGTTAAACTGTGGAGTAAACTGACAGATGTCAATGTGTCCTCCCCATACATTATCACTCAATTTGACAGATGCAAAACGTCATAATGTATAATAAAAACTTGACATTTGCATCTGTCAATTTACTCCACATGATTAAAAATCAAAGTATAAAATATCAGCATGCGAATTTCCAAAAGTCGTTGAAGAAAGTTTGATCAGAATGATTGGAAAAAGAGATATCATCGTTCACAGATATCCCTGTATTGGTTATCTTTTATCTGGGAAATTTTCCGATCTAACCCAACGGATTCACTGTATGCTGGTATTGTTGATTTGACCAACATTCCACTACATACCTAAGAAAAAATCTAAAGAGTTAATCTGGGACAAAGATTGGTCGCATCAGGCCTAGTAGCTAGCAAGTAACTTGGGCTCTCTGCAGATTACTTCGACCGACTAAGAGTAACGCTACGGCATGATTAGGCTGGCTCGACCAGAGTGATACCACGGCCTGACAAAAGCCCGGCGTGAAGTAGCGCCTGCGCTGTGTTTCGCCAAGGTTGGCAGCGCAGTTGTAAAAACATTGTTCGTTGTTGCAGTTGTCTATGGATGGCGGCAATCGCTTACCATCAGTTGATCCGTCTGCTCGTCTGCCACCTAAGTATAATTTATAATTATTTAAATTTAAAACTGTCAAACTACAAATGAAAGTAAAATGTCTGTGAAAATTCAAATGATTAATTCTAACACATTCGACAGAACACGTAAAATAAAGAGATTAAAACTTTTTAATAAATGAAATAGTTCAGATAATGTTTCAGATATTGAACGACGAGCATTTACCTATATCGGTTTTACATTTGAATGAAATGATCATCCAACCACAAGCGGTTAGTTCGCTAAACTATGTTAAATTAATTCGCCTATCTAGAACCATATTTCATACACGTTAATTTGATACAGATTAGTAAAATAAACACCGGTAGTTATGTTATGAGTTAGGATTATCTACAAGATGTTATAGATAAACATTTACATCCCTTTAAGGCGTCACCGTGACGATACTAGCGCCGCCAATTGATTTATATTAACAGATTACTGTGAGGATTATGAGATATTTCAAAAATCCATCTATAAAAACATTAAAGAATGCAATAACAATTTTTACAAGCGCTAGGCGCTAGATAACAATAATTTCCATAATTGCGAAAAGTGGCCACTTTCGGCATCTATGAAAATTATTGTGATTTTTAGGAGAAAATTATTTTTTCATAGCTGGATTTTTTAAATATCCATACTTCCATACTAATATTATAAATGCGAAAGTAACTCTATCTGTCTGTCTGTCTGTCTGTTACTCTTTCACGCCAAAACTACTGAACGGATTTAAATGAAATTTTGTATACAGATGATCTAGACCCTGAGAAAGAACATAGGCTACTTTTTATTGCTAAAAGGGGGTTGTAAGGGGTTAAAAGGGGGGTAAAAAGTTACTTTTCCACGCGGACGAAGTCGCGGGCGGCCGCTTGTATATGAGATGCTAAATATACATCAATTGGCGGCGGTTAGTAGGTACAGTCGAGTTCAAAAATATGTATACACTTTAGGACCTTGTCACAATACATATTTATAAGAAAGTGGAAGTCGTTTTCTTCAACATATATGTACTGTGACAAGGTCCTAAAGTGTATACATATTTTTGAACTCGACTGTACGAGTTTTGTCGCGGTGTCTAAATGAAAAATTGAATTTTGTTTATACGAATTTTCAAAAGTCATTATAATTAATGTTTAAAATGCTTGGTGGTTAAAGGTTCATACAAAGGTGACTCGGTTATTTTGTAGGTAGGTATTGGAAGTCGAAAAAACTTTCGACTAATTTCCAAAAGTCGTAGGTCAAATTAGGTCGCTCAGAATGGTTGGTGAAGACATTATGTAAAGGTCTACAGATAGACCTTGTATTTTAAAAATACCAAAAAACTTTTTTTTACTAGTCCTATAAATATGCGCACGTTCTTTGAAGTAACCCTGAAGAAAAATAAATAGGTTAAAGAAAATGCATTAGCTTCGGTAGTGTACACACTGCAGCAGCCTTAACAGGATCAAAAAAACTTACCTCTTTGCTTAATAAATGTTCGCAGTGACTCATTATGAAAGAAAATATGTATACTCTGATTCATAATCATGTAAAGTAAACTGACAGATGAAAATGAATAATGAATGAATGAAAAAAGCATTTATTTCGACACACAAACATATACAGACAGCAATAAAACAATAATTCATATAGACATAACATAACATAATACAATACAAGAGCTGGGACAACATACACAAGAAATAATCGTGTGCCGAAAGAGGCGCCCGCTCAGCATAATGTCGTGCCGTAACAATAAATGACAAGTTTCTATGCATTTTGAAATTTTGCATGTGTCAAATTGAGTGATAATGTATGGGGATGACACATTGACATCTGTCAGTTTACTTTACATGATTATGAATCAGAGTATAAGTATATTTATTAATTTGGACACCACTACACATATTAGGAGACAGACAATGCAATCACACGTCAGTTCACCTGAGTATTAGTTAATTACCATTTCTTTCATATACTTTTATTATGATAAAAGCACATTTTTATTTTAATGTACAAAATTATATTATCTGCTGATGATCCGTTATAAAGTCTTCACGGTTTAATCTCACTTAGTTCAAAGGCAACCTCGCCGACAAATAGCAGGAAGTGCTATTTGTCAGCTTGTCGCAGCATCCGGCGTCGTCTGCATGCTCTTACCGTATTCTCTTGGCTCCGTACTAAAAGGTCTTTGTAATGAATTTTAAACACTTTAGCGGTGGAATCCACAGTTCAAAATGTAATAAAAAAATATAGTTTCCATAACAAACACTTATCCTCCAACCGATGTTCGGCTATGGTGGCCGATCTTAAAGATTACCCACTTTCGCAGGACATTTAATGCTTAAGTGTGTGCGCAAACACAGGTACACTGTCTATTTCCTTACTAATTTGATGGGACACCAGTGACACGGCCGAAGAGAGATCAGGCGCAGGTCAAACATCTTACCGTGCTTTCCGAGGCATAGGGGTACAAGACTATCCTAACTATTTATCCATATTATCAATGAAATATATTAATGAAGTATTATCAATGAAGTATCAATGAAAACGGAGCGACGAATTAACGTGTTTTAATATGTAGTAAACAGGATGGATAGTATCATTATAAGCTTCTTTTTTCTCTTTTTTGATATAAAATGTCTGTTTGCTTTAGATGCAAATAATAAGCATAAAGCTATAACGAATGTTTGTGAGTGTGTGTTTGTTACTTCTTCAGGAATAAGCAGAAACGACTTTAATAAAAATGATAAAAGTAAATTATTTTACTGCTGAAAAAGTGAGTAGTCATTGTTTTAATTATTAATGCACTATTTAGCTAACACTACGGATTATATCTAGTCTAAATAGTTCTTAAAATTTTCGCGTTGCATTATAACTAATATTATTACAGACGGGAATTAACGCGACGTTTATATTTAAGCAAATAATTATGTTCTTATTGCTTGAAGTTTTGGCTGCGTTACGGCAGCCGTGGTTACATGCGGACCCGCAAGAGCGTGATGATTCGCGTCATAATAATAGTAGTATATCTAGTCTAGAAAGATAGAAATCAAACCTAGAAACTGCGCGTGAGGCGTGGTCATTACCAAACGCTCCAATTATCCACGTAAACCTACAAACAAATCACTATGCCCAAGATCCACCGTCATCATTTAAAGGTGATTTATGTTAGGTGTCAGCGATTACCATCGAAGAGGCTACCCACCCTACCGTCCTTGCATATCAATTACTAAGCCAGGGGTACCAACTGAATAATGTATGGAGCGCCCTGATTGAATCGTTCTCAACTCATGTTGCTCTTAATTTTTAGCTGTTTGATCAATTATGTGCATATAAATTTTGGGTAACCGTTCCGGGTGGTGGATTTTAGAATTTGGATATAGAATAACTTTGAACTTATACCTCAGTGGTGTGTTTACTTAAGTGAATTTGTGGACAGTACCTATTCGATGGTATAATATTTACCGTAAGTTTGATACTCCTATCATTACTGAAAAGTAAGTTTAAACGACTTGACTGGAGTGTTATCACGGCGTCACAGAAGACCGGCGTGAAGCAGCGCCTGTGTTGTGTTTCGGTGAGGGTACTGGAAGCCCAATTGGAGGAATGGGGATCAAATGTTGGCAGCGCACTAGAGACTCTACTGATGTTGCAGGCGTCTATATGCGGCGGCAATCGCCGGCCTAACATGCACGTCGCGACAAAATTTTGTCGACTCTCGTTCGCGAGAGCGCATCCTTCTACTTATCCCGCTCATCGCTCAGTGAGGTAAGCTAGACGCAACTTGCGCCGGCACAATACGAGTGTCGACAAATTATATCGTGGCGCGCATGTTAGCACGGCTATGTTTTATACGGTTATATGACCATAATGCTTGTCTGCAACCTATTAAATAACAAAGATTTTCCTTGTTTTTTAGTCTTAAAAGAAAGCATGTTTTTTTTGGCTATAAAGACAAAAAATCAAGGTAAGTCATGTCAATGATCAAACCATCACATTTTGGTACGATCCGGGAATGGAAAATCGGATAACAACCGTCGCTTCAAAATTCAATCTACTAAACTAATCACTGTGTTACTGACCAGTGCTACCATTTAATTAAAAAGAGAATTTCTAATCTGAGCCACTAAAGATTAGAGTAACTTTCTTTTAATGGAACACAGAAAAACATTCGACCGAAACTCAACATAAAAATATTGGTCGGCCAGACCAAATTTATAGTCTACACCTTGCGTAACTGATAGATTTATAGGCAAGTACAACCTACCACTGGGCACTGAGGTCTATTCATCTCCTACGGGTACAGAATTCTATTAGAACTTCTGTTTTATTTAAAAGAACAGGCATTTTGATTTACAGATTATCCGTTTTTAATAGTTTTGTAAATTTTTTGCGTTGCATTATCGGTAACTATTATTAATACTAGTGGCCGCCCGCAACTTCGTTTGCGTGAACTTTATGACTCTTGACTTAAAGATGATTACGTTGTTGATGTATTTAAATAGTAGATTGGGCCAAGGAATCACGTTGTCCCATCACCTAACTTGGAACCCCCTTTAAGTTCGAAATATCCTTCCTTATCGGATCTCATCCAAAAATGCTCATCACATTTGATAATTTTGCATTCCATTTCATTCCATATTTGTTATGGTGTAGGTGGGCTCTTAGAGTTCTTCACCAGGTGTTCCATGATCTTTGATTTTTTCATGGCATCATAAAATGCTCATCAATCTGAACAACTTTTATTAAGGTGCTATTGACCTACCTCTTATAGTTTAGCTGGGCTGTTGTGGTTCTACATCAAGGAGCCTGGTCTTCAAAATAAAATATATCCTTTAAGTTGCCCTGATGTTACAGCTATACAATGAAAAAAGTTTCATTCGAATCGGTTCAGTAGTTTCCGAGATTAGCGCGAACAAACAGACAAACAGACAGACAAAAATTTTAAAAATCATTGATTCCTGTTCTGTTATTGTTTTTTAGTCGTCCTAAGTTATTTTGAGATAAATATCTTCAATGTACAGACACAGCTTTTTTACATTTTTATTATATGTATAGATTATGCAGTTTCTGCGTTACAGCAGCCAAAACGTCAAGCAGTAAGTACATAATTATTGCTTCAAAATTAACGTGGCGTTAATTCCCGTTTAATAATATATCCGTTTTTCATCTCTGGCTTGGTGCAGTTTATCTTTTTGAGACTTACCGATATTTGTTTCGGCGTGTTAGGAATTGTTTTATTTTATAAGTAGAGTAGATGGCAGACGAGTAGACGGATTACCTGATAGTAAGCGATTAACCAGCCCATTGAAAAACGCAACACCAGTGTAGTCAAGATTGCGCTGCCAACCTTTTAACTCCGATGGGCCCCCGAACTTAGCTTTAATAAACCCAGTAAGATTGACAAATTATTTGGCATTTTCGATGGCGCAGTGGCTATGGTGTTTGCCCGAAGCGCGGTAGTTCCCGGGATTGATTCCCGGCCAAGTCAATTTAGGAAACTACATTTTATAAGTTTTCTCGGGTCTGGGTGTTCTGGGTCCGTCCTCAGTTAATTATCGTCATCTAGTACTCATAGTACAGGGTTTGCGCTAGTTTTTGACCAGGTTTATTGGTGTGATTGTCTGGCGCATTTATTTTATTTAACGAAACTTTCCATTCTTTGAAACTAATTCCGTCTAACAAGGACCTAAGTGTGAAGTGGCTTATATCTTGTTTCCGTTGTAGAACGTCACACAATCTCCTAGGCATAGTTTGGCAAGAACGTAGGCATTCCGCAACTTGCTGGCTGTTTAGCATTAAGTTCACTTGATCTCTCTACCTAGGAATAAGTTAACAACTTGTTAACTATGACGTTTTATCAGGCATTTGCAACGCAAAATATTTTTCAATTGCTTTTAATAAGTGTATGTAACTCGTAGATTAAGTTCATAGTAAACTACAATATAACAATTTATATGCATCTCTTTTAGTGTATTTTATATGGCACATCTGCTTCTTAAAAGATGTAAATGATGATTTTAATGATTGTTTTCGTATTTGTTTGTTTATTTTGTCTCTATGTATTTAAAACATTTAAGCTGTTCTATTATTTTTTCTGTTACGTATTGTTTGGGCCTGTTCAAAACTCCTTTCCTTTTTTAAATCGGCTTAAGGAATGCGCCAAGATTCCAAATTTGAATTTGGACGCCGCAGTGAAGTAAAACTATGTTTTTTTATCTGTGGTGTGATTCTCTTTTGTTTTACGTGGGCAACCGTTCCGCTGAAGCGTGTTTTGTGCGAAATTCCCAAAATATATATAAAATCGTTGTGTAACGTTGTGTCTAGACTGTTAAAGGTGCATGAAATACCTGGACTAAGTGTTGTGAACGTCAGACGGCGCCGTCAAGGAACTATTTAATATCTAAAACCTAAGTACTTAGTGCGCCGGCCGGTGTCTGTTCTTCTCAAGAGACGATCGTCTAACTACGTCACTTGCAGAATCCTGGTAAGTCGATTTTAATTAGAACAGGAACGGGAACTTGTCCGCATCTACGCCTCTTCCATTATATGGTAAACAGTCGTATTGCGAGTTGAAATACTATGTTAATAACCTCATTTCTATCACGCGTTTATTCCCCGCCAACCGGCACATTTTTTTGAAAACTCAAAACTCGTAGCGCTAACACGTATTATTATATCTGCCACATCGCACACTTCTTTATGTTTACGTGTATACTTATATATCGCACCTACCTATACTCACTCACAACCAGGTCCCGCCAGAATGCCAACGCTGCTGCGGCGCCGCAGATAGCGCCGTAGCAGCGTTGGGCAGCGGTCGGGACCTGATTGACCACACATACTCACACCTTCTTTCTTGTATTCTATTGTTATCTGTACGTGTTATTATTATATTCTCGTGTTATAAACTACAGTAAAGTTGCTTTCCGTTCTGTTTTGTCATGTTGTTTTCTGTGATGTGAAGGTTTTGATGGTCAATAAATGTATTTTCTTTCTTTCTTTCTTTCTAAATGTTAAGTAACACCCAAGGCATTGTTGACTCAATTATATAAGACAATAATGCCAAAGACTTAATTTTGGCATTTACGTTTTTAAAAACTTAGATATGTGAAATATGTAGTATACGGTAAAGTAAACTTAATAGTATGTAAGGTAGAATACTTTTCTAACTTCTGTAACTACCATGTTTTGATGTTTATTAACGCAGACTCAAACCTGGTGGAAGGCTTATAACTAAATAAATATTATTCCACGGCTTTTTTGACACTTTATTCATAAAAATCTCTGATAATGAGATTTTAGTATCTGAAATCATTCTGCTGATGATATTCTGCTGATTAGCACAGTGACAATTATAACGCTTAACTTTGAGCGCCGGTTAAGAAGTCCATTCTTGCATGAACACATTTTTGTGTCGATAAAAGAGATATTTTGTGTTCTGGATATTAAATATGTAGTACTTTAATATTTCAGGTTTTACTAAGATACATAGTTTTTTAGTTAAGATATAGGTAACTTTATGTAATACCTACTTTGTTATTTTTTAAAAGCATTCGACGACACATATCAGTGTACAGTTAAATAAACGCTGGTTTATGTTACACTGTCATATCATAAGAATACTTCAAATATTTTCTATGTAACTCGTTTAAATAAATATATAATACTACAACGGAAATCTTTCGGGCCCCAGGGACGTAAGGGGGCCCACACAACATCTTTCGGGCCCCAAGTCAACCTCTCCTGCCCGTGGCGCGTCCTGCTGAATAACGAAAGAGGCCCTGACGAACCACCCACCAACCCGCACTGGACCAGCGTGGTGGGGTATGGTCCAATCCCCCATATGAATACGACACTGCCCCGGCCCCCAGTTCCCGGCAGCCCTGCTATTCCGGGCCAAGGCGGCGGTCTCGGTAACGGCAGGGCAGGGGGTGCTAAGAATCTCCGGGTTACGGAAGGCCGCCACACCACACTGACCTTGGCGACGTATAACGGACGCACGCTTCGGCTCGACTCACATCTGGCCCAACTCGAGGAGGAGTTGAAGCACATAAGATGGCATGTTCTCGGGCTGTGCGAAGTCCGTAGAGAGGGTGAGGATACACTGACCCTAGAGTCTGGCCATCTTATGTACTTCAGGGAAGGAGATAATCCGTCACATGGCGGCGTCGGGTTCCTAGTCAACAAGGTCCTCACTGACAACGTTATTGAAATCTCCAGTGTGTCGGCGAGGGTTGCGTACCTCGTAATTAAATTAACCAACAGATATAATCTAAAGGTTATTCAAGTGTACGCTCCAACGTCGACATACTCGGATGATGTCGTAGAAGAGATGTATGAGGACATTTCTCGAGCCTTACACAACACCACTAAGGCTCACTATAACGTTGTCATGGGGGATTTTAACGCAAAAGTGGGTGTACAGACTTACAGCGAATCGATGCTGGGACCATACGGCTTTGGAAGTAGGAATCATAGGGGGCAAATGCTCGTCAATTTCTTAGAGCGCGAGGGGCTTTTCTTAATGAACTCGTTCTTTAAGAAACAGCCCCAGAGGAAATGGACGTGGCAGAGCCCCGATACTATGACTAAAAATGAGATCGACTTCATCATATCGGACAAAAAGCGAATATTCAGAGATGTCTCAGTGATCAATAGGTTTAAAACCGGAAGTGATCACCGACTTCTCAGAGGCACTCTGAATATCGATTTCAAGCTTGAACGCTCTCGATTGATGAAGTCCACGCTCCGGCCAAATCTACTCCAATCGCTCGCTGGTTCCGACGTCTTCCAACTTAAATTGGAAAATCGATTCGCTGCCTTGGGATCCACAATTGACGTAGATGTCGACGAAGAACTCGACCAAGTTGTGGAAATTCTTCGGGACGAGGGTGCAAAGTTCTGTGAGTTGCGACGTTCGGGCAAACGGTCTAAGCTTTCGAAAGAGACTCTGGACCTAATGGACAAGAGGCGGAACGATCCATCAGTCACTTCGGCAGAGCAACGGGCTCTGAATAAGTCCATCTCCAAGCTGTTAAGACGTGACCTCCGAAGCTCCAATACACTCTTAATACAGAGAACAATTGAGCAGAACCGGGGGTCCAAAGTCTTCTTACAACAGCTTGGAAGGAGCCACCTGTCGAAGTTGACCAAAGGCAAATGGAGAAGTCGTCACGTCAAAGCCAGAGATTCTTTCGGAAGTTTACACGTTCTATAGCCAGTTATACGCGTCGCACTCACCCCACCCTACGCCGGATGAGAAGGATTCAAGAGCCACATTAACCCGCCATGCGACGGAGGATCTACCCGACATCAGCTTGGAGGAGATCGAGGCAGCTCTTGGGCAACTTAAAAATGGAAAAGCCCCGGGAGAAGACGGAGTCACAACCGAGCTTCTAAAAGCTGCCGGCAAGCCGGTGCTGAAGGAACTTCGGCGTATATTTAACTCGGTTCTTTTCTCCGGGAGAACTCCTAGGGCGTGGCAGCGGAGCTTGGTCGTGTTGTTCTTCAAGAAAGGCGACAAAACCTTACTAAGAACTATCGACCAATTTCACTCTTAAGTCACGTCTATAAATTGTTCTCAAGAGTCATTTCGAATCGCCTTACACGAAGACTTGACGAAGCTCAACCTGCAGAGCAGGCCGGGTTCCGACGGAGTTATAGCACCATAGACCATATTCACACAGTGAGACAGGTTATACAGAAGACCAAAGAGTATAACCAGCCCCTGTGCATGGCGTTTGTGGACTATGAAAAAGCTTTTGACTCCGTCGAGACCTGGGCTGTTCTCGAGGCCTTGCAGAGGTGCCAAGTCGATTGGCGATATATCGAGGTGTTGAAGTGTCTATATGACGCCGCTAATATGTCCGTAGTAATCCAGAATGGCCAAACCGAGCCTGTCCTGCTGCGACGTGGTGTGAGACAAGGAGATGTTATATCTCCGAAACTCTTCTCCGCTGCAGCTGCAGGACATGTTCGAAACGCTAAACTGGAAAGAGCGCGGAATTAATATTAATGGCGAGTACATGTCACACCTACGATTCGCAGACGACATCGTCATCTTGGCGGAAACCTTACAGGACCTACAGGAGCATGGTGAGCAGCCTGGCTGAATCTTCTAAACACATCGGTCTTCGGATGAACTTGGATAAAACCAAGGTCATGTTCAACGAGCTCGTTGATCCGGGACCGGTCGCTGTTAATGGAGTACCTCTCGAAGTTGTCCGGGAATATGTCTATCTAGGACAAACGCTCCAACTAGGCAAAAACAACTTCGAGAGAGAAGCCAATAGAAGAATTCAGCTAGGCTGGGCAGCATTTGGTAGGCTTCGTCAAGTCTTCTCGTCACCCATCCCTCAAAGTCTTAAGTCGAAAGTCTTCGACCAGTGCGTCCTTCCGGTCATGACTTACGGTGCCGAGACGTGGACACTCACGGCTGGACTAATCCAGCGGTTCAAAGTCGCTCAAAGAGCTATGGAAAGGGCTATGCTCGGAGTATCTCTGAAGGACCGCATCAGAAATGATGTAATCCGACAGAGAACCAGAGTCACCGACATAGCCCACCGAATTAGCAAACTGAAGTGGCAGTGGGCTGGTCACATTAGTCCGCAGAACTGACAACCGTTGGAGCCAAAGGTCCTTGAGTGGAGACGCGACTCGGCAAACGTAGTGTTGGACGCCCTGCCTACAAGACTGGGATGACCACGACATTCGAAGGCTGGCTGGAGTGGGCTGGATGAGAGTGGCCGAAAATCGGGAGCGGTGGCTATGTGCGAAGTGGGTGGTGGGGAACGGCAAATCGATCGTAGCGCACGACATGGCAGAAATGTGAATTAATTCTTGGCTGTCATGTGTCAAATTGCTTTATTTTCATAACTTCCTTTATAATTTTAAGTAAAAACGTAAAAATTGCGATATAAGTCATAGTACATGCTGTGTCGTAAATTGTAAAAACAATGGGAAAAACAGTTCGTGCAAGTTTTATTCGTTTCCAACATCAAATATACTATTTCTATAACTTGATATGTAGGTAGGTATGTACTCACATTTAATGATGTTTTGTAGGGAGTTTGTGTCACAGACGTTTGTCTTATGATCAGAGCTCTTATTAAGAAGCTTTTCCCGTTCGTTCTAAGCTCTTCCACTTCTCTCACATGCTGTGCTAATACTAATTTTTTCCCTTTTTGCTCAGTTTGAGGTTGAAAATGTATTTTATGCTTAATCGATTCAAATCCCGTACGTATTATAATATCCATATTTTTCACGAGGAAGAAAATCGCTAGGTATAATATACATATTCACTTTTTACACTATTTTTTTCAATTTCGTTGAAAAATTTGTCGAAAATTAATATCACAAAGATATCTTATCATCTAGTTGACATGATTTGACAGATGACAAATCCTGAATAGTTGCGGCCACTAGGGGCGCTGTCATCGCGCACACAACGAATAGGGAGAATGAAATTTCCGTACTTGAAAGGTATCTCTTCGTTTCATTTAACAAAGCATGTAAACTGGCACAATCAATCTCATTTGAAGGAAGTTTTAATATGTAGGTAGGTACTCTTTAATCATATCAAACAATAAAAATTAGATAATACGTAAGGTTTCTTGTTAGGTATAAAACTCCCAGATACGAATAGTCCCTTCTGTAATCTGTAGCTTAGTCGGCAAAATGTCATTTTGTTGAGGTACGTTGAATAAAACGCGTAAAGTGCTATGAAAATCACGGCGCTTACGCCTTTTCGTTCGCGAACAAACTCCATCCTAGAAGCGATATAGCGCTGCGTGAATTTCGCATGCTTAGACGTTCAATTATTTTTCAGCGCTGCATCGCACTTAAAGTTTGACAATTCCATTGACAATTCAAAATGGAACATGACTTTGGCATACGATAGCTCCTCTAGTTCTACATATATCTCAATGCAACCAGCACATTTTTTTGAAAACTCAAAACTCGTAGCGCTAACACGATGTAGTTGGACACAGCGCCATCTATTGGTTCACATCTGAATTACGGTTAGTTAGAAAATATTTCAAAACCCCTAAGCATCCACAGAGAACTACTCGGGCAACGTTACCAGAAGGAAAGTTAGGACATTAGTAATTCCAATACCCCGACGGTAGTGAAAATTTATTGTCAGTTCTGTATTTTGCCCTATTGATTAAATTTTGCCAGTTCATTACAATTTCCGGGATTAATTCGAGTCCAGTCCTTTTGGACTTTCTACTTGCATGTGGGAGTATATTTATGATGGCTTGATTATTAAAAAACTTTTAATATTTTAATGCTACATCATTTCTGAATACAATACGGTATATTAACACTTGTTTGGCGCCCACTTAAAATTAGCTAATTATAGGGCGGAGTGGAGTGAAATCTGCCGATAGAATGGCATAAAACTCCGCTACTCTAAGTGCTTTAGCTGCTAAGCACGAAGTCAGATCAATATATTATGAGATGTTGTGTGAATTATTATTTATTATTTTTACTAAACAAACAAACTTCTTCTATTGGTGGATTTCACTATAGATACAAAGTGCAACCAAACCACTCACCGGTACCTAGTATTTTCCTCTTTGATTTTGCTTAACTCCCATTTTGTAAAAAAGTAACAAAATGTATCTTGAACAAATAGACGGTTCCCGATCCACACATCCGCCTCCAAAACCCGGAAAATCAACTAAAACACAAACCCGAACTATCAGCTAGCAATTAGTCGTACGGTTTTGACGCGCCGCATGCAATTCTAAAAGTAAACTTACTAATCCTCCCGGAACAAGCATTAAAACATTTCTAATTACGAGATTCCAGAGTATTTGATAGGACGTAAAACACGTTCCGTTCCCAAGATGGGTGTAAATTGTAAAACGTGAATTGCTCAAATATTTACCGGGCGCTTTGCTGGACTGGTTCGGGGAACAAGTCCCACCGTTCCGGTAAAACATACGGGTACATACAATATTGGGACTTTGATTATATAATGTCGTCGTTTTAATATTGGGATTTAAGTTAAATTTAAATACTCGTTTTAAACTAGGCCGGCTTGCAAAAATTGATATCTCCCATTATGAGGTATTTCTAAGAAACTGGTATCTCCGCTCACGCACACTAAGATACCTACACTGACGCGAGGCGACTATTCGATAGACCCGGCACGCACACTAGCGTAAAAAAGCACGTCGATAATCGTGCAGTTGCAGCGAAAGACTCCATCTAGATATTCCATAATCAAAGTATTGGGAGAACAGACGGCCGTTGGGGTGGAAAGGTACTTGAGTGAGGTGGACCGACGATCCGATGGTTGTGGAAGTCCCTTGGATGCGAGTGGCACAGGACCGATCTATCTATTGGCAAGTGGACATCTATCAATTGGCTGAAACGATGATGATGATAACAATATTGGGGAATTTTCGTTTGAAATTTTTTATCAGGAACGATCATGATAAAAAATTGCAAACAAAAAATCCGCAATCCCGTCACCGTCACAACATAAATAAATTTTTAGGATTAGGTTTAATCATCACGCATGCCTAATGCGGACTAATATTTACAAACCCGAGCTATGTACTTCCAGAAAACCTCATAATTATTTATTTCTTAGTATTTCATTCTGCAATGGACTTTTCAATAAAACAACATTACGGGCACGTCCAAAAAATACATCAGTAAGTTTTCACGGCTAAAATTCTGGGCCAAATCTAAACAGTAGGAATTATTCACAAGTCTTGTTTTGAACTACTTGGCATGTTTACTATTAGCACACGTTTTGACTGGTCAGTCTGATATTAGGAAGATGTAGTCTATTTGCTATACTTAGTATTATTTATAGAGGTTAATTCTGTAAGGAATATTAAGGCTTATATAGCTAATCCGAAAAATGAAATACATGCGCAATGTTATCGACGCCCAGCGCCATCTGTTGGTATTTTGAAATTAATGTCCTAAAAAGAAGTGAAGGCGGGCCTCTAGTAATAAAATAAAACAGCCACAATGTCTAGGTAAAATTTAGGGCTATCTTGAGTTCTTCCTAGTCAGGCATTACCCTAGCAGTATTTCGAAACCGGCACGACATTTAATATTCAGAAATGTGCCTAGGCTGGGATCGCATCTACATTCCTGTGTAGTTATTTACTAACATTGTCGGCGGTGATCACTTACCATCAGGTGACCGTTACCCTCTCTTACTCTTTAACCTCTCTCTTACAAAAATACAAAGCCGTATTTCATTTCCGATTTGTATGTAACGCATAACCTAGTTCCATGTCGTTGAGCTCATACAAAACGATAAAAGAAGCACATGCGAAGCAAAACTCCTTATCACTATTCAACACCACGCAGTCATAAAAAAACTGTTTAATAACACCAAACTAAACTTCAGACAACGGAAATAGGTGCTGCAGTCTGGACATATGCCGTAAAACGAAACGACGAAAACTTATTGGTAGAGCAACTTTATTGGCACTATCATGACATAGCTGATCCGTCGTAAAAATATGTATCGGGATTGTAAGAAAAATATGACGGGAACTTATGTTAACATGACTGTTCTTGAGGGCTGGTTCACGCGAAAATGGACTTTCGATTGGAGTATTTGTAAGGTTTTCCAGTTCAATATCGCTCGCTGAATCGGGGATCCAACGGAAGCCCTGAGAAGAGCAGTGGGAAATAAGTCGATACTTTTTGATATCGAGTATTTTGTATCTGGACTGTGGTTTTCAGTTTTAAAAGAATGTAAACCATCATTGTACAGAATTAAGTAATTCTAACATAACTTAAAATAAAAATTAAATCGATTCAAACATGACATTACAAAAAGTAGCTATCCACTTTGCGTAAAATATGGCCATACCAACAACGTAGGCGATACTTTTCTAGTTTGTCTGCTTTTCGCAAACATGAAGCCTGCCACGTATGCGAAAGTTTCTCACGTGATTTAGCCGCGTAACCTCATCCATCCATACATCCAGCATGTTTGCTTCGGCATGAATGGGTCGCGGCGGAGTAATACCACCGCCTTACAGAAGACCGCCGTGAAGCAGCGCCTTTGCTGTGTTTCGCTGAGTGGATGAGGGTACTGGAGGATCAATCGGGGGGAAAGGGGGTTAAAATTTGGCAGCGCACTTGAGACTGGTGTTGCTGGTGGACTGGTGGTTGGACTGGTGTCTATGACAGTGGCAATCGCTTACCATCAGGTAACCCGTCTGTTCGGCTGCCTATGACAAAAAAAAGACAAATAGATTTAAACGTAGTACATCGATATCACCATCTATTCACACCCCTATTCGTGTGTAAAGGAGTGCGAAGTGGGTGTGTTCCTGAATGCCATAATTTTGTTTGCCAGGTTGTTGCGTGTCGGGTCTAGTTGGCAATCTATAAAATACGACCGTGCGAGACCCGAGTAAAATTGAAAGTGGCCTTGCAAGACACAATTTGGCTGGATATTCTATGACACTTGATGTTAGAGGTGATACGTCTCTTGAGGTGTAAGTGCTTTATGCTAAAGTTTTCAACATTAAATTTATTTTGGATAAGCCCAAAGAGGTACAGTGGCCAACACATCAAGTTACTACAATCTGTCAAATTTCCTCAGTTGATATTGAACCAAATACGTTTGACATAAAAGTGCGGTTCGATTGAAGAAATTTGACAGATTGTAGTAACTTGATGTGCTGGCCACCGTACTACTACGTAACTTTATTGGACAAGATAAAATGGAAAAGAAACAACAATAACTGAAAACTAAAGCTAAAAAAACTACCAGAAAGGAAAATCATAACAGAGTAGGACCTTGTGGCAATGTACTTATCAGCATCAGCCTTAGTAAGCATTTGTTAATAAATAAAACGACGAATTATTCCAGTTTTCATATTTTTATTATTGTAAACATTTCATGCCATTTACCCATTCTTTGAAATACACTGTCGTTCCGTACTTTCAAGACAATAGAAACTATGTATCATCATTAGCAACCCACACTCATCCAGGCCGAAAATCGGGAGCGGTGGCGTGAATTAGGGGAAACCTATGTCCAGCATATAGGTCTCCCTTAATTCACGCCACCGCTCCTGATTTTCGGCCACTCTCATCCAAACTAACTACACTAAACTAACTAACGAAACTATGTATAGTCACAAGTATTTAAAGTTGGAAAACGTCAAAACCTGCTTAGATACACATTTAATGCTAAATTGTAATAACTTTTTAAGGGCCTATTTCAAATGAATGCCGAAAAGTTAAATAACCCTCAAATATCAATAGCGCTGACAGCCTTGTCCTATCGGCTTTTTTGTCCCTTCACGAAGGGTTTCCACTCGTAGACTACTCGGCTTTAATGCGACACCATTATCAATGGGCATTGAAGGGTTAAATTAGGAGAAAGTGTTTTTTCCTTGTCTGTTTTATAATGGAGAAGAGAAAAGATGTATTTGGGTAGGTTTGATGGAAGGCAAAGCTAATTGAAAATAAATAAAAAGATACATACACGACCATATTGTACGTATTTTTACATGATATTACTGAGCGTTTGATTTATCCTGTGTTATAATTTTTTTTTCTGAAAAATATTATATTAATCAATTTCTTAAATGAGTCGGTACTGAGCTTGTAGATTCATCATATCTGTCCGTATGTCATAGCCACTTTTTTCTGAAACTGTAAGAGACATATCGATAAAATTTGCCCATTAGATTCATTTTACGGACCGCATTAAGATTTTTAAACAATGATTGAAAAAAAATGTGGGAAAAAATGTGGGCAGCGGACCCTCATAAAATACATAGAACATAATAAACTAAAATAAAAAAAAAATTCAGACCAACTAGGTTTAGTTCTTCAAAAATTATATTAATGTTTTAATATGCCTATTTTTAATCAATGAATAAGTACTTTTCTTGCAAATAAATGACTAAATCTAAACGCTACTTTCGTAAAGAGATGAAGGTAGGTAACTATTTAGAAAACTGTGATTAAAACTACCTACGTTCGAAGCTTAAATTGAAGCCGAAATTTACTTGGTCTTAACTAAATGTTGAAAGTGTTTTAATAATCTGCTTTATCACCGGCAGAGTAACGGTGCTAAACTTCAATATTGAATGTTGAGTTCGTAATAATTTATGAGGTTTGCATACACGAGTACGAGTATTAATATGGCATGATAAAACATTGGAGCAAAATCATAACAGTAAAATCGTTAAAGAAAGGAGTAAAGAAAAAAAAAGTACTCGTAGTACCTATACTGAAAGCAAACTCTCGATTGAGACTTATTATGAGATTCTCCCTTTAAACTTCATTGACTACTTAGATGGCGCATGACCTCATAACCAAAGGTCGTGAGTTTGATCCTCACCCTGCACAATCATTCGCATAATGAACTTGGAGGTGGTTGGATTAGAGGTGTGTATCACTCATGATCCTGAAATTGAATGCTGTGATCACTAAACTCGACCAAACCCTCGAATGGTAAGGTCACTCACACAGATTCTCAAGTTCGCTTCTGCGCGGAGTTGAGCTGGCTTCAATAAGCAGCTGACCTATCACGTACAATGAACCAAAAGAGAGTCTAAGTGCAGAAAATGGGATTAACATTAGGTACATTACATAAGCGCAGATGTTCAAGGCAAAAGCTGGTTTTTACAAATGAAAAATCCGATAGGTGTTACGTAGGTTAGGTACACCACTGGTCTAACTTTGATGACATTGGCTATTTTGTACATGCCATTTAATGTTTTGCAAAAAGCCAAATCAATTGTTTATAATACCGCCAAAAAACACAGATAGCAATGCTGTATTACCTTTTATTTATCGTAGAAACCAAAAGTGTCGTTGTCAATGAAGAAAAATTAATTCAATACTACATCTTGCTTTCGACCCCGACGGCATATTGGCACTTCACAACGTCTATAGCTGTAATATCTAAAGCTATAAAATTAATAACAGCGTAAATTGGGATTACTTTTTCAAACGCTGTATGGAACTGTGTATTTAGAGTTTATATCGATGTGTTTAACAGTTTATTGCAAGCTGTTCCGCGAGACTTAACTTTAGCCACATTTCTTATACGAAAAGCGTAACATCATAGGCATCCCAAAATATAAAAACAGTAAAATAAAATAGCTAAATAACCACAAAAACAATGAACCTCCATAATTTTTCGCTACGACGTTTCAAGGGCCATCATGCTACGAAGCGGAGAGGCACTCAGCTCGATGGCTTTTAGCCTTATATAAGGAGATCTACGGGCAAGAATAACCCTTTTATTTAGATATCTGACTACTAAGCCCGTATAATTTAAGGAAGTTAACTCTTTCGGCTATTTATTCTTGTGAAGCGACGTAAATGTCTTTGTTTTACCTTACTAAGTCGATGGAGATTCAGAGATAAATTTCGTACACCCAACAGGGTAGGAAATAAATTGTTATAGGGCGCAGTTGATTCTATTTATTCATCGACAATTGAGCTCTATAGCTGTTCTGCTAATATTGGGTCTGTACCTACCTGTGAAATTGGCGTTTTTTTTTTGTAGACACCACAAGGCTTAATAACCAAAAAATTACTACAGATCATTTTTATTTTGATTTTTGACTATATTTCGAATATTTACATAAAATTCGGATCAGATATTTTCGTATCCATTATCCAGAGTACCTTTCTAAGTTTTTTTAAGTTTGAAAGGGACTCTTTTTTTGTATGCCAGAATTGATATTTTCATCATTCGTAAGTTTTTAAATTAACATTTTTTTCTTCTGAAAAACAGTGTTACGACATACTTTAGTATGGAATATACCTATTAATTAGTATGGGACATCCAACTTATAAAAAAAAATCCATACAAAACGCCAATTTCATAGACCCAATAAGTGTACTACTGGCCCGCTCACTTCCCTTCGAACTTAGTATGCTATCAGTAGCGCTACCATGAGTTGACATCGAAAACTGACATAACGTAAACGATTGCTCTGTCTCTTTCAAATTCATCACAATGAAAGAGACAAAGCGATAGTTTTCGAAAGCGAGAATAGTATTTCAAACTCATGGTAGTGCTACAGGTCCAATTTTTGCCAATAGCTGAGTGTCGATTATATCGTGCAAGTGGTTTGTCTTTTTGGGTTGCATATGGGCCTTGTGGTTGTTTATACAAGTTGTCTCTCTAAATAGTATAAAGATAGGTATTATTATATCACCGTGAAACAGTTCAAACCGTTGTTAAGGGGCTATACGAATGAAACTAGCGCCGCCAACCTATTTGGCTGATTGTGGCGAAAATACGTTTTTTTTTTAAGAAAGCAAAACATTACAGACTAAGATAAAAATAAATTGAATTTTTCAAGATGCACTCAAGATGCATTGTGCTCTAATGAGTTTACAACCTCATTGATTTGTTATTACTTAAAAAAAACAACTGTGGGAGTGCCAGCCATGCTTCGGCATGAATGGGCCGGCTCGACCGGAGTGATACCACTGCCTCACAGAAAACCGGCATGAAGCAGCTCCTGTGCTGTGTTTCGCCGAGTGAGTGAGGGTACCGGAAGCCTCTGGCCGGAGAGATCTGCTACCTATCACATAAAAAAAAACAAAAATAAACTTATATTACGTTACTTTTCCAATTCAATAACCCCGATAAACGCATGCTAATCCCAAATAAACGGCACGCTTGAACCCAAAACATGACAAGACTTGATACAAGAATCACGTTTGTGCCAAATAACATTGACGTGTACCGAATTCCTTATCCCTATAACCTTGTCTTTATAACACAAGCTTCTCCGCACGTATCGTAGCAACTACGAAGGTGTACATAGATCTTCTAACCGATATGTTAGGGCGGTCAATCTTAACGATCAGCCACGTACGCAGGATATATTATAGTCCTCAAGCACAAAGACAGGTGCATTTTCTATTCGCTTACCCCTTAATTGGATGGGATACCAGTGTTACACGAATAAAGAGAGATCGGGTGCAGGGTCAACATCTTTACATGCTTTCCAAGGCACCCCCGTGCAAGACCGCCAATTTCCAGACTTCTGGCTGACACTGCAAATTTCTGAACAGAAAAACTCGGGAAACGAACTTGGCACCCCAAGCGCAGCCTTTGCTTTAACATGCGACCCACTACCCACTACGCCACCGAGATAGTCCAGTAGCGCTACCATGAGATGACATTGAAAACTGACATAACGTAAACTATTGCTTTGTCTCTTTCAAATGCATCACAATGAAAGAAACAAAGCGATAATTTTCGATAGCGAGTATAGTATTTCAAACTCATGTTAAGGCCACTTATCCCTATAACCTTGTCTATAAAACACAGACAAGTTTCTCGACAAACACATATCGTAGCAACTACGAAGGTGTACATTAGACGTCACGTTTAGTTACTTTTTTGGACTTCGAACTGTCCTTATGCCTGAGACGTAAGTGTTATTTTTACACTGCGGGAGGTATCTCGCCTGACGCCGTCTGTACACCTCAGTAAGTTTTACAGAAGTGGCTGAGTCTATGTTTGCTTTGAGGCCAAGCGACTTGGCTCTAACTTCCAGGTAAGGTATAAGTGGTGCCAAGTTGTGAAATTTGAGCGGTTTTAACTAATTTGCAGAATATGATTTTTGAATGGTCAAAGCCAATTTTGTTCCATGTTTGACTATCATTTTTAACTAAATTTGTATGAGCCGCTGGATGATGTACTCGTAGTGATAATCTATGTATTTATCCGACTGGCCCGATGGTGCATCTGGAAGTGACCCTGCCACATACGCCAAAGATCGTCCGATCCTATATGGCTATGGAGAGAATATAACTAGGTATTGAAATTACTGACTGAGACCGATTTACTGAAACTCGCTCAAAAATGGAGATCGCAGATGTGAGCGAAAAATCCATACTGACGTGGAACTGGGCAGTGCACGTTTATAGAATGCACCCGGAAAAGTGGACTAAAATCGTCTCACAATGCAAGCCAAGAAATAGGCGACGGTTGAGAAGCAGACCCAAGAGAAGATGGCGTGCCGATTTAGAATATCACAAACAGGATTGACCAGCGCTGGCTTCTGACAGAGACCACTATACTCTTATAGTGAGTCTTATAGTGAGTCTTATAGTGAGTTTGGTAGTGGCCTTGCCCCAACAATAAAACAGTTAAGGATGAAAAATCAAAGTGCAACAAAGAATATTCTTGTACATGTACTTATGTTGTCAAGATTACTCCTTCTCAGAAAACTGGCAATGCATCAGCGACCTCTCTGATCTCGCAGTTCATGGCCAGCGGTGATTAATTACCAGAAGGTCACCCGCTTCTTCGTTTGCTACCTCTACTATAAAACATATACATACGAGTACATGCAGCTTTTATGACTTGCACCAGTTTAGAAACTTGGATTCATATGGGTTTATTTGCTAAAAGCATGAAGCATTGTATCCGTCGGGGTTCAAGATGTGTTCTAGGCAAGATCGATCTTATAATTTTCTTATTCAATAGAAGTTAGCAACAGTGATGCATGCTGCCTGCATTGAGAGAGATGCATAAGTGAAATACTTCACTTTTACAGAATTGGCTTTTTAGTTTGAAAATTCTTCAATACAAAAAAAAACTTACAAATTTTAACTATCAACTTGTAACTACTTGTATATGATTTTTTTAAATCACAGAATCTTCATCGCGCGATTCACTTGTGTAAATATACTTGTGCAAGCCTCGAAACAAGCATTTTTTTTATAATAAGGCTATATTTAATTGAAAGGCGTTTAAATGATTGTAATCTGTATTGTGTAGAAAATAAATAAAAGCTTTTTGTGCTTTTAAATCATTATAAGTTTACTTTCAAGGTATGTATTGCAATATTTTTTAACTACTCCGCCATCTTGGATAGTTCGCCATAATAGATTTAGAAAAACATAACACAGCTTATCATGTATGTTGTTAATGTGTACATAAAATTTCAGCTCAATCGGTTGAATGCATTGAAATTGAGTTGCAATATTCCGAATTTACAAAAAAATGTTTTTGTATTCGTTTCCAGGTGTAAGTGAAGATCGCGGGAATACCTTGGATGCGGGTGGCACAGGACCGATATGTGTGGATAACTTTTGGGGAGGCCTTTGTCCAGCAGTCTACGTCTATTGGCTGAAATGATGATGATGATTATGTTTCCAATGGTTATGATACTCAAAGATGCTATCTATGATGACGTTAAAATTTGAGCTGTAACTAAACAGAAGAAACTAGACTTAATTTCCTTATGACGAACTAATTGGAGAAATCTGTTGTGTGGATAGATGTAGAATCATAGGATTCCTAGCCTAGGTCTCTTTAGGTCTTACTGTATGGTATGTACCTTCGTGGTGCTATCTAGAGCTTATATTGTGTGGACTGTAGTTTGTAGTTCTTATGTATAGGTACTTACTGGCATATGATGGACAAGGCTAATGGGCTAACTAGCAGGAACATTTCAATCACAAACACTGTTTCCAATCATGTAGGTGCATTTATTGACCCATGTACATTTGCACTTTTTACTCAAGTACACACTTATATTCTTCTATTATTGATTATGTAGTAAACCTTACATGTTAATTATTACCAATGGCTGTGTTCTCATTACTTAAGTATATTTTCCCCAGTTTATGTACGAATCATGGCGTGTGAAACTGACCACGTCGATGTATTACTGTTATTATGTGGGCACATGTATTAATTGTATTGTTATTGTACTGCAACGAATTAGCGAGGTTTATTTTAACCATTTCAATGCATTATTCTCTCGCGTATCAATAACTGTATAGATGTAAAAAAATATCACATGGCGACTCTATCACCCGGCCTTCTTGAGTTTCTTATACAATGTGAATAATAACAATACCACGGAAGCGGACATCCCGCGCTTTAGGGATGCCGCAATTGAAAATTACATTTATGTTCGGTAGGATTCGAACACTAATTTATTAAATTTGATAAGACCTCAAACCCAAGCTGATTGAAATTCAAATACTTACATCGATAGGTTCCCGGAACTATGAGCAGACGGGCATGTTTCGAGGTTTCCAACTTGTAATATGCGGTAATAGTTCGCGCACTAAGCTCATAATTAAGCTTTTGAGTTAGGGTGCCCGTGTACTTGCAACTTTGTAGTTCATTAAAACGTTTTAACACACATTATAAAGCCTTTTTTGTACGATTTTGTTTATAATAATTTAAGGCCCGCCCGCACTTTGTTTCGGGACTTAAGCAGTAATAAGACACAATAATAATCATTCTTAGGTTAACAGCATTCATTTTTTAATTTAATATATATCATATTTTCGCCACAATCAGTGTAAATAGGTTAGCAGCGCTAGTTTCATTCATATAGCCCTTTAACTTGGAACACTATAAATAAATAGTTGGCGCTGGAAGTCGATTATATCACGCAAGGGTTTTGCACATCTTTTGTTTAATTTTTGGCCTTGACGATGACTATGAAATTAACCTATTTATTCATAGTGAATAAATGAAATCAATGCTGTTAACCTTAGAATGATTATTATTGTGAATGAGTATTATTGTCTCATTTAAATTTGAATAAAATATTGCACAGTAAGCAATTTGGATTTACAAAAGGTAAATCCACTACTGATGCTAGAGTGGCGCTTGTCAAGCATGTTTTTGATGCCTGGGAAAAAAGCGGGATGCTGTTGGAATGTTCTGTGATTTATCTAAAGCCTTCGGTTGCGTCAATCATGAAACGTTTCTCATGAAGTTACGCCATTACGGTGTCTTAGACAATTCACTTAGTCTAATCAAATCTTATTTATCTGATAGGATTTGAAGGTGAATGTCAATGGAACTGACTCTTCGGGCGCCTCTCTTATTATGGGTGTGCCCCAAGGCTCTATATTGGGGCCGTTGTTGTTTTTAATCTACATAAATGACCTTCCTTATTATAGGTACTAAAGATCTATGTGATGTAGTGTTATTTGCTGACGATACATCCTTTATTTTTGAGGTTGAACGACAAAAAGAAAATGTTGACGACGTAAATAATACTCTCTCCCAAGTACTATACTGGTTCACTTCTAATAACTTAGTTCTTAATTCAAAGAAAACTAAATGTGTAAAGTTCACAATGCCTAATGTAAGGCAGGTCAATATCAATATAGTCTTGAATAACGAATCCATCGAAATTATTAACTCCACAGGTTTTTGTAGGCATCACTCTGGATTCAAGATTGCAGTGGAGCCCCCATATTGCTGCCTTAGCAGGAAGACTTAGTTCAGCTGCATACGCAGTAAGAAAGATAAGGAATCTGACTGATATTGGGACTGCAAGACTGGTTTATTTTAGCTATTTTCATAGTCTGATGTCATATGGTCTATTGCTGTGAGGGTCCGGTGCCGATTTGCAAGCCATTTTCATATTGCAGAAGAGGGCAATCCGTGCTATTTATGGCCTTAGATCACGTAACTCACTTAGAGAATTATTCAAAGAAATTAATATTTTAACCGTAGCGTCTCAATACATTTTTGATTGTATTATGTTTGTGCGTAAAAACTTGCACCTTTACTCGCGAAAATCATCAATCAATTTCATAGCTTTAACACACGAAATAAACATAGGCTTGCGATCCCAAAACTAAGACTTCATAAAATTGGTAATTCATTTGTGGGATTAAGCATAATACTTTTTAATAAGTTACCACAAAAAGTTATTGACTTACCGCTACATAAATTTTAAATTCATATTAAAAACTGTTTGATGCAGAAAGGCTACTATAATGTGGAAGATTATTAAAATTCCTGGACATGTTAATCAATTCTCATTATATTTTTTATGTATAATTTTATTTCATATTTTTATTTGACGATTATCTAAACGATACAGACTATTCGCATTGTATAACATACTGTTACTTTAATCATAATAATGTTTTTTATTAGTATCACAATAAAAATTGTAATGGTTACAAATTTGAAAAGAGTAACTACTGAGTTTCTTGCTGGTTCTTCTCAGTAGAAATCTACTTTCCGAACCAGTGGTAGCTTACGTCATAATATTTGACATTCATAAACGTTCTGTATGGACTTAAATTGAATAAAGAATATTTCATTTCATGTCCTAACTTCGTGTTCCTTTTTAATTTGTCGTAGGTTTTAACACAATCTAGATTATGAACACTTGTGTTTGTTCATGTCTGGGTGAAATTGTGTCCCTATTTACATAAGTCTTATATTTGTGATCGTATGTTGTCTGATATTTGTAACCAAGTGTTTAAGCTACTTAGTACGGAGTCAGGTCAATGTATGAGATGTTGTAAGACTGTTTATGCTTCTACCATTCGCCGAAGGTGAGGAAAAAAATCATAAGGAAACATCACGTATGTAATCGAATAGTTTCTGAAACGTGTTAATTCAGAAGGTTTAATTCCCCTGTAGGTACAAGGATTGCAAAGATCGGACGGCAGCTGATTTATTAAAATTGCCTTGATTGACTCACAAAATCTTAAATCATATTTCAAGCGTACACCAGGCTCCAAATCGACGAATAAGCACGCAAAAAAAATATATAAAAAAAGGCATTGATAAGTGACCTCTCTTATATGGCAAATGTTCATGGGCGATGTTGATTATTTACCAGCGCAGGTGACCCGCTAGATCGGTTGCTGCCTCTATGATAAAAAAGTAAATCTTACATTTACCATGAATATGCCTAAAACGGGTGTGTAATGTTTGATATAAGTTTAAAAAAACTAACATTCAACCGATATAATTTCATTTCATATAATCTTATATGGTATAACCACTCATTTAATATAATATACGTTTAGTATAAATTTAGATGGTATATTTTCATTTCATATAACCATTAAGAAGTCTAACGTTCATTTTATCTATTATTCAAATACTATAATTATCATTTAACATAAAATCTAATAATATACATCTCATATCGTATAACTGTAATTAAGCAAACAATGCAGCATGCAAGCAAGCATGCAGCATGCAAGCAGGCATGCAGCATGCAAGCAGCATGCATATACAAACATGCAGCATGCAGCAAGCAGCATGCAGGCAGGCATGCAGCATGCATTCGTTTTGAGTGTGCTTCGGCGCTGCGGGAAATCAGCCCCTCCACCCTAGCGTAATGAGCTTCAGGCACCCACGCTCTCCTCCGCAGCTTCGGCTTACTGGTCGCCTTCGGCGACCAGCCTCAGCCGCTACGGAGAGCCCGAGTGCCTGAACCTTATTACAGCGGGTGGGGGCTGCCTCCCTCCGCGCCTCCGCCTTATTAAATTACACTCTAGGGGTAGGGCAGACAAGTACCACGTGAAGGTCGAGGTAGGCTGAGTCGAGTTCGCCCTAATGTTTGTAAACATGATTAGAATACTTTACAACATTTAAGCACTATACGAAATGATTTTTATATTATTTAAGCACTATATAAAATGATTTTATACCAAAAGAGTGGTATATAAAGTGTTATTATGGCACCTGTAACATTATATCAAACAAAAATTGGGTATTTGACTAATCTCGATTTAGTAAAAAATATTGATACTCTATCAAAATATTGGTAAATAAGAACCAATGGCCAACATTTTCAGTTAAAAATATAACATCTAGCTGGTTTGTGAGCATGAAAGTTTCATGGGCAAGTCCATTTTTAAAGTATAAAATTAAAAAAAAATAATTATATCATTGAACTACCCGTACATTTTTCATCAACTTTATTATAAAACCATATACTTAAACGAAACATTTGATATAGCTACCATATAAAATTTACTAGACGCGCATACAGAAGGTTGAATCGTGACGTCACGATTCAATAGCCATTTGTATAGAGCGTTTTTGGGTTTGCCCAAAATACGTGCTCTTAAAGTTGTGATATCTCAGGTAATTCAAATGAGAATCAAGTGATTCTTTCAACGATGTTTCTTAAATTGAGGCGTCTTTTGATTAAACACATAAAAAAAAATTGTCAAATACCCAATTATACGAAATGAAATTAGACAAACCGAATTTAGTTCAAGTAAAATTCTATCAAATGAGCGTTATATCGAAGAAAATTAGTTCATTTGAGTTTCGGTCAAATGGAGCGCACCCGCCTAAAACACATCATTCCAGTGAACGGTTCGGAATATTTCAGATTTCATTTTAAAGTTTTGTTCACTTTTTCTCAAAATGTTGTTTTTTTTGCCAAAAAGCCATTGAAATTGAAAATAGATATCTTATTTTCCTAAATAAATAGAAATAGCAACACAGTAATGTTATTGACACAACAAATTCATAACTGTCTTGCGAATTGTAAATGCGGTGAATATTTCCCCAAAAATGTCCCTCAAGTGATTCATAGGAAATTACGTTTTTCATTTCGAGCTGACGGTCAGAAGGCTGCCTTGCTTTTCATTTCCTGGCGGCTTTATCATGATCATTTCTTTGACTTTGTTGGTTCACCTCAGCTTGGTAGGGAAAAGAGTTTCTTATCTTAAATAATTAACTAATATTTTCGCCGTTATCACTAGCTGTTTGGAGGCTCACGGCCATAAAAAAATAAGACCCGACCACCCAGCTGTCTATATGATGAGTTAAACAGGCACACATACTTGCATGCGTACAGAGACCTCGTATTTTTGGCATAAAACAGGAGGCAGTATATACGGAACGTGACAGACTCGATTCTTACTACTACGACACAATGTAAGTAAACTATGAAAATTGTTTTTAGAGTCTTACTACGCTGGCTCAGCAACCCGAAGTTGATCTTGGCCTCCGACACGAAAATTCGCCACTCTATTCTATTCTCAGCCACCTCTTGCCAATCCGGCCTTTGAAGGTGACTAGAATCTTTCTTGACCTAATTCATCGTGTCCAGCGATATCCAGGAAGATCCAGCTCTATTCGACTCCATTCCCTCAATGTGACTGAGCCAGCGAAGCCTTGCTGTTTTAAGGACTTAGCGATCTCTGTGATCGCATTGGCCATGATCGTCCAAGTTGATCACATGCACGTGAACTTATTAGGTAAGTACATATTAAAAAGGAAATAGAGGAGAAGTGAACTTTATTAATTTTTTTTTATCATGGTTAGATTAGCCAAGTATGGCTAAAACCTCAACGGTGGCATCATGAATAGGATAAGGATATAATCGGATTTCTAGAATGTTACAATTTCAATACTCAGTTGCTAATATTAAGTTATTGAAGTTCCTCAATGTAATAACATTTGGGAAAACTAATTTCATAAGGGATAATTTCTGTAGTTTCCCCATGAGTGACACAGATGTAGCTGGTAGATTATTGAATTTTCCCAGCGCTCATTTGAAATAGCAAATATCAGCGATGTCAAAGCTGGAAGCAAATACTGCGAACTTAATTTCTGCGGATTGGGAGAGACGGACACGGGAGTAATGTGTGAGAGAGCTGTGATGGTTTCGGTGTACCTATTTATTTACGAATGGTTATCACGCAGCTGCTTCTATGGTGAAACTTTGTATGCAACGAAAAATGTTTTTTTCTTTTAATTTAGTTTCACACAAAACACTTATGAATGACAGGTACGTAAGCCACCCTTTAAGTAAAATTTGTGTGTGTGTGTTTGTGCGCACAGCAGAGCCTGTGCTGTGTTTCAACGAATGAGTGAGTGTACCGGAGCTCCAATGAGGATTTTTGCAAATACAAAATCCGTTAGTGGATTGGTTACTATTTGACGTATCATGTCAAATTGTGAAGTTATGTTATGAAACAACCGATGTTGTCAAAGTTGGACTTGACGTCAACGTAACGCCATCTATCGGATTTTGCATTTGCAAAAACCCTCATTGGGGGGAAAGGGGGTTAAAGTTTTGTAGCACACTTGTGACTACTAGTGTTGCAGCTGTGTATGGGTGGCGGCAGTCGTGGGTGGCAGACGAGCAGACGAATCACGTGGCGGTAAGCGATTGCTTCCGTCCATAGACACATGCAACACCAGTAGAGTCACAAGTAGGCTGCCAACCTACGTACAGCAGAGGTACAAATACTGCTATACTACAAATATAAATAAAATGAGACTATTTTAGGTAGCGTAATCGTCAGTGTGTGTGTAAAATCTGGTGAATTCCCAATGAAAGAATAATAAAAAAGAAATATATGATGTTTATTTGCGAGACTGGTTCCGTACATTATTAGAGCTCTTCTTAAGCTATGCTACAAACCTTCAAGAAAAGGGCATATCTTTCTCTAAAAGGCCGGCAGCGCACCTGTGAAGACCTTGGTGTTGCAGGTGTTCATGGGCGACGGTAATCGCTTAATATCAGGTGATCCGTCTGCTCGTCTGCCCCCTATCCTATAAAAAAAAACTTACATCAACTTTATAGGTGGTTGCACTAGCGCCTCCTAATTACACGATGGCCTATTATAGAAAAATTCTAAACGTTATGTTAATTTATCAGTCGACTGTTTTACAAGCAATGTTTTTATCAGTGTGTCTTAGAAAAAAAAACAAATAAAATATTTTAAAAGTAACACCAATAGTAGGGGCAAATCCTTTGTTCGCCAGCAACGAGCAATGTTTGAGATCCGCCGCGCGAATATTTGTGCCGCGCAGAGTGGTAGTAGCGCGTAGATATGTGCGGTATCCCGAGAGCGGGTACTCGGGTGGGTCGATCCAACAGTTAATACAGCTGTACCTATGCTGTTTAATTAAACACTTGAGATGGATAATGTCCTTCTACCGATATTTCGAATATCTCATCGATCGGTCACATAGATACCTACGCAGGATTTTAGTGGTCATAACTAGGTGTGTCACCGTAAAATAGGCCGGATTGTAAATTGATCAACTTCCAGAACACAACTTGCAATGTTTTAATTCCCACCTTTGGTATAACAAGGGCATAATTGTCAAATACTGCATAAGTGAATTAAGTATGCAGATGATTGAAAATAATAATGTTCCCCAATTTTTATATACTTAACTTATTTAATGTAGTTTCTGACAGTTGTAAGAGACGGTTGTCTTGAGGCTAGACGACTGGAATGAATATAGTTTGAGTCTGAAGTAATTATTCGTTTTTCAAGTAGTTTTAAGATATAATGAATTCATAGAAAATCAGAAATTCCTAGAAAATATATTTAACAATTTATTTGACTACTACTACTACTTTAGTATAATTATTAAATACCGAGGTATTATAAATCTGCGAGGCCAAAACCAGAGCTTTGAGTTGGCTCTCATTGGCAAAAATTCGCTTAACGTCGTAACGCCCAGACAGCAGACACAATAGAAAATCAATTGTTTTATGCCTTTTAAAAGGCTTATTTGCCTTACGACGTTAAAACATTTTTATATCAATGGACACAAACTGTGTTGAAAAAGTTCTACACGATGAGTGCAAATGGAACAATGACGTCATTACGCTACAAACCTCATTACGACAATAAAAGGATAATAGGCATCATCAGGACAATGTTTCCCACTCAACACCTCGGTATAAACTGCGAGTTGTGCGGAAGAATGCTCTATTTTAATGTAAATAGCACTGAGTGTAATTCCTGTATTTGTGCCATGTTGGCATTTAAAACGGAGGTAATGTTATTCGCTTTGACGTTGGTGCGGTTCCGTATATTTTATTTTTTAAGTAGGGAATTATAAGTACACCTTGATTTTTTGAATACCTGAGAAACTGCTTGAGGACACTAGCAATACTAATGTAGACTAATATTTTTTTCATGTATGTACAATGTACATACATAGAGAGAGGTGTGATCTCAAAAAATCAAAAAGAAAAATAACATTCCTATACGAATTGCTTCACTCAGCCCTTGACTTTTGGATAAAAATGTGATGTTTTTGTTTTAGATTAGTTCCTATACGAGTATTCCTTGGGGTAGGAGTTGTTAATTAGTCCGTGTCCCACAAATGATGAAGCAAGAAACCAAAGGTTTCTTATCTTAGTATATGCACAAGTGTCACTTCAATCCGACATTAGAAAGACAGTAGATAGTAGAAACAAGATTCCACCCGAACAAAATTTCATTCTCACCCTCTTAAATTGCAAAAATAAAAAACTCATATGAACGGTGGCCACGTACCCGTTTGGTCTGATTCATCTGTTTAAAAATTGCAAAGGTATTTTTCTTTAGTTAGTTATTATTAGAATTAGCAAATCCTGTACGTACCTGTAAATAATTAAGATAAATGATAATCTATTAGATAAATAAACCAGTTTTGAGTTTATTATTATCGTATCTACTTTATTCCTTCGGTCCAAACAAGCAAAGCAAACCCGTTCCCCACTTCACCACGGAACCCCGGACGTAAAAACAAAAAATCCGTCGACATCTGCAAATAAGGAAATTATGAAACCGCCGCAAAAAGCTTGGCATTCAAGCCTTTGTCCTGTCGACACCTTTTGTTTTACCCTTTGAGATTTTAATTGAAAAATCAAATGGGGTTAGGTTTACGTGACACTTTAATCTTTTTCATTTACGCCTTAATTGGGGCCCGTGGTTACACAATGAAATTGACAGGAACCGGATAAGACTTTTTGGGGATTGCCCCTTTTTAAAGAAGGCAACAAGTGATTTTTATAATAAAATATGTTTTATTAAGATAAAAAAGTGGTTAGCCACGTGATGAGCCGCCTTAAGGATGGCAGATAGTTTCTATATTGTTTTTTTAAAATGTGAGAGGTGGCAGACGGATCACCTAATGGTAAGCGATGGCCGCCATCCTAGACATTTGTAACACCAGTAGAGTCATAAGTGCGCTGGCAATCTTTAACCCCCTTTCCCTCCAATTGGGCCTCCGGTGCCCTCACTCACTCGACGAAACACAACGCAGGCACTGTTTCACGCCAGTCGATCGGAGGAACACCACGGCCTCGCAGAAGGCCGTGGTGTTCCTCCGATCGAGCCGGCCCATTCATGCCGAAGCGTGGCTGTCCCACGGTGGAGATATTGTATGTTCATATTACTGTGAGACCTTACCTTAAATTTACAACTAACTGATCAAGGATATTGTTCAGTTAGTTGTATATTATTATAAACGGGAATTAACACGATGTTAATTTTAAGCAATAATTATGTACTTAACTGCTTGACGTTTGGTCACAAGCGGACTAACTTCCGACATGGAACGTCGGACGGGAATAAACGTCGTATTATTTACTGTTTATAATATTAATAGATATAATGCAACGCGAAAATTTAAAGAACAATTGGATAATATCTTTCTTTCAAAGACATGATAAGCCTTCAATTCTAGAAATAAACTGCACCACATCCTGAAATTTGCCAAATAAATGCAAGTGCAACTTCACTTTATGTCACAGAAATAAATCCACTCCACCCATCGCGCTATCGGCAATACAAAAATGGACTGGGCAAATACGAAAACGAGTGAAATTCAATTTGTTCTGTGGCGACGACGTTTGCCGAAGCCATTCGGGAGTTTTCGGGCTCCAGGGACCTCGAAGGTGATTGGCTCTTTTGAAAATAGCAAGCACTTCGTGTATCTGTCACATATAGTCGTGTAGTTATAGTACATTTTTGGAAAATGTTTTTTTTGTTACCTAATTCAAAATCATTCATCCATACTTATATTATAAATGGGAAAATGTGTCTGTCTGTATGTTTGTCTTTCTTTCACGGCAAAACGGAACGACGAATTGACGTGTTTTTTTAAGTGACCGACCGGAGTGATACCACTGCCTCACAGAAAAACGGCGTGAAGCAGCCCCTGTGCTGTGTTTCGCCGTGTGAGTGAAGGTACCGGGGGTTATAAAAAGTTGGCAGCGCACTTGTAAATCTCCTGGTGTTGCAGGTGTCTATGAGCGGCGGCATTGCTTACCATCAGGTGATCCGCCTGCTCGTCTGCTACCTATCACATAAAAAGAAAAAAAAGTGGAGATAGTTAAAGGGATGGAAAGTAACATAGGCTACTTTTTCCTCCCCGTGCTACCCCGAATTTAGCGCGAGCGTAGCCGCGGGCAAAAGCTAGTCATGCGTATACAAGTGACGAGTAAAAAACACTAGCGGCACCAATTGATTGAAAATGTTGATGTAAAAATGGATGGATGGACGGATGTTTGCTCCACTCGCAAAAAGTACCGAATGGACTTTAATGAACTTTACAATAACATAGCTTGTCATCAGAATAACACAAAGGCTTCAATTTATAAAAACTTTTTAATTTTTATTTTGAGGACAATCAAGATGACCTCATTCCGCCCGATGGTAAGCGGCCGTGACCGGGAGATGCAAATATGAGGTTTTTCCAAAACCTCAAAAGGTATTGAGTGGTTTGTCCAAAATATGACGGTAAGTGTCAATAACTAACTTCACGCGTACGAAGTTGCAGGCTAGTATTCCTTACTCCTAGTAAAAAAAAAAAATATAAACTTTCCCGTCAAAACGCAAATCTAAATCCAATATGAACATAACGTCATAACCGTACCGTAATTGAATGATGCGCAACGTTCAGAAGTACACAAGGTAGCGATGTGTATTTGTCAATAAACAGACGCATAGATACTAAAGCATACCCATACAGTCAGCATGTGAAGTTAATTGTCCAAAGTTTACGCTTGAATAAAAAATGATGATACTGCGAACAATTTGGAATTAGACTAGTACGGGAACAGTTCTGTCTACTCAATGTGCAAAACATTGAGTCGACAGAACTGTTCCCGTCGACAGAATTGGTAGAGTGAGCTACACATTAGGTTAGCACAACCTGTCAAATTCCTCAATTGATATATAATAATAATAAATCATTTATTCTCTTTAATTCTTAATAAATCATTTATCTTAATAATTATAACTAAGCTAGGTACATCTGTTTGGGAAAACAATTGCCGTTACATTGTGAGAGACTGGTGCCTAAAGTAGGTTTATAAAACCTGTGTTACAGGTCACCAGTGCCCCTCCGCAGTTAAATCGGTGTGACTGTTATATATTCAACCTAATGTTTATGAAAGTAAGATGAGAGTCGATTGAAGAAATTTGACAGTTTTGTATACTTTTGTGTACCTACTAGCTGTACTGACTTATAATTTTGGTTGACTCACTTGGTGTGGTTCCCCTGTTTTGGGGTTGCGAAGGTCTATATCTATAACTAAAGATTTAATTTTAGTAAGTGCCTGAACATGTTCCAAATCTTTACTATAAGCATATTATTAAGACCTTAAATGCATTAATATAACTTGGGACAATATACAACAATGATTACAATATAAATCCTCAAACCGCTGGTTTTCTGTGCAACAATCACGAAATAAAAAGTAGCACTCCGGTCGAGCCAGCCCATTCATGCTGAAGTATGTTTCCCCAACGGTAAAATACTAGCGAATGGTAACTAGGAGTGTAATGCCTATTACTATTTTGCCATCGGTATCTAGGTATATTTAATAGCTAAACAATGCTGTGCGAGCCAAGTGCTTGCGATTCCATTGGAGCTTCTAATACCTAGCTAAATGTCGATTATATCATTGGTTACTACAAAACAGTAGATAATATTTATTGAAAACAAGAAATATTATATAAACTAGCAGCTGCCTGCGACTTCCTATGCGTGGAGTTAGATAGACCTACTCTTTATTGCACAACACATTACAGAACTTAATGCTTAAAGTAATTTACAAATAGAGTTACAATATCGGCGGTCTTATCGCTAATAGCATAGTATAGTATAGTTATTTGCATATTTTTATAAACTGTGTTATTCTGATGTAGGTCAGATATTTTATTGTAAAGTTTCATTAATATCAGTGGTTTGTTCGGCTTTTATTATATTTTTAATTTTTTATAAATAATATTTTAATTCATAGTATAATCCACTCTCATAGCTCATATTTGGCCTTACATTGTCCCGTGCAAGTCAGCTGACCTACGCCGACCTTTTGACTAATAACCCTTTAGTCATCAACGTCAGTTATAATTACCGCGACGAGATTACACTGTCTGTTACCTTGACTACTCCAAGATCCAATTAAGTGACCAGTCCGGACTGCAGGGAATCTGTAATCAGGTATATCGCGTAACATTACTCATGTCGCACTATAGTAAGAATGAGCTGAAGGTATAATTAAACATTTAAGATGAACAATTACAAAAATACGAACAATCGGCATTATTCGCCTTGCAAGATGAATGAGACATACGTCACAAGCGACAATGCTATGGCACACGAGTGAATCAAAAATAGGTGGCTTCTAGGTCATTTTCATGTTTTTTTTTTTTTTTTTTTTTATTAGACTATAGGCCAACGCTTGACCACAATCGCACCTGATGGAAAGCGACGATGAGGTCTAGGATGACACGCGTTTGCCTAGAAGATGCCTGTTCACTCTTGCCTTAAAGATAGCCAAGTTATAGTGGTCGGGAAAAACAGACCTCGGCAGAGAGTTCCACTCCTTAGCTGTCCGTATGATAAATGTGGAAGCGAATCGCTTCGTACGGGCAGGGGGCAAATCTACCACGTAAGGGTGAAAACTCTCGCCGCGCCTTGTCGTCCGGTGGTGGAATGGGCTGGGGGGGATCAAATTATGCAGAACCTCCGCACACTCCCCGAAATGAATCCGGTAGAAGACAGAGAGGCTTGCCACCCGTCTGCGGTGGTCGAGGCTCTGTAGGCTAGCCTCAGAGAGTTCGTCATCACCGATGAGTCTCTTCGCACGGCGCTCTATAGAGTCCAGAGCGTCCAACTGATACTGGGCAGACCATCCCAGAGGTGACAGCAGTACTCCAAACAGGAGCGAACCTGGGCTCGATATAGGCTTAAGAGCTGTTCGGGGTTGAAGTATCGCCTCACCTTCCAAAGAACGCCCAGTTTCTTTGCAGCAGTTTTGGCTATGGACTCAATATAGCGACCGAAATTGAGGTTAGCAGACAGGTTCAAGCCTAGAAGGTCTAGATGGTCTGTCACTGGTACGGAAACATCTCGGAAAGTCGGAGTCAGATGAAACGGACTCCGTTTTGCCGAAAAAAGACAAGCCTGTGTTTTGGTGGGATTGAACCCTACCAAGTTGGCTTCTCCCCATATGGAGACAGCATTCAGGGTAGCATTCACCCTCTCCACCATGTGTTCCTTCAGGTAAGATTATGGTCAAGCGTTAGCCGATCTTTTTTTACTACCTATTTATAAAGTGGTAGGTAACTATTATATTATAGACAATCACAAGGCTTTTCTAACCCGAAAAAACAAAACACATGCGCGATGTAATCGACACCTAATGCTATTTATTGGCGAAGATTGGAACTCTTTGTAAAAACTGAGTCCGAAATGAAATGAGGGCGGGTCAACAAAATAAAAAAGCAGTTTGTTTCTTATAATCGGTCTCGTTATAGGCGGAAAGTTTTCTAACTAGTCACACTAGCAGGTGAATCATTATGCCCCATATTATTAAGTATTTTTTATATGATAGGTGGCAGAAGAGCAGACGGATCACCTGATGGTAGGCGATTGCCACCGCCCATAGACACTTGCAACAGCAGAAGAGACACAAGTGAGCTGCCTATCATTAACCTACGAAGCAACACGTTTTTGCATACAGATATACCTATACATAATCGTTACGCATTACCATCTCTAATATATCGAGAGGTCTCCCCAGCACGTGTATATCGATGAAAATTATATGACCTTCCAGAAAAAACAGAGTAGCGTTTTCACCTGCGAAGGCGTATTCTGAGGCCTTACCATTTATTTTTTTTGATGACCCAGGTGAAATGCCGCCGGCTCGTAGTGCAATGAGCCGACGTCGCCACCTTTCGGCGGCGCCTTATGCACACCCTCGGCCATGAATGGGGCCTCAGCTGTTCTGAGGCCGGTCAATAGGCATACCAACTAAAACACCTGGGGCTGTTCCCGGCTTATCCAGGGCTACGGGGTGGGATACGGGCTAAACAAACCTTGACGCCGCGTCCCACCCATGGACAGCGAGGCACGCCAGCACGCGCAGTCGGTCGCTGGGCGGAGAGGTGGGGTTTGCCGGCCTTTGTCGCATCCCACTGGCTGTGGGACGCAGCGCAGACCAGCAACTAAAGACCCCCACAAAAGATGTGGGGGGTGGCGCCCGAAGGCGCCCCACTCGATGGGGCCCACGTCAAGGTGCGCCCAAAGTGGAGGAGATCCTCACAGGGCGCCGGACAAGGCCCCGGCCCACACAGAGCTGGGCCTCAAAGTGCAGCTGTCAGCCGTCCGGTAGCAATATGGCGATAAGCCAATTGCTACCCGCCGTTGCCCAGGGATACCAGGACCCCTCCGGTAGCAGTTCCAAACAGAAAGAAAATACTACCGGGGAGGCCACACGAGGAGGTCGCCGCACCATAGTCCCCATCTGAGGCCTTACCATGAGTTATATTGTGTTGTATCTAAATAACAATGTAGCGACATCTAGTCTCTCATTTGAACAACAATACTTTTTTAATAGATACTGTTTATATTCTATTGTCTATGCCCTCTATTATATGTATTCCTAAACGAATAAACTCACTCTGTTCTTCATAGTCAATAGCGTTGTTTCATTTGAATGCATTTTAAAGAGACAGCATTAGTTTTGGATAGCGAGGGTAGTATTTCAAACTCATGGTAAGGCCACTGATCAACTCAGTAGTAGGTTACACTCACGTACTTCGAAAGGCAGTGTAGCCTACTTTTAGGACGGGAACACCTTGGCAGTATTCTAAATGCCCCTAGCCACATGCCACTCCATTATCGCTACACTCACACAACCCTTTTAAAAAAAGTGGCCAAGCGCAAGTCGGACTCGCATAAAGGGTTCCGTAGCAACACGTATCATTTATTTTCAAATTTGAGTAGATTTAATGTTATTTTAAACCTAAGTTGCGGATTAAGAACTGTGACGTATGAAAAAACTAGCCTTACTTTGTACTTATACTATTATATCTCGTTTAAACCAATTTCAGTTTATTGTTATATGTAATACTTAATTTGTTTATTTATTACATAATTTTATCGTACCCTTACTTTTTTGTAAAAAAATCTTAATGCTGTTCACAAAATATACCTCCTTGCGAAATTTCAACAACTTAGTATTTATAGTTTTCAGTCAGTTTTCAGTCAGACGTGTCAGGTCAATTATAAGGGTTTCGTTTTTTCATCATTTGTTCATGGATCCCTAAAAATATTACACGTTCACCCTGCCCAAAGTTGTCAAAGAAATAAGCGCCCTATTTATCCTTGTCAATATAACGGCTTATTCAATTTGGTTAGGCCGTGATACACAATCCATAACTTATTTCACCTGCTCCTGTATTTTGGGCCTATAAAAGGGTAATGGTATTTTAAACTTTTGTAATCCCTGTAAAGTAAAAAAAAAGTAAAAATGCTCTGTGGATAAAGTAAATAAAAAAATGAATTTGTAAGTGGAGTGCACTTTATACCTACTGCCAGAATGAAATTATAACGGAATTTGGTTTGTTGTTCTACGGAATATAGTAGTTCTATAACCTTGATCCATAAGTGTAGGCCACATAAAGGAAGTCGCAGCCGTGACAGGTTCCCCATAAAGTGGACCGACGATTTGGTGAAAGACGCAGGAATTCCATGGTTGTAGGCGGCACGGTATCGATTTGTTTGGAGATCATTGAGGGAGGCCTATGTCCAGCAGTAGACGTCTATTGGCTGAAATAATGAGTTAAGACCCTAGTGTTTATGAAACAAAGAGGTAGACCTGTTCAACATTGTAACAACGTTTATTATGTTTAGAATATGTGATCATGAATGAATAGTAGTAGTTTATTTTTTAAATCAATAGTAAAAAGAATTCAAACCTAATTTTATAAGGATATATAACTTTAAAAAAACTCTTTCAAAAGCCCGTCGTTACAAGGTTACGTTGTCAAATTTGAATAAAGCATTGATGTCTATATACTAGATCTGCAGTCGCCGCGCTAAAGCGTAGCCACTTAGCATAAGCCTGCAGGCTTATGCGTCGCTGACGTTCATTCAGTGTTCTGTGAGACACGGCCGAGTCAAGTGTCAAAAGAAAAATACAGGAAATGGGTAAATGCGTGGTTAAAACGTGCGTTTCAAAATCAGAAAAACATCATAAAGTTATCAGAATAATTTTCCACAAGTAAGTTTATTGTTTTATTATTTATTTTAATGTAAAAAGTAATAAAAATGTAAAATGTTCGAAATAAGGTTCAGTGTTACAAGTAAAAACTAGTTTTGGTTTCCCACATTTTATGGGAGAATATTCTAATAATTGGATTTGGTAATTTCAAGTATTTTAAATTAGAAAAAATGTTTCAGGTTGTCTAAAAATCAAGCACGCCGTGATAAATGGATATCAAATATCCGATTGTTAAGAAAGGAGACGGACTGGTTACCATCTAAATATTTTGTTATTTGTTCAAAGCACTTCCGTGATCAAGACAACCTAGGACCAAAGGCGAATATGTGGGCGAATGTTCATAATATATTTTTTTATAAATAAATCAAATAAAACAAAAAGAAAATGTTTTATTTATTTCATTACCTAGTAATTGGTAGACTTAGGGCTGATTTTTCAATCTTCAGATAGCGGTTTTCAGTCAGTTATTAATAACCAACCAAGGTAAATGTCAATGTCTTTAAGTAATTAAAAAAACTATCCATCTTACTTTATCTATAACTTTATCCATATTCGCAAAAAAATCAATAGCTTCTTTTACCTAATAATTACTTCATTATGTATTTGCATTGCTTATTACCTCCGGTCCCATAAGACTTCAAAGCTGAAACACGACTAAACTCGACGTACAACGACGAACAGACTTCTTTTGTGATGATAATCCAATAAAAATAAAATCATTGAAATATTTTAAAATAATATTTATTAATAATACGTCTAAAGTTTGGGGTCAACATTTCATAAGTTAGCAACACCATTGCCATTTGCACTCATTGCACTTCACTTATATGACGTGACCATTGCGGTCTTTGTCTAATCCGAGTGAGCGTCAGTGTTTGTGACTTGCGCGAGCGAGGTAGATATATGTCTATATATGTTTTCTTTCAAATATTTAGTAGTTTCAAAGCTCCGTCGTCAAATTTGATTAGTGGCTACGAGTTTTTTGACACGTCTTGATGCGGTTTGCTTCTCTAGTTCTATATATCTCAATGGAATAAAGTATCAAAGGTAATTCTTAACGATATGTAACTTTCGCCTCAGTTTTAAATATGTATTCCACTGAAATGTAGAAAAACTACGGTATAAATAAAAAAGGCTCTTTATATGATCGGTAGATTTTAATGTACAGATTTAAATTTTATAGAAATATGGATTTAAAAACTAGCACGAAAGTTACATCCCGAAAAGAATTTACCCTCAAATGTGTCCTATTTTGGCCTAACTATAAAATTAACAGAGAGATGTGATGATAATAATCATCAATAACAAAAATATTTTTTTTCCATATCCTCAAACCCTTTTGGCCAATTTCTCAAAATTATAAATACCTGTGTCCCTGAACACTGCGAAAGTTTTCCAAACTTGGAACGTTGCAGTCATTTTGTATTCCCGTTGCAATTTATTTTGTAGACTCCGGCTCTGGGCTTTGCAAAAATAATTACTGTAGCTACTGCAACGGTACGGAATCTGTGAAGTGCATTGAATTAAGTGAATTAAATTTTGAATTATGAATCGGCAGCGAGCGTTAAGCTTATTACGGAGCTCGCCAATTAGTTATTTGTTGAAGTTTGCGAATAAGTTTTTTGATTTAGGAGACACTAAACTTTATTTACGAGCACGGATGATAGCATTCTTACTGGAACTGGTTACGAACTTCTTATATAATCATCATAATAATTATTAACATCATAAAAAAATATTTAGTGGTTGTGGACACGCCTACAATCATCGACGAGACCAAGGTGCATCGTCTTCGCTGGCTTGGCCACCTCGGAAAATGGACGAGAATCGTCTTGTGAAGAAAGTATACCAGAACCGACCGATTGGGCCGACGCCCGGTAGGCTGGCTCAGGTATCGCTGGAAAGACGTCGTCAAAAATGATCTGCCAGAACTTCAGGCCAATAACTACCAACAAGTAGTGCAGGATCGACCAAAGTTTCATGGCATTTGTTTAGGAACCGGTAGTTGTTGGTTGCCTCCCTAAGTTTACACAAGACGTAGTGTTGATCACACCGTGGGGGATTTATCTTTTAAAACTTTAGACGAAATTAAAAACAGTTGCCTTCCGACAGGCTTTCATTGCAAACAGCTTTAATGTGTAAGCAAAATTTAACTGCCTGCTTGATTGCTGAAAATTCAGGCGTCTAGCTCAGTCTACAACAAAGTTATGGGGGTCAAAAGTGACCGGAATACCTTTGAGAAAAGATTGGCGCGGCCGCGCCGCTTTTTTCCTCGACAGATATTGTTATAGTTGTTGTTCATCATTCTCATTCATTATAGGACATCTTAAAATAAATTAATCAAGAACATAATTGCTTAAGTCATCATTTCAGCCAATAGACGTCCACTGCCAGCAGTGGACGTCTATTGGCTATGTCCAGACATAGGCCTCCCCCAAAGTTCTCCACACAGATCGGTCCTGTGCCACCCGCATCCAAAGAATTGCGTGGCTGAAGTGGCAATGGGCAGGGCACATTGCGAGGAGAACAGACGGCCGTTGGGGTGGAAAGGTCCTTGAGTGGAGGCCACGCGCAGGAGGCCGCAGCCGTGGCAGGCCTCCCACCAGGTGGACCGACGATCTGGTAAAGGTCGCGGGAATTGCTTAAGTAAGCTAAACAAAACAATTAGTATGAACAACTTGTATCGAAATTGTAATCCGTTAAAATAAGTGTTTTATTGTAAAGCGATATTTTTCCAACCATCCATACCGGTACCGGTAATTCGCCCTAAAATCATTGGTATATGATAAAACGATGGTAATTCATATACTCGGATTGCGTATCCTTAGGTGATGATAAAATGTACCTACCTACCAAAAAGTACTAAATATTTTTTTCCATAAATATCCATTTTCAAAGCGAACTCATAGAGCGTGAAGTCTTTAATTAAAATTTGTCACGGAACAGTGCTCGGTTAAATGAAATGCTGGATCTAAAGAATCATTTTCAATCCAATGTTTCATTATGAACCAGAAGAAATGAAGGATCAAACAATGTACACAAAGCTTGTAATATTAAACGCCTAATATTTGTATTCTTTATTATAGATTTTTTCTACTCCTAATATTTGTTTGAAAGCATACAGAATATTGAATTATACGTTCAGTGACCGGTGTCCAACAAAAATTTTGCCCTTTGAAGCCCTAAAACAGAGAAGCCAGCCCAACTGGGCCATGGTTACACATTTGATTTTAGAATAATTATCTCAATAATAGGGTATTTGACTAATCTCGATATAGTAAAAAATATTTATACTTTTCCAAAATACTGGTAAATGAGAACCAATGGCCAACATTTTCAGTTAAAAATATAACGTCTAGCTGGTTTTATGAGCATTCAAAGTTTCATGGGCAAGTCTATTTTTAAAGTATAAAATTAAAAAAATATATATATATCATCGAACTACCCGTACATTTTTCACCAACTTTTATTATGAAACCATTTACAGTAAACGAAACATTTGATATAGCTACCAAACAAAATTTTGAGAAACTCCGCAATATTTCGATTTCCTCGCAAACTATTCCCTAATCACCGAACAAATTGTGAGAACTATTTATCCACCGAGCTGCTATTGTTTCATTTTTAATTTCCACAAACATTTTGTAAAATACTGGAAGAAATGTAATAATCTTGTTCTTCCATTCCCTCACTTGTCCCGGGATTTTAGCCATAATTTCCCATTACAAATACCCCGACGACAACAAAATTAAAGCTAAGCCGCAAGCACGCGAAAAACTAGCAGTTTTTAAACCGTTTCGTATTGCGGCAAAGTTGTCCCATTATGGGTTGGGTCTATGTACGCTAAATTAAAAATCGGAGAAAAAATTGCTTATTACGAGAAAAATACAATGAATTCCCTATAATGCACAGTTTCGTGGTTATAAAATAAAAAAGATGACCATTTTCAACGTTTACCAATGACAAGACGCGTGAGACGACGGTGACCAAAGACAAAAAAGCAACTGTCAATGTCAATGTCTGTCAATGTGACGTTAAACGGTTTGGTTTGTTAGGGTTTTTTGGATAGTTTTCATTTCTTAGTCTGTGGTTTGTTCCGTCAACGTCAGACAAATAGACAAACGTCAAACGTCATCGAATTCGTAATGTCAGTCAATAGGTAACCAACATTGACAACCATTTTGTTGTGTTGCAATCCTTTGCTAAAATAAATTGTTCCTTCCAAAAAACAACGCTACAATAGAGAAATTGGATAGACTAAAACTATTCTTCATATAATTCTCTATATTTTGGTATAGGGTACGTATACCACGTTACGTGTCGCTCTCCGTGTTTTATCGTTTTTTGTTTGACAAAAAAGGCTTGCTCGAACACAAATAGTGATTTAGAGGTTGCGTTGAACAAGCGGCTGGACGGTATAGTTAGGTTTTATTACCAAAATATTTGATGCAGATGTTTGAGGCTGGCTAGGAAGTTTGGTTACCTTTTTTCCGTTTTATGTTATCACATACGACTTCTTACCTCCCATACATCTTGTTTTATTGATTTACACTAAACTGATTTGCAAAAATAAAAGGTTCAAATATTTTCTTAAGGCACCGGCTACACCAACATTTTTGAATAAAATATATTTGAGCAGTTTTTGTTTGTAATCAAGGAATAAAAAAAAAGTAAGTAGGTAGGTACGTTCTTTATTGATTGAAATGTGTTTCTTCACTTCTCGCCTAAACTTTTTTATAACAAAATGGCGTAGAAGTATGACAAACATATCCAATGCTCTTTATATACGTTTCACAGCGATCTTCTGCTCTACCTGACTAAGAATCAAAACCTGACATGTTCATATTTGAGCTCCAAAGAATTACGCCCTTTGCAAGCCGAAAACGGATTTTCCTAACACAAACTCCTGTAAATTCCCATCCTAGACTTATAATTATAACCCTAGTTACCCTATAATATTATTATGCATGTTGTATTAACTCTTGATATCTACATTTACTATTTATTAAAGAGTAAAAACTAAAACCAATTCAGACACAGAAGGAACACAAAGACACATTTAACCACCACTTCCACTAACGAAACATTAAACCGATATCGGTGGTCACCAAAAAGCATTCCATTAGAACCCTGCAAGTGACCTCCGCAATAACAAACGTAGCCTAGCAAGCTTTGCAGTTGTAAATTTGGTTAAGTTCGGCTAAGCCGGCGCATCGGCTGACCACCACACACGGGGGACTATTATTGAGACCACTCTATAATTAGTATCCTGGTTACCTTTGGGAACTGGTCTGGTCTAGTTTGCCTCTAGCTTTCCATTTTCTTTGTTTTGTGTATTGGACTATTAGGAGGTGGTGTGAGGACTAAAATCATTGTGACGTAACTGGCGAGTTTCTTGCCGGATCTTCTCGTCAGAATCAACTTTCCGATTCCGGTGGTAGAATCGCATTATGTCTATTTTCTTTTTAGTATATTACGATATATTTGAATAAAATTACATGTCAATTTAACATTATTTACAAATAAATAATATTATTCTTCTTGTTTTTTCTGTTTGCGTCACTAATTAAAAAAAAAAATGGAAAACTTAAAATATCGCATCATTTACGAGTACGAGCTCCGCCGTAGCACTAGTGCCGCGAAAACAACTCGAAGGGTGAATGATATTGCCAACGACGTATGTAGCATATGAAACAGTACCTACCGACAAAACCCTAGATTGAGTAAAAAATGCCGACTTACCTGATGTATTTTACAAACATTCATACCTTTAGGTATCTTTACCATCCTTGCTTTCGAGTGCTTGGCTAGTAGTTCCCCAAATACTAAGCTTAGTTTATGTGCCTACGTTTTACTGGGTTAAGTTAACTAGCTTCTCCCCACGGGCTTAACGAAGAAAGTTAAAGATCATAACACTGCAAAATATAAGGTTAATGCTCGAGAGAGCTCAGGTGCATTTATGAGATTGCTACATTAAAATGAATGATGTGGTTATTAAGCCTTGTAAAGTATGTACTCGCTCCGTGTTCTTCGTATCGTAAAATACTTTTTTTCTGTGATAGGTGGCAGACGAGAGGATGGATTATCTGACGGTGCTAAAGCAAAATAATGCTACCGACCATAATGATGATGATTTGTAATCTACTCTGATTTTCAAATAGTATACCTACTAGTAAACCGTATAGCGAGATGAAGGTTATTCTCAATGCAAGTGTCTATGACTACTTAAAGGGAAAACTCAACGCTAAACTTAAAAAGTAATACATATTAAAATAAAAGATTTTTTAATTTAATTTAATTAATATGATAGCCACCCGCAATACAAATTGAGTCATAAGTGCGATATCAAATTGTGAAACCCCGATTAGGCCTCTGGTAGTTCTGGTACCCTCACTTACTTGGCGAAACAAAGTGCAAGCGCAGCTTTACGCCAGTCTTCTGTGAGACCGTGATATCATTCCGGTCAACCAAGCCCATTAACGCCGAAGTGTGGCTTTATTATAAAAGCTATAGGTTAACTATTTAAAAAACATATTTTATATGGCTTGTGTTAAAATTAAGATTTGGTTTCTGTAAAAATAAAATGTTGTGGTCTTAACTTACTTGATTTAAATTCTTTTGCTCTAAAGGTAGGTAGGTAGGTAGGACGAGCACTTTTACTCTGATTTTTAATCAAGTGGAGTAAACTGACAGATGCAAATGTCAAGTTTTTATACATTTTGACATTTTGCCCCTATCAAATTGAGAGATGTATGGGGACATCTGTCAGTTTACTCCACATCATTAAAAATCAGAGCATAGTAATTAAACAAAAACAATTTCCACTAAGCATACTTTCACCAAAAGATTTTTATAAAATTAATATTACTATGTTAAAAATAGCCGTCCATTAAAACTCAAAACACATTTCCAGCTGCACTCTTGAACACGCATTCTATTTAAACAACGGATTTAAAGAGTTGCAGGTGCTTGAAAGCATCATAACTCATCGAGTTTTCAGTTACCATAAAAATGTTTTATATTTCATTCGTTACCCGCTTGGTTGAATATGCATTCGTTTTAAAAGCTAAATACGAGAAAAGGCTGTTAAAACAATGTGTTTATTTTAATTTAATAAATATTGAAAATGGTTGTGAATTTTATGATTTGTTAATTGAAGTATTTTGATTTTGTGAAACAGTATAGGATATCTACTGTAAACGTACCATTCTGAACAATATTTTGTTCTTTGACTTTTTAAAAAATGTCTCACTCTATCACGTGACTTATGGGGGTTTTTATTGGGAGTCAAAAACCATTCAAGCAGGTAAATAATTTTAATATTTTATAGCAATTCTTTGCAATTTATTCTTAGGTAAATAATGCACTTAAAAATGTTATCGAAGTATTCAGGTGGGATTTGAACCCACAACCATCGTCTTAGTACAGAGCATCGGTTAGTTTAATTGGTAGAACAGCCACCCGGTATGTGGAAGGTTGTAAATTTCAAAAAGTGAATGGTTGATTGATAGAACACATGGCTAAAGAGATGTAAATGTTCACAGATATACTCTGTAAATATCTCGATTTAAAAAGAGAAAAAAAAAAACATTCTCCAAACGCATGTTATAATGTATTGAAGGTCGCGTTGACCCGCTAACCCCACGCCCGGCGGCTTTGCCGAATTAGAACCATATTTATGACGGTCCCGCCGATTCCCATGGCGATAACGTGCAATTGGTCTGTTGTCCGGTGTTCTGCCATATTCGTTCATATCCATTAACCGCTCCCTGTTTCGCTTTGGCGTTTGATAATTTACAACCGCATGATGTAGTTGCGTTTGGGGTATGAGCTGCACATAATAAGCTACTGCATTTAAATTGACATAATTTAAAGTAATGATTCCGTTGGGGATGTTGCATATTTGGATCTAACAACAGGTTAATAAAAATAAAAGTAACGTAGAGATTTGACAACTCCATTATTCGCTGGTTAAAGTTCTTCCTTGAGGGACTCTCATCAGTGCAGTCAGTCTCCCCAGGGCAGATTTTTTCCCCAGGGTTGTGTAAATTGATTTATGTCCCCGAGAGTAGACCTAGGCCCTTCTCCTCGGCTTGCTTTTATTGGCCAGCTAAAATGGACCCCAGCAGGGTCCGCTAGACTTTTGCTAACGTTCCTTTTTTTATTTCCCAGGAACATAAAACTAAGCTCTGACAAGACTATGTCATTGGATAACTCCTCATTTGGCGACGCTAGTTTAGTCAATTCGTCGCCTTGACCGAAACCTGTCCGTGCATAAGATATTGTAACATTAGGTAGGTACGTACATCAAAGTATACAAAACTGTCAAATTTCTTCATTCGACTCTCATCTTACTGTCATACACAGTAGGTTGAATATCAATTGAATAAATTTGATAAGTTGTGGTAACGTATATGTGGCTGACTGTACCTTAATTGGGACTATTTTGTTTTTTATTTTTCATAAAAAAAGACGAATATCATTTTGCCATTTCATATTGCTTTTAAAAAATGCTTTCAAAACAAGGCATTAAGTACTTTGAAATGGTATCATAAAAATGTAAATGTAATTTCGATAGGAAATTCTCCATTTTATTCACATTTCCATCATAATAGACTCCGTCACGAAACGAAGAACTCCACTAGTGACAATACAAAAAGTTTTCTATCCTGCGCTTGACAGCAAAACAACGTCAAAAGTTTATGAATAGATTCCTGACAGCAGCCCGCTATTGAGGAAGAGGATGAAACAATGGCAGCACCTTTTTGCCAGTTAAAAGCTAAAACTTGTCCAATGTTGACCCCAATGGGGCGCCTAGTGTTGAGGTTTAGAGGCGGTGAGACCCGCGTGCAAAAATTAGTTTGCGATAATTTTATTGTTCTCTTAGTTAGATCTAAAATGTTAATTCACAATGTTTGTAATGATTTTCATTTCAAAAGTGGTTTATTATTTATAGATAGAAAGATATAATTTATTGCATAAAAATCACAACTCATGAACTAGAGATTACAGAAATGTATTGTATAATTTCGGCAATTTTATAATATTATGCCACTACCCTCCTTTACAAATATATTGCCAATGTCACGTGAAATAAGTAATAGTCACTCGATGAAACCCCGGTGTATAACGTTTTATCAACCTACGGGTTCTGTTGAGATTACTTTTAGCAAAATCGCAGGTTCTAAAGCAAGTTGTCCACCTAACAACTCACAGGACACATAAATAGCAGTGTTAAAAACGATACAACTCAACGATTCTGACATTAATATCACTTTGCATAGTAGTAAATTACGAAATGTAGGTATTTAAATTACAAAAATATAGTTTGGCGTATTCGTCTTTTATGTTTCAGCTAACAAAACATTACATTAGCAAACTTTCACTGATGTTAATTTGATATAAAATCATCACCACTGCAGATTAAACTAATACGTAAATTATAAAAATGTGTTATTTAGCCGATCAGCAAAAAAAAACGAACTTAACCTTCGCAATAAATGACTGGCCATCGAAATAAAATTAGTCAAGACTAATAAAACAGGCAACATCTGTCGAAGAACTCAAGAGTTCAGGTGATCCGCCTGCTCGCCTGCTACCTATGACATAAAAAAAAAAAAAAAACTGACAACTGTTGGGGTAGAAAAGTTCTTGCCTGAGTGGAGACCGCAACTTGGAAAGCGTGTGTAGGACGGGATAAGAGGTTGTTGGTATAGGCGGAGTGGTGGACTGAGAGAGGCTGATGATGATGATGATACTAAAGCAGCAATAAACATTTGGCGACCTATGACTTATTTTGCTGATCGGTAATATTATTACCTTATTCTCAAACTTCGTTCCCAACACTACAGCCGACTCAAGTTCCCAAAGTAGTCCACTACTCCCACATAATACCATAACTTTACAACGTTTCAGTGTGTTATTTCTCTCTATGGGCTCTTTTAATTACTGCCCGCCCCTACATGTATCATAAATTCTAATGGAGCACCGTGCCTTACGCCCGGTCATGTCGCCAGACCGAATTGCATTTTAGAATTTAACGTAGGTAAGAACCTTGTATTATAAAATATCGTCGACGTAATATTTACTTACATAATCATTATTTAAAGTATAAAAAGTTAATTTATTGGAAGACTTATCCCATACCTAATAATACCTACTTGTCAAAAATACCAAGATGGCCAATTCTCGAGCACTCGAAGTCGAATCGAAATTTTGTATGGACGAATGTATGAAATCTCCAAATGCGACTTCAACGTCGAGTGCACGAGAATTGGCCCCCAGGTCTTGCAACTCAGTTGTTCTACCGTAAGTACCTGTAATATCTGTGTAAATAATTTTAGCGCTCATTATCCCTTTTTTTCTCCAAAAGTTGCGGATGCGTACACACAGAAATTAAAATCATATTATTATTTTCGCATTTTCAGATCATGCGCTCGTCGGTTTCTCTAAAATCCTTAACTCTATCTCCATATCTCTATTTTGGGAAAGAATATTCGTCTTTTAATTTGTTTTATTTATATCTTATGCACTAGGGGCAATTTTTGTGGCAGAGTACTTAAAACGACTTTCTCACCTCCGGTGCTAGTTTTTATGTGATGTATTTTTAAAACCTGAGTTAATTTTAAATTCTAGCACACTCCCGTTTTAATCTCCTTCATAACATTTATTCAGCAGTGACGAAAATCGCGCATGTATTGTTTAGACGCGAAGAAAGCCGGCCTCCAGTCGTATGCAATTAAGAGGCCTTTATAGCCCGTCGTATGGCCTTTTTTATTATAGGGCGTTTAAATAATTTTATGAGATTGCGTTGCCGAAATTACCCCATTTTCTTTTTAAACAACCTCACTTTGCATTTTACTCGTTTTCTAGATTTAGTTGAGTGGCTTAAGATTTTTAAAGGCATCGAAAGGGCTGTATGTAGTTGTAGTAAAAGAACAAAGTAGGGTTATTATTAAAATCACCTAAGTGCTTAAACCCTGTTGCGACCCGCTTTCCTGCTACATTGCCTCTAATGCCTCTTCACGGTCTTTAGCAAACATATTATTGAGAATATCGGTATAGTAACATTTTTCGAGGTATGTGACCTTAAAAATTGTTTGCACTCGAGAAATTCAACAGAATTAAATGAATGACTAATGGGCAGCCGCTGAAAACCAGCGAAACGCTTGGCTTTAGCAACTATTAAGTATTCTGTGGCTTTAGCCAGTATCGACAAACGCACCGCTTTTGCTTTATTTGGTCGGTATGTTTTAAGTATTGTGCATGTCGTTATATAAATAGATAGACTAATTATATTGCTCAAAACAGGTATTAAGAAATAGGCATTGAAAAGAAAGGCGTTTAAATCGGCGGTCTTATCACCAAAAGCGTTTTTTTTTACCATACAGACAATCGTCAGGCAATGGACATTGATAAAATGCAGTAAAGGAGGATATGCAATATTGAAAATAAATAGGAAAAAGTATGTGTTACGTGTAAATAATTTGTTTTCATTGCAGTCATTATTTGTGTTTTATTACAATATTTATGTGCTAAATTAAGAATTTATCTTATTACGTATAACTATCAACGAAATACAAAATTTCCTTTCACGAATTCAGGCTTGACACTGGATATTTGGTTACAATGACATTGGATATTTTTCCTACTTATTACACTCACTTGACACAAAAATCACCAATTCAATGGCAAAAGCTCACGAATCACCACTGCCTATGGTTATTGTAATACTCAACCTTCACCCTGGTTTTCAACATGGCGATAAACTATCGGGGAAAAGACGGAAGAAAACCAAAGAAATAGTCCGATATTGCGGTTCTGCACAATCGTGGGGTGGCACACATGACGATCGTAAAAAATGCGAATGGCGTATTGAAATATTTCCCGCGACCCTTTCTCTCCAATTCTACTGGGACACAGTGTATAAGGGATAGCCGTGAGTATATAGTACGCACAAATAGTTCTTACCATGAGAAAGCCACTTTCTCTCATAATTTTTAAGACATTTAGAAAAAATTGGTTAACATGTTGAGCAGTTTCAATTGACATTTTTTTTTTTATATTTTAGGAAGGCAAACGAGCAAGCGGGTCACCTGATGGTAAGTGATCACCGCCGCCCATGGACATCAGCTACACCAGAAGGAGTGCGAATGCGTTGCCGGCCTTTTAGGAAGGTATAGGCTCATTTCTTGAATATTTGAATGTCGTACCATGAAACACAAAGCATCCAGTCCTTGACGCAGAACCCCTAGCTACCCGTCCAATTGATAAGACATTTACTATAGCGCCTTAGGAAAAGTTCTAGAGCTTTCAGTTTCTACATGAAAAACGAAGGTCTGTGTAGGTGCGGTATTTACTATTAGTGCAGGGAGTGCGCCGTGCGTACGGGTGCCGGGTTTAAATTAGAAGTGTGTCATAGAAAAATATGACCAAGACTGCATGAGGTTCGAAAATATTATAGTCGAATGTGTATATACAACTAACCTAGATTCCATATTTTGTATTCATAGTATCTGGACGATACTTGGGCTGCCTATGTGGTCTGCAGCACTTTAGACCCTAATAGTCCTTCTAATCTATAGAATATAAGATTACCACCTTCCGAAATGGATCGACGTGATTGCTTTTACTGTTCATATAAAAAAAAAACAATGTTTTGCATCTTGTGTTAGACCTTATCTGCCCTGTCTAATCTGTAAGATATATAATATTTTAACAGCATCCAAGACAAAATTATTGAATGAAAAACGATTCAAGATCATAGGAGTGCTATATTGAAGCAGTTTAAAAGTAGGGACCTGTGGACAGACTAGCATACTGTTTTATCTGTTATATTGTATCAGGGGTCTGTGTTACGTACGTATAAATCTGGTCGGTAGACCGTTACAACTTCGATTTGTGTGTTTATGGTGTTATATGATTGTATGTTCTTTTTATAGAGGAATTGTGGAGTAGGCACCTGAATAGTCACTTGGATTTTGGGAATTGGTTCCCTCAATAACGCTTGATAGGTAGATTTACTGGTAGACTCGGGAATTTTGTACTGAAGATTTTATAGTGAATGTGTGGTTAGTTTAGATTAGGATATCTTTACTACTTAATCCAGTAAGTCAAAGTTGACCCTGTTTTAAAGCAGGTTGGGCTCTTCTGATAAAACAAATCTTGAATAATTATAAAAACATTATTTGTGTACAAAATGTAACCTTCATTTATTTATTTTTGAACGTATGAAAAGTTAATTTTTAGTAGTAATTGTTAATGGGTATTTCCAGAAATATAATGTTGTTCGGATTGGTTCGTAAAAGCGACAAATGTTTACTAATATATCATGATGTCTAGTTTATATGTTTCCAAGTAAATACGAGTATTTTAGGTGAACTGCAGTATTTGAATTGGTTTACCTACGCCGTTTAATTCAATTGCCAACCCATCCGATCCATAACCCAACAGTTCCAATTTTCCCAACCAACTCGATAGTGTAGCAGGTTAGGAATCTGTTACAAGTATCATAACAAACTATTTTGTAGCTCGGTTTTAGCTCGGACGTAGTATGTAAACGGTTAAAGATTTTAAGTGGACTAGTATTTTTACCTCTCCTTCAAATAGGACAACGTTAAAAAGCTTTTAGGAGCTCCCGTCAGTACGGGTTTACCTCCAGCTTTGATCAGCTTTGTTGTTACGCCATCCTCTCCAGGGGCTTTTCTGTTTTTTAGCTGCCCATGAGCAATCTTGATTTTGCCAACGCTGACTTCTGGCAGGTCTTCGGTGAAGTGACGTGTTAATTTGGCTTGAGAGTCCTCATTTTCAGGATCAGGTTGAGATGCATGCGAAGCGTATAATCGGCTATAGAAATCTTCTATCTCCGAAAAATAAATACTAGTCCACTCAAAATCTTCTCTTCTCTCTCTCACAGATACGACACGATAAGTACTGGTAACAGGAAGGTTAATGAACACTTTTGTATCCACGTCAGCTAGACCCGACTTTCTGTACCCTTTTATTTGAAGTACCTTTTTTAATTGAGTATGATTTAAACAATTTAATTTGCTTTGTGTCTCCTAAATAATAGGGTGTCACCAAAATAGTAGATTTGTCACCAAAATTTAGTCACCAAACGATATAAAATCAATGCCGTAAATCATCTAAAATCATCGACATAAAGGATCTAGTACCAAATAAATGTTTTGTATTTATTATAATTATAGATTTGTCCCAATAAGTATAGTAAGCAAACTAATTTAAACATATCACCAAAAATCATATAATATCATATAACATAAAATTAGGGCTGTCGTCGTCATCGTTTGAAAAAAAGAGTCTACTACCACTTACCTACGGGATGGATATTATGCCTCCCCCCAAAGACCTTAATTTCAATTATACACTAAATATAACACGAAGTATAATTTGAATAACATTTGAAGGCAAAACAGCAAACAAAACACTTATTTAAAGTCAGAATAATAAATATTCATAAAAAAGTCGTCAAATCATGTTCCACTTCACAATTTATTAACATCACGTTTAAACAACTCAAACACATCTACAAGCTACAACTAGAAACTTACTCAAAGCAATTGTAATATTGTTCTTTCACTCAGCAAAGTTCACAAGTCGGTAGAATTGTTCTAACGAGGTGGAGTTAAAAAGTACTCGTACAATAATTGCATTAAAAATGTACTTGTGAAACAATAAGAAGTTAGGGAGCGGAGCGTTATCGTAAATATATATTTTGGTACAGCGCGTTCGTGTCACAGAAACAAAGTTTGTAGCGGCCGTAAAGCATGAACTAATTTGTCAAAGTTCTCAGCAGAAACGCCCGGAACAGTGGCGTCCGTCGCTTTAATGTAATTGCGTTTGATACTGGACTATTTAAAATTCACTTTGAGGTTTTTAGGGGTCTGTACCTGGAGGATAAAAATTGGACGCTATTATCGAGATTTTGGTGTATTTTTGACAGCGGTTTTAGCACAACAGCCATTTTTGTAACGCAGTGTTTTGAGCGCTGGTTAAGGTTTCTGGTTTGATTCCCGCATTAACACAAACTGTTTGTTGATGAAACAAAAATATTCGTGCCAGATTTGGTGTTTATTATACCTCCGTTATTGACGATATCAGTATGTCCGGATATTACTGATTACTATGTTCCTGGTTTCCATAGCACGAATGAAACCTTACTTTGGAACCAGGATAATTTAGTTGCCTTAATTTATTTATCTGTGCACCTCATAGCGTAATAAATAGACTGTTGCTAATTCCACAGTTCTTTTATGTCAGTTGCCAATCTAACAATAACTTAAAAATAGTATGGCAGTGCCAACGGGTGTGATGCCGTGCAGTCGCGTCCATTTTAAATGCAACGTGGGGTCTCCTTTTGCTCTTTCTAAGCCCGTGAGATGATCATAAAAAAGTGATGTGTCTTAAAAAAGTGATTGTACAAAGTTAAAAATAAGTAATTTTAATGTATCTATTTAAAAAAAGTTTGACCCGCAATTCCGCGGTCACAGCATCATTACCTTTATATTGCAGCCGTAACAACAAAATTTTATCACTTAGGCTTTAATCTGCCGCCATCAACGCGAGCGCTACTGCGGCGCCGCGATAGTGCGAAACGGCGAATTGTACAAACTTGTGCAATTGAAACTCCAATATTATAATCTCGGTTGCACTGGCGGCTGTTTTTGCCGCAGAGTATCCATTAACTGTTCGTATCTGCGCCGAGCACTCGCCACTGGGACGACGTTGTAAAGTGGTAGCTGGGACAGCGTAGTAAGGCGTTTTTTGTACGCTCAAGGGCAGGACGCGGAGATATTAGGATGAGCAACTATTTGTGCAACCTGTGAACCGCTAAAACACATTTTGATTTATAACTTTTTTATGCAAGTCCAAAGCCTTTCTTTTTGAGTGCGGTTGTCTTAATGTGGATTTTGCCCCGTGTGACGACTAGCCTAGGAGGAGGTATGAGGACTAAATTACGCTCACCTTTTGAAGTTTTTGGAATCATAAATGTTACTTCTGATAGAGAGATGGTTAGCACGTCTAAACATCCGCTAAATGGTAATGAAGGAATTAAGGTCGGTTTTTTAAAGTGCCGTCGTATAGGAAAACTCTTTATTATTTTTAATGCACATTTTTAACATCACACTTTAATTTTTTATAAATTATCACTAGTGATCGCAAAGCCGGATGCATCCCGTCATTCATTCATTCATTTGAACATGAGTTATTTAATGAAATTTAATAAAATATTATGAGATATAAACTACAATTTAATTATTTGAAACAACTGAAAACCAATTAGACATGTTTTTCTTAAAACAAAACAATCAGCAATCACGTTTCATTGAAACTTCCCTTTTGTATCCATCCCTCTGTCCATTTGCATAGGATTCATCTTGACTCTTTTATTCATCAACTTTTGTTTCAAATCTACAAAAAAGAACAAACAAAAGGAATCGTATAACTCAATCTGGGGCGGTAAAATGGAGGGACCATTTTTTTCGGATATATCCAATATAATTAGAATATCTTGGTGTCATTATAAATAAGAAGTCACATTGGAGATCAAAAGCTTTCGGAGTTAGCATCAAAGACGCCGTCAACAAAATTGCTTGTGGATGTTTTGAATTTTGGATCTCATTAATTCTTTGTCATTCTATCGTGTTCGTCAATATTGATCTCGTCCGAGATAAGAATAAAACATTACGTTTGTTTTGTTTGGCTTTACAAACAGGGATCCCCAAAATAAGTATGGAAACACAAAATTATTATCATCATTCCAGCCAATAGACGTCCGCTGCTGGACATAGGCCTCCCTCAATGTTCTCCACACAGATCGGTCCTGTGCCACCCGCATCCAAAGACTTTCACCAAATCGTCGTTCCACCTCGTGAGAGGCCTGCCATGGCTGCGATTTCCTGTACGCGGCATCCACTCGAGAACAGCACCAACGGCTGTCTGAGCTCTCTGTCAATGTTGTCACTTGAGAAATGCAACTCATTGGGCTATGTCTGACCTTAGATCATCTGCAGATCTCTTGATTTCTAAACCCAGATTCCAAGAATGCCACTTCGGGCCTTCTTAAACGAAGCTATTAAACATGAACTCAAACATAACGAACTCATTTTTCAGTAAAAGGGTGGAAATGAAAACTAAGTATACCTACCTATGTTCTACAAGACAGCGATACAGGGCCGGAGAAATTCATCTGTAAGGACTTGGGATGCAGGAACTAAAACCACCTGTACTTGTATGATTTAAACTCACGGCTAAGAACACGCACACTCTTTTCATGCTTATCACACGTCATGTATGGTAGAATATAGTAGATATCTAGTGCATCTTGTGAAAATTTCTAGTATTTTTTCTTCAGAAAATGTACTGTCGGACGTCATAAGTTTCCAGCGCCGGAAAACGACGCTCCAATGTGGAGTATGCACTTCACCTGCCAATGTATTTTTTCGTGTAAAGCGAAAATATACTTACTAAGACATCATGAGAACACGAGGAAAATTGGGAAAAATCAGTATAACATCAGGATATAGTGTGACACGAGCGAAGCGAGATCGGATCAAGGACCAACTTACGCACGACAACATTGATTGAACTACATTTTGACGCATTTGGTAGTGACCCTGCCTCATACGCCAAAGGTCGTGGGATCGATCCCCACCCTGGACAAACATTCGTGTGATGAACATTTGTGTTTGTTCAGTGTCTGCGTGTTAGCATTACCGTACTTAAGTATTATATTTGTGAACCGCTTAACTGTTGTCTGATATCTGTAACACAGGTGTTTGAGCTACATGCCACGGAGTCCGGTCAATGTACTCGTATGAGATATTTTTGTTTTTACTTTAAGATTAATGTGCTTTCCTGGGTATAAGTAAAAATAGGTTTATTGCTGTTATAACAAGTATACATCGTAGGACAGTTAACTACTAAAAGTTAGTTTAGAAGCTAACAATTTAAATATAACGGCGTCCCTGGTTTGTCTTACCCTTCACCTTAAAAAAAGAACATCGAAATCTCTACGAGTTCACTTTCGAAGGGCTCGAAGGTTCAGGGCATGTTATTAGAGGGAGCCGGCGGTCTCGCGCGCCTCGTAACCCGGACATTAGGAGCCAATACTTATCTTTTTGCTGCGGAACCGTGACGTCAATGTAATCGAAACGGGTACGTGGAGCGGTGAATGGCCGACGTGGGACTGTGACATAGATGTAAAGTTGCGGAAGAAGGTTGGTGAAATCTTCTTTTTTTTACTTTTTGTCAACGAAGATAACTTCAAAAGAAGTTGACACCTCTATTCTTACTTTTAAGTAAGAGTGTGTTTGATTTTGTGTGTCTGTAAACTATTTCAATGTTATTGTAGCATCATCTCAGCCAATAAAGGTCCGGAAATTGAACACTAAGCTCTATGTAATAAAAAAAAAGTGATTTTATCATCATCACTACCATTCAAATAACGCCAACCTGCTGCTATCCTCAATGTAAAAGGGCATCAGTACTAAACATTAAAGTACCCGCGCCGTAAGCAGGCCTTGGAGAAAGAGTTACTTAAAATGAAAGATGAAAACTGTAAGATTTACAATTACTTATAATGATTCCAGTCACTTCTATACTTGACTTTCTACATACTTAAGTAGTTATTGTTAGCTTATTTCATTAAAATCATCATCACCTATCTCTTTCAAAAATTGCTGCGTCCCATTCAATACAGTCAATTTATGAAAGAGACAAAATACTATTTTTTTAAGATACGATAATAAACATTTCAAAGTGTTGATTAGTAAGAAATATTGTTTTAAATTTCTATAGTTAAATATTGAATGTTACTCATATGACTCCGATCTGTTCGAAATATTTTCTCATTTACTCAGTATGGCGTGGTATGGCCTCAAAATCAAAAATTGTCCCTTTCATGCCACCTCTCCTACAGGGGTGCCCTAGTTTTAGACCAGGTTGATTAGTGTTATTGTCTGGCTCATTTATTATTTATATTATAAATTTAATGTACAACAAAGGCGGCCTTACCACTATAAGCAGATGTAAAGAGTATTACCGTGTCATATCTAGGAACTGTATACCCAGTCACTGCGGCGGGCTACAGGGGCGTGCTCGGGTCGGGCGAATAAATTTCACAAATCCCGAGTACGGCCACCACTGATCTACATCGGGGCTTAATGCACCAATATGTCGCGGGGGCTTAGTTGTCACTGTTATGGCCCCTGTCACGATTAACAAGCTTTTGATTTTTGTTCGGTTAGGGGCTCGCGCTTGTGCCGTGTGGCTAGGGGCCGTTAAGAATACTGCCAAGGTATTCCCGGCCTGTCGTAAGAGGCGACTAACTTTGGAGATACGTGAGCATGCCCACTACTGGGGAGTGGCTTGCTCAGTATCACGACTCCGCGAGGAAAAAATCCTACTGGGTGTCCTGGTAGGTCGTGCATTTAGGAAGGGCTGCATTGCGCCAAATAATTTGGCTCAAAGTGGCGAGCGCGATTAGCGGTACGGTCCAGTCCCGGCTGTGGGGCCTGTGGGGTATCTGACCGCGATTGCGATGAGATGGAAACCCCAGGGGTTTTGGTTAGGGTTAGAGTCCGACACAATACCTTGTCCCCCACATGTGGCAAGGTGAAGACCATTATGATGGTTGCCCCTGGGAAAACAAAAAAAAAGGGGCTCGCGCTTATGTAGCTTCATAGGCTACTTTGCGGGCTGGCTGGAGCTGGATGCGAGTAGCCGAAGATCGATCAAAGTGGCGAGCATTTGAAGAGGCCTATGTCCATCAGTGGACTGCAACAGGCTGATGATGAGGCTACTTTGAGGAAAGAGGTTGCGTTGCAAAAGCGTGTCTTTTTATGTAATAATGTTGTCCTCCTTACCGATATTTTGGCAGTGGCGAAAGACATACATGTATGAAGCCATAGCGCCTTAGCGTTGTATCTGTGTGTTTACATCCCTTTAACCACGTGTTCTACCAACCATTCTAAACAAATTTTGTGCTATGATTTTGAAACTTCGCATAAAAAATTTTCATCTTTCCATACAAAGTCGGTCACGTGACTTGGTCATTTTGTATGGGGAGTCGAAATTTTTTTTCGAAGAATTAAGAAATGTTGTTGAATAATTGTTGTTCAGAATGGTTGATAGAACACGTGGTTAAAAGGATGTAAATGTTCACAGATACACCCTGTATATTGAATAAACTGGAGACAACATGGCGGCATCTTTGTCCTAAACTAAGGTTTTCCCTGGTGCTATGGACACCAGAACCAACGAAGGAACCACGAACACCCAGACCCAACATAAATATCTGTTTCATAAATAAACATTTGTGTTGGTGTGGGAATCGAACCCGCGACCTTTGCGTCTCAAACCACTGAACTAAGCGGGACGTTAGTCAAGAGTAATTGAGATTATAATACCAAGTAAAATGTTTTTTTAAAGTCGACAAAAAGTTGCATTCCCAAAACAAGAACAAAGCTAAAGCAAATCACAAAAAGCTGCTTTGGAAAAGATGTTCCTTGTAATGCAAGTAATTTTAAGTGAATTAAATTCCAGAGGGAGAGAAATTTTCACAGCAAAAATTATTCCACAATGCGTCGGTTCAAAACCTGCTCTTTTATTTGTAAAGGAAGCTTTTTGTCTATTTTATATCTCTTTGCGTTGAAATGCCTAGCACTTTTTGTTCACTTAACGTTGATTTACGGCAATGAAACATATTCTATAGGATTTTGCATCAACCAATTATTGCTCTCTTGATTGGCTAGATGGCGCATTTGGTAGTGACCGTGCCTCATAAGCCAAAGGTCGTGGGTTAGATCTCCATCTCAAACAAACATTCATGTGATGAACTCTTGTGATTATTCAGTGTCTGGGTATTATACAGGTTGTAACAAAAAGGTGGTTTCAATCATAAAGGGAAATAATGTGTACTTTGTGTAGATTCCATATGAAAAGTTACAAATTAATAAAAAAATATATTAGGCAAAGATTAACAATCTTACCTAATTTATGTATTATACCTATTTAAGTAGTAATTTATGATCCTCTGTTGTCTGATAACTGTAATACAAGTGCTTAAAAGCTATATAATACAGAGTCTTGTCAATGCATGAGATGTTGAGTGATTTTTTTTCTTATTGGTTGAAGACATAGATTTAACCTATGTTTTTGGTCAGATTTTTCTCCTATATATTTTGGGGGAGAGGGAAGATTTTCCCCTATAAACGTACAGTCACGTCCATTATTAAGTATATAACCTCATTCAAATATGAATCTTATTCTTCGGGCATAAAAGTCAAGGTGTTTACATTTTATTTCAGGCAATTGTACGTAGTTGACCAATAAGATCGGCCGCCAAAGCGTAATAGAATTGATTGGATTATTTAACTTATTGTGATAGAGTTTCGTCTATGGCTTAGGAAAAAATAATAATATTAGTTTTTTCTTACCCATAGTATCCGCCCACAATTCATAATAATAGGCAGTCGTTGTTTGTGCAAAATGTTTTCAGAGATTAGTTAAATTGTCAAAGAAATCTCTTTGTCTGTTCCCTATCTAATAAAACAAAACCATTTTACAAAAATAACATTATCATGTTCAAAAAAGTCAGCACCAGATACTGTGTGGTGTGGTGTCGAAATTAGTAGGATGGTTTTCTTTCTTTCTATTTTTAATTTTGTAATACATAGGCAGGTAACTGCGCTTCGGTAAGTAGATATACATTGCTATGCTTTGAGCCTTTGAATCTCTTGGACAGCTTGACTGACATAGTCGTTTCGAAGTTAGTACTGAAGCTCAAATATGGATAATAATCAAACAAAGCGTCTGTGAAAAAAACTATCAGTTACACAAAGGTTATTGCATGCCCGTTACGTCAGCATTACGAGTACATGCGAAGCAATATTCTCTCCATATATCACACTTGTAAACAGGAGCCGCTCGCAGCAACTGGACTCTTCCATAGAAACGAATGAATAGATGAGAATCATACATAATGTACTCGATGTTGAAACTGTAAAAATATACTAAAGGATATTGGGATCTATCGGCTTGGAGATAGCCATTTATTAGGGCTTCTTAGGCAAATGGTAAAAAAACGGATATCTTATAAATAATAATAAATAAAGTTACTAATTTGTTAAAACAATTCCATTTTTGACTCCTTCTAGTATGTAGCAAACAAAGACGTCACCCTTCCTTAGAAAAAATATTTAAAATTTTAAACTTTTAAGAAAACAAAAATTATGTAAGTAAATTTCTCCTGCCTGATCTATCCCTATAGTAAAAATAATTAATGTACGACGTACGATCGGACAGTCCTGAGTCCTGTCCGTAAGAACTGCCCCGTACGTCGTATTTTATTTTTTTTACTTTTTAAATCGTAAACCAGAATTTTCCTTAAACCAACTCAAATATCAATAAATGGTTACGTGCTGCTACGGAATCTTTCATGGGTGAGTCCGATTGCCACTTGACCTCTTTTTTTTATTCAGCGGCCATTTTAGAAATCTTTATTCTAATTTTGAAATTTGAATTTCACACTATCACAAAGGTCGAGATAGTCTCGACCGAGAACGCAGCACGGTCCGGAACACGCCCTAAATCCCAGCTGGCTTTACAGACGGCACCTGTTCACAAGTGTGATGTACGGGGAAGCTATCGCCTCGCATAATGATACAAGCCAATGTTTACATGTAAGTAGATTGTGTTTGAAAATGATGGCCCTTAATGAGGCGTTTACCGATCAGCGGGGCGGTGACACTGAATGGAAGGGAATTAGGGAACTCACCTAACTAAATGACAAAAGACATGCTGGCTACCGATTTTGGTAGTGACCATGCCTCATGCGCCCAAGGACGTGGGTTCGATCCCCACCCTGAACCCATCAGGGCTGTGATGAACTCTTGTGATTGTTCAGTGTCTGGGTGTTATATTATGTATTTGAGTATTTTATTTGTGTTTCCTTTTTCGTTTGATATCTGTTACACAAATAAAATGTTAGCAGCGCATTTGTAACTCTACTGGTATTGCAGATTTATATTACCTTCAGGTAATCGGTCTGCTCGTCTGCCACCTACCAAATAAAAAAAGCTATTCGTTGAATTGTTAGCTAAAATTTCAGAAACATAAAAATAATGTGACAAAGATATAGATTATTTTTTAAATCACAAATGTTATAGTCTATTATACCTCTATAGATAAGCTTATAATTTTCTCGGAGAAACATTTAAGTCACAAAATGCTTATTAATTTTATAAAAGGCAAAATCGTCTTGTTGTAATCTAAATTGCCGTTTTTATTTTTACATTAAGGCGGGGTTTCGGCCTGATTTATAACATAATTAATCAAGCTGAAATATCAGCTTGCCCAATTATCTCTTGTTGAGTTTTGCAGCTTTGTTTTTGGTTGTAAGCAGGAAATGGCAATGCCATTTCTGTATGGAGCAGTGGCGAATGTTGTTATTTATTTGCTGGGTCACAGAATCGAGTACATATGGTTTCAAAAGTTCTTATTGTTTTAATGTGAATTTCCAAAGGTCTTTGTTAAAACGTTGTTCAGAAATTATGGTTACAGGGATCTAAATGTTCAGAGATGTTATTATTTTAATTCACAATCTGTTAACACCCTCTGTTATATCGATACCTTAAATCTCAAAGGGCGTAATCACCAAATCATCACTTTTCAGGAGAGCCGAAACCAAAAAAAAAAATCTAAGAATTAAATTCATAACTTTTAAACTAATAATGCCATATAAATGAAATTTGGATGTAATTATCGAGTATCGAGAGCTTTATAACACAGTTATATGGTATTCAAAATACAACCAATGTTTGCCAAACTGATTTGTGATTACGCCAAAAAAATATTGACAACTTGGCATTTACGACCTAAAAAAAGGCTGTTCTGCAATAAGTTATGGTATAATGGCGTTTACGACTTGAAAAAAAGGCTATTCTGCTCTATGCTATGGTGTAACAGCCTAGTTAACTTATAGAAAATGCATTTTAAAAAGCTATTTTCGGTTTTTTATAAGTAAAAACACTTCGAGGAAGATACAAATTAAGAGACAAATACGGGTAGTTTCATTATTACAAAATTTATAGCAAGTACAGAAATGAAAACGATTTTATTATTTCAATTATACAAACGCAATCATTTTAGTTTGAAATTCAAACGAAAGTTATTGATTTCTGTAATTTTGTTTTGTTTTTAAATTAGTATAAACAATATCTGCATCGACAGGACTTTTACTTAGAGCTTAAATTTTAATAAGTCTTCTACCAGTACTGTGCAAAGAAGTAAAACAAACGTTTATTTTTAAAAATGTTAGGGCTAGGATTGATCTACATAAGATTTAAGCGCTAGCAAAACTCCCGCCACTTTGTTTATGTTTCAGGTTTTGCGTGCTATTAACAATCTTTAATAGGAGTACTGTTGGGCAAAAGAAATAAAAGACGTCAACTTCACTATATTAACAAGAATTTAATCACAGACATCGATACAATTCGGTTCGACGAGGGGAAATGAGTGGTATATTCTGCTCATTTTCGTATTTCCTCATTTTCGTCTAGGATACTGACACTAGAGTAATTCTTCTTACGTATGGGTAGTAAAAGTACTTGCTAATTGCATGTCTGAGCGTTTTTATTTTAAAATTTATAGAAACCGGACTAAACGCGATATTCATTATGCAGTATTACTACCACTTACTTTATTTATTTTGTTTAAATTCTTAAAGTAACTCGAGTCGTAAACGCCACTGTTACACATATCTGTCCTATACGCCTCATTCGATAGTCAGTATTTTTCACATCATTATAATTTTAACTGGTGTATCGACCGAAACCTTAATAATGAATTTTTTAAAGGTATTTACGACTAAAATTCTTGCATTATTGACGGTAAACACGTGGGCTGTAATCACCACTTTTTTGCGAATTTTAAAACTTTGATAATACAGATCGATAGAGAAAAAAAATGGAGTAAGATAGCATTCAAAAGTCATTTTGGCCAAAATGGTGATTACGCCCTTTGAGATTTAAGGTATCGATATGAACTGGTGGCCTGCCCTCACTTCCTTTTGGTTAATATAAACGTAGCCAATAGATGGCGCTGTACGGTCATTTCATTGCAAGGGTGTTTTTGTTTCTATAACAACTAAACAGACAAACAGACAAAATTTTTACTGATTGCATTTTTGCATTTGCATTTACTTAGAATTCTACAGATAAAATTAAAAAACGTCTACTCCCACACAACAAACCCACAGCCCCCGGGAATCAAATCATCTCGGTAAGTAATCGCCGTGTCATATTTAAACGTCATTGCGATGTAAAATCCCTGGGACACGGTATGATCTGTCCCTATCAGGGGAAATCCCGTTAACTTACGCTCACCCTATGTTAGGGGGGTGCGATTCTCCCCGTGCGTTGCTAGACTCCTTTGAATTGTTGCACGGTGTCTGTGGGTTCATACTGCGCGATTATTTTTGTAAATATTTTTTTAATTTAAATACCGCTTTTGCCCAGGTATTCAGCTTAACTTACTCTCATAACGAATACATTGTCGTCGAGAGTGGGAAAGAATACAATCTAGAACCTTTGAAGCTTGACGCAGAATTAACACTAAGCAAATGCGTCATAAGTGCATCAGTCACTTATATTTACACTTTAATAAATGAAAAACTTAATGTTTACAACCGGATTCAGAGCCTCCAATTTTTTTAATCCAGTAAACAAATCGAATACAACATAAGTCAGTTGTTTTCGTTTTTTATTAAAACCGCTCCTTCATGTTTTTAACTAGCCAGCAAAGTTTCAAAGTAAAATATCAGCTTTAGCAGAAATCAAAATGAAGGCAAAGTTAGGCATGACTATAAATCCTAAGTAGTAAGTAGGTAATCCTTAGTAGGTAGGTTCTTTTGATAGTCTTTAGCATAGCAAAAACGACAGGGTGTTATAAGTTTGACGTGTCTCTCTGTACGTATGTATGTATGTGTATGTGACTGTGTCTGTGTATCTGTCTATTTAGTTTTTTTTTATTTGAAAGATGAATAAAGGGGAATGTTCTTAGCTGTGTTGGATAAAAATCAATCCAAGATGGCCGCCGTCACAAAGATATGGCACAATCTATATCTTTGTGACGGTGTGAGTGTGTGTGTTAAAACATACAAATGTTTTAACACACCTCCCACAATATGAGTATCATAATATAAAAGGGCTTACGTAGAAGAATATTGTTATTTTGACAAATTTCAAATCCAATATGGCCGCCGTCAGAAAATGAGTGTCGGAGTTTTTTTTAAATGTTCAATAATTTATAGGTAGTTATAGATAATAAACACATAGTATTTGTACAACCGAGACCTGACTAAATCGCACCCTGTAAAGGCTTAGGTAAACAAATAGCCACGTCAACTCCAGTGCGTAAAACGTCACGGAGTCTATCACCGAGACTCAGGTTGCTTTGCCGATGCACTCGGTTACTCGAGATGAATGCCTGCTTGGTAAATGGAAGATTTTCTCTGTGCCTGAGTTGTAGCGACGTGAGAGCGGTAAGGGGACAGGCAATTGTGTAGAAAGTGCTTTAGCAATGTCTGTTGGAACCAATTTAAATTAAATGCACATTTCGTGTGATATTGACAAAGTTCTTTTGACAGGTACCTATTGTTGTAAAAGTAAAATAAAGTATCACCCTTTTGACTCCACGGATGTTGCCGATTTGTAAAGTAGCCACTTTTTCTTCCGCTCATCTGCCACCTATTATACCTAATATAAAAAAAATATAGAGAATAAGTAGGTACATACACAAACCACTTTTTTGCACGTGCCAATTCAATAAAAAACGCGTTTCATCTATACTTATAATATTAATTCTGAAGAGTTTGTTTGTTTGATTATTTGCTTGAACGCGCTTATCTCAGGAACTTACTGGTCCGATTTGATAAATTCTTTCAGTGTTAGATAATCCATTTATTGAGGAAGGCTTTAATAGGCTATATATTTCCACGCTAAGACCAAAAGGAGCGGAGTACCAATAAAGAATGTTTCAAAATCGGGGGATGTTTTTCTAATGAGAGAGCTTACGTGCGTGCGGAAGAAGTCGCGGGCGGAAGTTAGTTTAAAATACGTTCTTAGCCACATGAATAAACTTTTCACAACACGAAGAGAAAATTAACGACAAAACAGGTCTATCATAATATCGAAAAGTTTGTCTCTTACGTCAATTAAGACTCGAGTATTTAGCCGCTTACCTTTCGAGTTGTTATCTTAATACTTCAGAAGGCAAAGCTTATTTGCTCAACATGTATTTTAAGTGGATTTGAGTACAACAATAGTCGACTTTTGCTAAGATTTGTTTCCCTGTTACCTGCTATCCAAGGTTGCCAGAACCAAGCGACTAATTATGCTTCAATTTCGCTAAGTAATCCAGGATTTAATTAATCCTTGACTCGTCCCGATCTTCGGGAACAATCGAAAAGTTATGATTGTTAAAGGTTTAGAAAGTGATTACAGAGTCAGGGATGTTTTCGAAACGGTTAAGCTTTTTGAAATTGAAAAATAGGACAAAGTTTAAATAAAAATAATTGTCAAATTTATACGGGTTAGTTGTTTATAGCAAATAGGTAAAAAAAGCAAAGGATCAGCCTGTATATTATCCCACTGCAGGGCAAAGGCTTCCATTATAGAAATGATGTCATCGCTACTATGATGGATTAGGCTTAATCACCACGCTTGCCTAATGCGGATTGGTGATCACAAGTCCGAGCTATGTTCGAAAAATTCGAAACATACTTTTCTTCGACCTAGGGAGATCACTGCCCGGTACTTAAACCACTAGACCAACGGGGCGTTCTTTTAGACTTAAAAGACTTTTTCAAATCTTTTACCTTACCTTCTCATATTTAGCAATACGCTTATGTCTACCATTAGCTCGCTGGTGAAAACATCGTGGTGAAACTACACAATCCGGATATTTTCTGAAATGTGTGACCATAATTTAGTTAGCAAATAGGCATTGTAATTGTTATTATATTGTTATTTAGATTTTAATTGGACCAGTCCAGTTTGCAACGTTTACCTCATTCAAAGCATATTCAAAATAAGAAATCGATAAATCATTATATTGATTTATCGATTCCTTAGAAGTCAGTATCATTCGGAATATTTTTGTAAACATACATTTTTTAATCCTTTTTTTTTTTAAGTTTTTATATTTTGAACAAAACTAAGATTCTAGACATGTAGGTACCACATTATGCATAACACCGCCACTGGGTGGTACACAAACAAAATATTAATCTAAAATGCTTACAGCGCACTTATCCCCATTGCAGCTTGTTATGAACGAAATAACATGCAGTTTCTGTTATCCACCATCACGTAATTAGAGAATATTCGAGGAATTGTTATCGTGTGGCTACTAAGATTTGTATTTACTCGTTGGAAATAAAGTATTTTAAAAGTTGGACACAGTTTTGCAAACTTGAACCAACCTTACCGGAGTAAACCGGATTCATACCACGGCCTCACAGAAGTCCGAAGTGAAACTGCGCCTGTGCTGTATTTCATTGGGTGAGTAAGTGGACTGAAGACCCAATTACAGTTAACTAAAAATAATAAAATTTCAAAAATTTGGTAGTTGTGAATTTTTTCCTCATCACGAAAAAAAATACTTAGGCAACATTCCGAAAAAAATAGTTTCTAAAATTCATCAATTCTAATAAAACTATCAACCTTAATCTTTATAGGTTTTAAAAATGAGTTTACAATTTTTAAGAACACAGATCGTATGTATCTAAATCTTAACCAATCTATTAATTTTATTAGATAGGTATGTATACACTAAGAAAGTAGAGATCAATTTACTTTCTTATATTATGTATTGTGACAAGGTCCTAAAGTGTACACATATTTTTGGAGTTGACTGTACATTGAATAGCGCCATTTTAAATAGACAGCTTGAAGCTTTCGAAGAATTTGAAATCAACGTGGGATTATTTTCCAACGAATTATAATGGTTAACGGATTTCTATTAGATTTGAGCAAGAAAATAAATACAGGTACGATTAGGTTACTTACTATTATATTAATTGGGTTATTAATATTTATTAAGATATAATTATTAGTGAGAGTGTTCACTGTGCTTTATTTGTGAAGAGAAAGAAGCAGGTGGTAGAGCTGCCGTCTCGTTCTCTTCACAACTCGCTCGCGCCCTCTAAATATGCCTCTAAGATACGATTAGAAATAACCTTCAACCAAATATTTTATGAATTACATTTAATCGTCGGTGGGCTGGCTAAAAAAATTTGGTTCCGAAAATTTGGCTCCGCAAAGTCTGCACCGTTATAGCGATTTTTGAGCTCCCGGTGGTTCAAGTGGCAATGGGCAGGGCACATTGCAAGAAGTACAGACGGCCGTTGGGGTGAAAAGGTCCTTGAGTGTAGGCCGCGCGTAGGAGGCCGCAGCCGGCCACGGCTGCCAAGGCCTCCTACTAGGTGGACCGACGATCTGGTGAAGGTCGCGGGAGTCCCTTGGATGCGGGTGGCACAGGACTGATCTGTGTGGAGAACTTTGGGGGAGGCCTATGTCCAGCAGTGGACGTCTATTGGCTGAAATGATGATGATGAGCTCCTGGGCGAAGCTGAAAGGGCTGGAGCAAAAGAGATATTAAGTAAGTACGGATTAAGGAGTGCAATTTTTCGACATCGAGGGCGTTGGATGATAGTAATGGGTTCTATACGTAGGATCTTTGTAATATTAGTTCGAAATGTATACTATTTAAAAAGAAGTAGATTTTAACAGTAGGTAGGGTAACCGAGATAGTGATTGCCCAGTGTATAGTGATTGCCAGAATTAAGGTTAACATACATTTTAACTTATTTTCAAAGGTGTAGTTTTACATTAAATCCGTTAAATAACACTAGGATACTGTTAACTAGAGTTCTAAATAAGACATTTGGCAAAATTTTCAATACAAATATTGTAATGGCAGTTTTTGGACAGCGGGTGTCCGTCACTTCAATAAATGCGAATTCCTTACAGAATTTGTTAAGGATACATTTTGTAGTTTTGAAGTTTGTATCACTTTAATTTTCTTTTTTGAGCGTTAAAGCACAACGACGTGTTAGTTAAAGCTTTAATGTTTCATTCGAAGCAGTTATCGCGGCGTAATTTTATTCCATTAAGTATTTTAAGGGGGTGGGCAATCACTGTACCTAAAATATGACAAATTCAGTTATTGCCATACCAGAATTCAGTTATTGCCATGGGTATGAGACAGTGATTGCCCGGGTAGGTATTTACTAAATCACGTGAGGGATATAATAATCGAACCGAATATTTTCTTTATATCCTGTATCTTTCTAATAATCTAGGTCTAGGTACAAGGAGTTTTGAAAAAACTGCTTTTTACAAAAAGTTGACCTAAAAATAGGGGAAAATTTGATCTGCTACCGAAAATCTTAGAGGAAAGGTGGTAAGAAGAACAACCAAATATATACCGTAATCATATTATGTATTTTACCGTGGGAGAGCACGTTTCAGTATGAATAAGCCGGCTTAAACGGAGTGATTCTATAATCACAGAAAACCAAAGTCAAGCGGCGCTAACGCGTGAGTGTACCGGAGGCTCTATGAAGGGGGAAAAGGAGTTAAAATGTTAGCAGCGCATTTGTGATTCCCCTTGTTGTTGCGAGTGTCTATGAGCGATGGAAATCGTTTACCATCAGGTGATCCGTATGCTTGTGAGCCACCTATCACATATAAAAATTTAATTTCCAAATGATGGTTGCAGTTAGTAATAATTAGAAAAAAACTTTCAAATTTCAACTGTGGGAGAGCCACGCTTCAGCATGAATGGGCCGATTTGACCGGAGTGATACCACTGCCTCACAGAAAACCAGCGTGAAGCAGCCCCTGCGCCGAATGAGTGAGGGAAACGGAGGCCCACACCCGGGGGGGAAGGGGATAAAAGGTTGGCAGCGCACTTGTGACTTCAGTGGTGTTGCAGGTGACCATGGGCGGCAGCATTGCTTATTATATTATAATATGCAGTCAAAACACGCATCACTTGATGGTAAGCGAATGCCAAGGCACATACTCAACACCAGTGGAGTCACAAGTATGCTGCCAATGTTTTAACCCCTCCCCCCTCCCCTCACCCCCCATTGGGCCTCCGACAACCTCAAAACTGTATCTACTTACCTTTTGTAAAATTGGTACTTTCCATTTATTCGCTGAGATAACGAGAAACTAGATGAACAATTTGACGATTTTACTAGATTTTGAAACTAAACGGGTTTTCTTAGTCAATGGTATCTTATTTGGATGATGTTACTGATTTCAATAGCTTAGAAATATATCTTAAACGCACAAAAACTTACGAAAGATCTAAAATTTTAAGTATTTAATAGTATTTATATGGAATTACAACGTGCGGTATAGTTGGCAATCACTGTCTCATTTGGTTGGCAATGACTGTGTCAAGTGGGCAATCACTGTGTTTTTAGGAGATATTTTTGTTATACGTTATAATTATAAAATATTCTTTAGATGTTTGAATTATTGCTAACTTATCTCAATGCTAAACTATTAACGTTGTCAAATAATTACACTCTGATTTCTTAATGTTAAAGTAAAGGATTATATTGAAATAAAACTAGTGTCAATTTCTTAAGTGGGCAATCACTATCTCGATCACCCTACTGAAAGTCTCACCTAATTTGAATAAAAGAAAAAAATAATGGTCATAAGAATTATGTAGGTATCATTATTATTTGGCTTACAAAGATAATGAAACATTATCAGCAACCAGTTAACGAAGACTTTTGTGGTATTCGGTTTATTGCAAAAAATATTTAATTATTATAATAACGGGAAGGAAGGGAGCAAAAGAAATACGAGGAATAGCTATTGAAATTCTGTATTATTTTACTAATGAGCATTTCGGTGACGGTGATAAACGCCATTATGTTTATCTTCCCATCATAAATATTTATATGCTAAATAAGTAACATGCTTTTTTGGTTTAAAGAAAATGTCAAGGCATATTTAACATTTTAATTCTGAAGCCTACTTAGTAAATCAACTACCAAATATTTTTTGTAGTTGTAGAAATTGTTGTTTCGTTTGGAAACTAAAATATCATGTGCGGTTCATAGAATAATGTCTACTTAATACGTTTTAACAGTAGGAATTCTTGTAGTTTCGGCAAAAGATGACTATGACATACGGGCAAACAGAAATGACGAATCGATATGGATTCCATTTTTTGCCATTTGGAACCCTAAAAATGTAGTAAAAGTTGTTACTTTTACTACATTTTTAGGGAATTCCTACTGTTAAAACGTATTAAGTAGACATTATTCTATGAACCGCATGAAAAATTTCACACAGATTTCACAAAGACAAAAATAAATAAATTAATCTTGTCTAAGTCTAATTTCTAAAATATGAGACAAAAATATATGACGATTTCATGACGTATTAAAAAAAAACTTACTAAATCTTGTTCAAAAATTATTTTGTTGGTAGTTTTTATGGTAGTCATTATGTATGTATATTTTTTAGTTTTATCATTATCTTATTCTAGAAGTTAGAGGTTAGGAGGCACAGACATTTTTCCACTTTGGTAGTAGGTATCTCTAGCGCTAATTTTTCACTTTTTTTTGTATTGGCTCAGTAGATTAGCTCACCTCAGCCTGATCATAAGCAAGAGGAGAGTCTACGTTGCAATCGCAACGGACGCGATGGCACAGCATCGCATCCGTTGGCACTGCCATAGTGGCCTGCGAGATGCTTCTTCACGCTTCGTTTGAAGGAGTCCATATTGTAGGACAGGGAAAACACATGGAATTGCAACAAATACAAATATATTAGACACCACAATATAGGTATAGGTTTATTAGAGGAAATACAAATAATTATAATACTTAAATACATGTTACACCCAGACTCTTAACAAACATAAGTGTTCATCACACGAATTTTGTCCAGGGTGGGGACCCCAAAACTGGCGTATGGGGCAGGCTTGCCACGCGGCCAGTCATAAAGTTGCTAGTAATGGTAGTATATAATTTATTTTCTTTGCGCCATCTCTCGTAGTTAAAATAATTGACCACCCCAGCCCAACCTGCCGTCTGCAAAGAGCCTTAATAAGAAACAGCTAATTCTCAGATACCTGGAAATGCTATCCCAGAAGTTTCCTCCATAGATCATGAAAGAACGCCCAAACTATTTTTAATTAAAAACTCTTCGCAAACAGTCGGAAGTAAAAGCTTCTGTACCCGTATTAGGTTTTAGGGATTAAATGTGTTAGTGTTTCCCGTTTTATTTACGTTTGCTTTCCACCTATCCGTCAGACGCGTGTCCGGGGATTTAGAGATCTACCTCTAACGACCTGGAGGTACCACGGTCACCTTTTATAATGGAGCTAGTATTTTAGCCCATTTTACATGTAAAGTAAAGTAAAGTATCAGCCTATATACTATCCCACTGCAGGGCAAAGGCCTCCATCATAGAAATCAAGTCATCGCTACTATGATGGGATTAGGCTTAATCACCACGCTTGCCTAATGCGGATTGGTGATCACAAACCCGAGCTATGTTCGAAAAATACGAAACATACTTTTGCTCGACCCGGGATTCGAACCCGGGACCCCGAGATCACGGCCCGGTACTTAAACCACTAGACCAACGGGGCGTTCTTTTATTTTACATGACGACTTCGGAAACGAAAACTAATAAAAGAAAGAACGAAAAAATTTAAAAAAATATAGAAAAAACTACAAAAATTAAAAACTTAACACTGCCAAAGCTAAATAAATAAATAAAAGAAAAAAGAAGAAATATGGTGTTGCATTCCCGGTCGGGTTGATTTTATATTAATTTGGGGCGCAAACCCAGCTATCAAAATCATAAAATTCAAAAATACAAGGTAGGTATGCCCTAGTTAAGCCTAATATATCGCCGTGAATTTGTCTGGCGCAGTAAACTATTTTGCGAATATTCTTTTAATCCTATTATTTTTGATCATGATGTGCCTATAGAAAAACAAAAGTGTTAACAGTACCGATACACTGTTAAGCTATACACTAATGTTATAAGATGTGTCGGTTGATGTCTATAGGATTTATGTCTTTACTAGCGGCCTTCCGCGTGGAGTTAGTTATCCACACAATATATTTTTATAAATGGTACTTAGCTTATAATGTTTTTCTGATGTAAGCTATATTATTGTAAAGTTTCATTCAAATCCATTAATTTAAAAACATTAAATTAAACAGCAAAGTTTACGTAAGTTCAATGTATGTTTTGTTAGGGCATCATACATCTTGTTCTGGCTATTGGACGATTTGTGAATTACTTACCTACCTACATTTGTTAATTTCTCATGTAAGTGACGGTAAAGTTTTTAATGGGAAATAAATAGTCTTTAAACCTAATTTGGTAGTTTTTGCGTGAACGAGGAGTTCATCCGTCCATACTTACAAACATGTGTTACTGTAAAAGCTCGAACTAAGGTAAATCTTAAGGTTTAAGTGTAAAGAATTACCGACATGAGTTGGTAAATGTAAGTAATTCTGAAAATAAGAGAATTTTAAGATTTTTTGGCCAATCACTGTTCTAATCTAACCTAACCAATGTTTTTTCTTTTTGTAGAGTTTAGTCAGTACCATCATCATCACCGGAAAAAAATCTTGAAATTCTCGGGTGAGTTTTTTTGGGCGACTTGTCCCATAAGCCACTTATAATTAAGAATTATTCTTTACTAAGATTTACCGACATAAGTTCGTAAATGTAAGGAATCCTGAAAATAATTATGACGATTTTTTAGATTTTTTATTATCACTTAAATCTTAAGATTTACCTTGGTTCGAGCTTTTACAGTAGCACATGCATGTTTATAATATTAGTAAGATAAATGGTATAGAATAATTTACATGCAAATATATTAATGTTATACGTCGAGACAGGAACATAAATAGTCATAATAATATTATCAGCTCAAGTGACAAACGAATGACAAAAATAACACTAGTAACGTCCCTAAAAGCCCAAATAAAATGGTTGTTTACCAAACAAACCGTACCTAACGCTTCCAATTGCGTCGAATCCGTGACGACGCCGGTTCTGATTGGAATGCTGCCGATGTTTTCGTTACTGTAAGTTATGCGGAAAATTTGACACTTGCAAGTTGACCAAAAGAATCTTCCAACCGATATTCGGCTACGGCGGCCAATCTTAACGAAGAGCCACGTACGCAGGATATAGGTAATATAGTTTTCAAGACTATTTGCGCAAACACAGGTGCACTCTCTATTCCTCTTAATTCGATGGAACATCAGTAAGACATGATTGAAAGTATATTGGGCGCAGGATTTCTTTACGTGCTTATCGAAGCACGGGGTTACAAGACCGCCAACTTCCAGTCTTCGGGCTGCAACTGAGAATTTCTGAACAGAAAAATTTAGATTTACAACTCAAATTTTTGGCCCGACGATAATGTATTATTTATTGTCTGGCCTTTCGCTACTTTGCTGAAATTAGGTGCAATCGCCACGCGTAAGAGTAAGGTTCTCATCTAAAATGTTTTCATGTGACCAACAAAATGTTTGTCGAATGAACGTTTCGCCAACAAAACATTTCAATGTTTTACCAGCAAATAAGTGGCCTATGGCATAAGTGAACATAAATTCACTTAAGCCATAAGTAACTTCTTTGTTCTTTTGACTCGCTCGTTTTGCTGGCTCGGCTCGTCCACTGGCTTGGTCTAACCAAACCTATTTTCATCTTTTTTTTTGGGCGCGGACGGGTTATGTCGGACTCCCCCCCGCATGACGGCGGAGGGTTTACCGACTAAAACCCCCGGGACTCTCCCTCATCGTCCATGGCGGGAGATAGCCGTGGGGCAAATAGCACGAAGCTCTCGCACCACGACATCTCCCCGGACGGTGGCCCGCCTGCACGGCGGGCCGGGAAGCCTATTTTTACCTAAATTGACTCCACGCGACTCTAAATTTATCCACGCAGTGGTTTCCTGCAACCATTTTAAGGTATTTAGTCTGTTCACCTTGTAGATGGATTAACGCCCAGATTTTCGTTTCGTAATTTTATCATGGTATTATTTATATAATACTATAAGTATTTAACACTGTAAGGTATTTACTATATGGGCCAATTAAATGTTTTTAAATGTATCTTGTTGCCTGAAATAAATGAATTATTATTATTATTTTTATATATAAGTTATGGGCAGAAAATATCATAGCGTACCTATATTTTAAGATTTAAATCGTAAACGCTGAAAAGAAACGAAATGGCACGTGAAGAAACAATCTTTAGGAATTGAAAATTAGGCGATCTTCAAAAAATAACAATAGTTTCTCAATATACGGACCTACGGCCACATAATTAAAGTACCTATACAAAACTGTCAAATCTCTTCAATGGATTGTCATCTTTCTGTAAAACACATTAAGTTGAATATCAAACGAGAAAATTTGACAGGTTGTTGTGGATACTTATGTGGCTACACCTTTTTTTAGTTTAACTAGGTAGATAAGTAAAGAGGTAATAGAGTGTTTTACCGGGTGTGCGAGGTTACCGGAGTTTCGATTCAGGGGATAGGGAAAAAGTGGATAGCGCAATTGTAACTCCTTTAATGTTAAGGCTATCTTAGGGTGGCTACAATTGGCCACACTCATCCAGAAAAATTCAATTCTCAGCGGTCCAATTTCGAAGACAACCAACAATGATAAAAACGAGTTTTCATACCTACTTCTGCCGTGTTATAAAAACCGCTAAGCTGCGTTTAGTTGATTTTGTATTTCTATCGATAAGTACCTATTTCGACATTACGACGGTACGACATTCAAATCTTCAAGAAACGAGTCTATACCTTCCTAAAAGGCCGGCAACGCATCCGCAATCTTTCTGGTGTAGCTGATGTCCATTGGCGGCGGCGTTCACTTACCTTGATGGTAATCTACTTGCTCCTTTACCTTCCTATATTATAAAAGAATAAAATAATAAGAATAACTACAAAATTGAAAACTCAAAATCAAACAACCAATGTTATCGCTCTTTAATATAACACGGCAAATTTAACACTGTAAATTTCTTTCCAAAAATATCGTATCAGTTTCCGATCCAAATGTCCAAACACCAAGTAAATCAGAAATTACAGACGCAAAATTAAACTCGCTGATAGATCTTAATGGTCCGACCGGTCCGTCGGCAAATATCCGCGAATTGCATTAATTGTGCACACAGTGCACCGCGGCTCGGCAGTCAACATGGCTAGACGGATCGCTGAACAATCCTCCAGTGTGTTCAGCTAATAGCCACTTAAATTAGTTTGCCTCCGGGACTCGGGGCTGATTGTTTTTGAACGTATCTTCTACGTTTTTGTGAGGATTGTGAGACGTGGAATTTACTCGGTCTGTTTTCCTAACTGATTTATTTAGTCTATTCTATTTTTAAAAAGTGGAGCAAGAAGTATGTTTCGAATTTTTTTTTAACATAGCTCGGGTTTAAAATCACTGATTCGCATGAAGCAAGCATGGTGACGAAACTTAATACCATTAAAGTAGCGACGAATTAATTTCTATGATGGAGGCCTTTCGCCTATAGTGGCACAGTGTACAGGTTGATATTTTTCTTTTTATTTATTTAAAACTTCATTGCACAAAACTTCGTACAATAGGCGAACTTAATGCCAAGAAGCATTCTCTACCAGTCAACCTTTGGCTCAAGTAGAAAGGACAAAGGTGCAGCGAAAGGAGGACTTTAAGTTTTTTAAGTTTTTACTTTATTCTATTCACATTTATTTATTTTAACTTAATGTGTTGAATACGATACTATTTCTAATGTGCTTGCAATTATTTTAGCTAAGCATACATACGATAGTATGTACCTAATAATTACGCTACGATTTCTTTAAAAAAAATATGCCAGGTCCTCAATGTAAGTAATGTATGTATGTAATTCATCAATAAAATATTCATAACTAGTGGCCGCCCGCAACTTCGTTTGCGTGAACTTTATGACTCTTGACTTAAAGATGATTATTTAAATATAATTTAACAAAAATATTACTTATTATAAATGTTCGTTTAGAGGTTAATAGATTTTTAAGGCGGCTCATTAATATTTTATACGAAATGCTAAGGAATGGAACAACTTGCCGGCTTTTGTATTTCCAGAGAGCTACAATTTGGGTGTCTTTAAGTCGAGAGTGATTAGGCTTCTTCTGGGAAAGCACGCTACATCTTAGACCTCATTGTCACTCTCCATCAGATGAGATGAGGTCAAGTGCAAACCCATTTAATATTTAAAATATCAACTTCTAATGAAAGTAACCCCCAAATTTTTTTTTATTCCATTAGGGGATGTAAGTACGAGTATTCTATTAAAGTTTGAATCTTATATTTTATCCATCAATTCTGTCAAAGAATGTGTATGCAAAAGTTGGAGTAAATTGGGCCAAGGAATCACGTAGTCCCATGAACAAACGTTGAACCCCCTTTTCGCTCCATTAGGGGTTTAAGTTCGGAATATCCTTCCTTATAGGATCTCATTCAAACATGCTCATCACATTTGACAATTTTCCATTCCATTTCATTCCTTATTTGTTATAGTGTAGCTGGGCTCTTAGAGGTCCAAACCAGATGTTCCATGATCTTTAATTTTTTTTCATGGCATCATAAACTGCTCATCAATCTGTACAACTTTTGTTAAGGTGCCATTGACCTACCTCTTATAGTTTAGCTGGGCTGTGGTGGTTCTACATCAAGGAGCCTGGTCTTTAAAATGTAATATATCCTAAGTTGCCCTGATATTACAGCTATACAATAAAAAGTTTCATTTGAATTGGTTCAGTAGTTTCCGAGATTAGCGCGAACAAACAGACAAACAGACAAACAGATAAACAGACAAACAGACAAACAGACAAACAGACAAACAGACAAACAGACAGACAAAAATTTTAAAAATTATTGATTCATGTTCTGTTACTGTTTTTTAGTCGTCCTAAGTTATTTTGAGATAAATATCTTCAATGTACAGACACAGCTTTTTTACATTTTTATTATATGTATAGATTTTCATTTTAGCAGTCACTCTCCAATGCTGCTGAAATCAATCCGTCGTGCCTACGCCGATTTAATAGAATAATGTACTCCATCACATTTTTTCCTATTCATCTCAGTACTTATTTAATGGCGTCCTGTACGCCCAGCATCATTCCTATTCAGACCAATGTCTCCCGACTCCAGCCGTCGATAAGACTCCACAATGGCCTCCAGGAAACAAAAACAAGAGAAGCAAACCTTTTGTTTTCCGCAAACAATAGGAAAAAGGAAAGCTACAATTGAATGCCGTGAACTCATTGAATTTTTCAAATAAAATTATAGTTGTAAAGTCTAGTTGAGAACTAATTTCTCAAGTGTTCAGATGAGATTAACACTTACTACTTTCTTTGTGTAAATATTTACTGATCTGAATTAAAATACAAAGGGGAAATTGCAGTGCAGAAAAACTCAGGTTCTTCGACAGTCATTACATGATTGATGCAATTTGTATGGGAAATATTTTTTTTAGATTATAGCCTATAGTTCTTGGGAAAATTTTAGTGTTCATCAGTATGGTGCCCTCGAAATGTAAATAAGAGTGTTAAAAAACACGGTGTTTAACGTAGTAAGGCCCAGACAGAAGACACAATGGAAAATCAATTGATTTTTGCCTTTTGGCTTTTGAGTCTCACGACGATAAGCCAAATACCCTTTTGTAGGGCATACTAACACAGCGCACAAAATGGTACACTTAGTCACGTATATTAAGTAAACCACGACATTACTGGTATAGGCACACACCTCAAGAGTTTAGATTAGAATTAGAAGTACTGTACGTTTCTCAAGAAACCCACTGCCTCATATGTACTACAATACAAAACTGTGGAATGAATCTGACCTCCAAACCTTCAAAAAGAGAGCGTTCTCCTTTCTTCCTCCGGTCGGCAGTGCACTTGTGACTTCTCTGGTATTGCGGGTGTCCATGGGCGGTGGTAATCGCTTTCCATCAGGTGACCCGTCTGTTTGTCTACCATCCTTATTAAAAAAAAAGAATTTCACATGCCATTAAGATGATTCCTCATGATGCCTCACCAAAAAGTTACCTTGTCTTCTTTTCGAAAAAAAAGGTGTGACTTTATTTCCCAAAACTGTGAGTACTCTGAAGCAAGGTTCAACGACCTCTTAAAACCAGTAATCAAAATCCATCTCCGTCCACACGAGCATTTTTTTCCGCTGAATAGTCTCGCTCGATTCATCGTTATTTATTACAGTGTTGATGACTGACTCATATTTTTGTAACGGTACGAATAGTGACAGTATTTTTATTACCCAAACAATTTGATCCGCATTACTTCTAGCGATTTAAGCATCGGGCCGTGATCCCAGGTCGTGCATAATGTACCTATGTAACTTTTTGAACATACGAGTAGCTCGACTTTATGATCACCAATCCGCATTCATCATCAGCAACCCACACTTGTCCACTGGACTGGACTGGACATAGTCACCCAGTCACAGTCAGTCTCCCCTTATGTACGCTACCCCTCCTGGCCACTCTCATCCAGCCCACACCAGCCAGCCTTCGAATGTCATCATCCAATCTTGTCACAGGGCGTCCAACACTACGCTTACTGACTCCGCATTAGGCAACCCAAGGCAAGGTTGGCAGAGCTCTAGTGACTCTGGTGTTGCAGGAGTCTATGGGCGGCGGAAATCGCTTACCATCAGGTGATTCAATCTGTCCATTTTTCATCACAAAAAAACAAAATGTACTACGTCCAAATCGATTCTAATACTCGTTGCCTAACATAAAACTTACTGATTCTAATAAAGACTGCAATTTAGTTCGGACTGCGAGTGCAGATTAACTAGGACGTAACGTATCTCCGTCAAATCGCCGGGGCGTTCGTATCAATTACCCAAATGGATCTCACGGGCATCTGGCGCGAGAAGACGCGGTTGATCTGTAAACATATCGATTCGCGCCCTTAGGGGCCAGATGGTTTTATGGTGAAATATTGAGGTCGTAATAAGAGATGATGTACTTTATTATTTAGTCCTCTAAAGGGTAACACTTAAGGGTCTCATATTTTTTAAGTCTCTTTGAAAATGGAAAACTTACTAGTATTGTTAGATTATTTAAGAAATAAAGCCAGGTAAGGAAAAAAGAATAAATAACTATATTGGCAGATAAATTCACTTTAAAATCAATCATACTTATTGCTACATAAGGATTATGTACATAAATAAAATTCTTTCTTTGTTATTGGGGTAAGGTAAGTAAAATTTAAATGTCATTATTAGCTCCTTATCCAATCTAAGCTCCTTATTTAATCTTCATAATATCATTTTGAGCTTACCATCACAGATAACTATCATACCGTTGCGTTTTATATTATAAAAACGCAACGGATCTCAGTCCAATAGAAAACCCAATAAAGCTGGGGATCTCAATCCCAAACAATTAATTTACTTTCTGAAAAGTGCAGTATTTGGAACTGAATTGTAGCATAGCGGCGATCACAATAGATCAAACTGGTTGAAGTGATACTGATCTGAATAAGACCTGCATAGCCGCCTGTCTAAAATAAAACAAAAGAAAAAACATTTAAAAAGTGAATTGGGTCATGGGCAATTCTAATTTTCTCAAATTAAAATACCTACTATAATCGTTTCAACATTTTCACAAGCCCTCCTCAAGCCCGAAACCCCAAATTTAGCATTTTAAATATATAGCACTCAAAGGCTTACAGCAGCAAAAAATATTCTCCATTTTTTCCATTTCGGCGATTAAAACACGCACTAAAGCGATGGTAAAATACGTTCGGCGTTCAGTTTACGTGCGGCGTTAAATTGGAGGGAAGGCACATCAATTACATATGCACACAGGCCTGGTTGAGGCACGCAACGGTACCGCACACGCCGGAGGCTAATTCGGTCGAAACTGGTTGAAACTGGTCGAAACCCGACATGGGCAGAGTCGGGGGATCAATAGATGTCACACTAAAAATATTGGGCCAGCAATAAATTCAAAGGCTTAAAATTAGTATTTAGTGGTTTTTAGTGTGGAAATTTGGTGGACTTTTGTGCAGTAGTATGCCGGAAATGTGATATTTATTTGAGAATAGTTGAATTGGGTATTTGACTACATTTTTTTAATGTGTTTAGTCAAAAAACGCCTCAATTATGACGTCTCATCAGACGTTGTATTTTTAACTGAAAATGTTGGCCATTGGTTCTTATTTACCAATATTTTGGTAAAGTATCAATATTTTTTACTATATCGAGATTAGTCAAATACCCAATTCCTTGAAACTAAAGCCACAACAAAATATACTTTTGTGATTCATATATACGAGTATGTTGCCAACCGGAATGAGTTTTGAAAAGATCGAGCACCCTGGTTTATTCAACTTGGATGGTGACGGGAGTTCAAAAAGAATCTAGCGACAAATATGTTTCCTAAGTTTTAATAACCTACTGATATAGAATTTAATGATTTTGGCACATACTTTTTTCTTAAGGCGATACCGCGACGATACTAGCGCCTCCAATTGATTTATATTAATTGTAAGGATTATGAAATATATATTTAAAAATCCAGCTATGAAAACATAAAGGAAAGTATTAACAATTTTTCGGGGCACACTTATGTAATAATTGCTTCCTACAAATCACAACAATTTTTACGGTGTCGCCTTAATTACATCAACAGGCAAGATTTCACGTTGTTTTTAAAATAAAGATTGCATTCGGAAGTGGCCACACAGCTAAGACTGCAAAATGATCAGTCGGTCCTTAAGTTTTTGATAGTGCACGGTGTATATATTAAAGTATCAATAATCTCACGTGCCACTTCCTGATTTATATCACCTTGTTACATCCTTGTACCGAGATATTACCGGTCGAAACCCGTTCGAGCCAGTTATTACAAGATTGAGCATCCGGGCCGTACCCGCTACCGTATTTTCCCTCCTTTTTCGCATGAATAGTGACCGTTTGAGGAAAGATTGTATTGGCCCCGAATGTTGATTGGGATTAAAAAAATTAACGTTCGTTTCTGAATGTCAATTTTGTATTTGAGATGGAATTTGGTCGCTTACAAATTCTTTATTTTTATAGTAAAAATCTTTCTGGAAATCTTAATCTTATTTATAATTATTCATGATTTGTGTAGGTATGCTGTTTTAGGATAACTGTCCAGCTTACTAATTTTTACTCGTGTGAAAAATCCGTTAGATGGCGTTCTTTTAGACTGAGGTCCAACTTCAACGTCATTGGTCGTTATGCGACATTTTGATATCTCAATCACCGTGTAGTTGGACCCAAATTCTGTAGTTGGACCTCAGTCTACAAGTACGCCATCCGCACGCGATAGCCCCCACCTTAAATCAATACTAAAACAAAAGTTTGTTTTTTGATCAATTTGATAATTTATGTAAGGTAGTAGTAGTACATGGCAATGACATTTGGTGGAAGTGACGTCTAAGCGGATGCGTTCCGCTGTCCGCTGGTGACTGTCGCAAGCGGCAGTGGCGCCATCAATTTGAATTCCATGACTTTCTTGATGCACTTGCAAATGCGTCAACGAGTAGTGTGCAGTGCGTCGGGAAATGTTGTTATATGTACACATATTTTTATTTATTTATAATACACTTACATGTTTTATTTTTTAATCTTATTTTTTTTCACTGTCATGTTCCCTTTTATGTACCTAGGCTTCATGTTTAAATGTGTTTGTCTACTTTCACTTTTTTTTTATTATTTTTTCTCATGTATGTACTGCACATTCGTCGCCCAAGGCTCAGCCTGAAAATAAGCGCTGCAGTGGTTACTGGCTGCTGCAGCAAATGCTGAGGCTGCGCCTTGTTGGCCACTGACCACAATGTTTTTGTTGTTATTTTTGTTGTCTTGTTAGTTCGTCCACTTACCTTGCTGTATACTGCTGTATGTACTGTGCTCTTTTATGGCCAATAAAAGTTATCTTATCTTATCTTATCTTACATGTCACATACTTTTTAGAGCTTTGCCGCTTCAACTTCATTCTTATTTTTCCCCAAATGTATGCGTTCAAATACAATCGTTCAAACAACACAGATTACTTCTATTCAACCGATGATGTTTTCTCATTAAAGTCCAAGGACAAAGTGTAAAGGAATTCTTATCACGTGCCTCAATAGCTGTAGGCCTCCCTTTGAGTTTCTTCGCCAACGACAATGTAGAGATAGGTTACGTGTCTCTCACAAGAAATTAGTGGATTGATTTCGCCACCCTTCTCGGTTCCAGCTTGATTGAATGTGTTTTTTGTCAGTGTTTGTTTGAGGTGTTTTCTGTCTTTGAAGTTTTTATCATAAATGTTTGTTTTGTCAAAATTCTTTTTTTTACATCATGCAGAGTAGGTACTGTAGAACCCATTAAATATTTTTTTACAACAAAATTTGGTTTTTATATATTTTGACATGTGGTCATTATTATTTTAGCTAAATCTTCAAAAATAATTGTAGTAACTAAACATGAATAATGTTGAGATTTACGACAAGACATTGTACATAATATTTAAGTATTGGCCTTTATGCTATCCCACTACAGGTTAAAGGCCTCAATCACGGATTTGTGAACAAAAGCATGTTTCAAGCAAATAAAAAATAAAAAAAAATAAAAAATGCGTTTATGTAAATAAATGTTTGTTTGTTTGATTTTCTTAACATACTTACCTCGGGTTTGTAAGATTTCGAGAAATTTATTAGTAAAAAGAAATATTAGAGGGCCATTTAAATTAAACGACAGATAATCAGTTTGCTGACAGGCAAATTTATTACAATCCAAGAAATTTTACACATATCCGCTTAGTAATTACGATATGTCAAGAAGTCTTTGAATAAATCACAAATAAAATTATATATCAATCAAACTTAATAAATATTCACAATTTTACAAATAGTTAAATATTTACAAATAAAATAATCTTCAAAATATTTTAAAATCATTTCCACATAGCGAAACATTGCAAATTATATACGATTTTCTGTTATTTGAACGTCATTATACTGACTATATTTTGAACAAAAAACTTCAAAATGTCTTAACTATTATTTTGATATCGCCCTAAATACTTAATGATATAATTAGAATATTTACATTATTTAAATGTACCAGTTCAAAGTTACAGTACAATTTTATAAATATTTTTATAGCATCACAGTGAATTCATTTTTATTTTAAATTAATTTATTCGTATGACGTTCATTAAGAAATATCTAATGTATTTATTTACATTCAATTGATATAAAATGTATTTTTATATATTATGAATGCTACAACTGAATAGGGTACCTAACAAAATAGGAAATAAAACCTATTTTAAGTGCTTTCAAATAATTGTGAATCATCTATAAAAATGTAATAAATATTTTCCATTCGGAATGTTTTATTGTCTTTTGTTGTATTTCGAGCTTTTTCTTTTTTTAGATACAAATAAATAAGACAAAATTCAACGTTTTATAGAACTGTATTCTGTTAGTCAGTAACAATTTGTAGAAATTTATTAAAATAAGTAAGATTGTTCTACGTAAAATGAAAAGTGCATAATTTCGGGTTTTTTGTAATAGATTACAGATAAACAATATTAATTTGAAGGACACTTGATAATAAAAAAGTTTGAACACGCAGATCTATATAATCCAATATCAATTCATACAGGATGTAAATTTCAAAGAATTATTTATAATCATTAAAGAACTTCTTCATAAAAGTTATTTCAGAATATTATTTAACTTACTTGGTTTATCCTACTAAAAGTGTAAATCAGCTGTGACTAAACATTAGTTCCCTTAAAATAATGTTCATGTCACGTTTGTTTTATTTATACTACATTAAAATCCACATCCTGTATACAGTTACAAATATTAATAAATTCATCCATATGAATAAAGTGCCACAGATTTTCATGAAGAATTTAATAACTATTAATCATTTAAATTGCTAATATACTCTTTGTGAATTTCCTATTGTAAAATATAATATCTATTTATTTACATTTTCTTTGATTCTAACTTTACATCAAAGGAAACGATCGAAACAGTCTTTATAATTTAATTAATTCGATGTTTTATTATTAAATACAGAGGCTATAAAACATCTCACATAAAGAGAAATGACATTCATATTTCAGAGCAAAGTACCCACGACACTTACGATAGGTAAAAAAAGTAAAAACTATCTTATTTCCCTCACAAAACTGTCAGTTTTCTACTTAGGTACTAATATTGACCATGTGATAATAAAAAAATAAAAATGCATGTTTTTGAAATAAAAATACCATGATACCAAATAGCGATGAGTTAAGAGACACAAAAATAAATACCTACTTACTTCAAATGTAAATACTTGAAAACATAATAATTTGTGAAACGTTATTTTAAATGTAATATGAAATTTATACAAAAGTTTGCGATCCCAAATTTTGGATAAGGAAGTCGCTGCGACGTAATAAGGTAGGTACTTATCAAGAAACTCATAAAGAATTCACTTTATACTAAAATGGTACATTTGCTTTATAAATAGGTAGGTAAATTTAAGTTATGAAAATAATTTACTAAGATTTTTTTTTTTTATTTCTGTTGGCAGCCGTTTAGAATAAAGAAAGCCAACATTATTTGTATAAGTACGTAATACATCTATATTTAATAACAAGAAAAATCATAATAACAAAACATTTTTTAATTGTTAAGTTTAACGTCAAATAATCATAATATATTCTTCATTGTCCTAAGATCATTAAGTTATCATAAATGCTAGTAACTAAATATAGTCAACAAAATAGTTACGTAAAAATAATTTCTGGTACAGTCAACAGCATAAGTAGATTTTCAAAATCAAAAACTCTATACTCACTATTGAGCGGAGTTCGCGTCAGAACTGTGTGAATCACTTTGAGGCTATACAGGTTTTGCGTCAGAGCTATATCAATTTGATACCATTTATTTCTGACGCGAACTCTGCTTAATAGTGAGTAAAGAGTTTTTGATTTTGAAGAATGAAGAGCTAAGAGAGATCTTAAAATAAAATCGGCTTGTAACTCAAAATAAAAAAATTTAAAACTTCATAAAGAAAAAATAGGACCATGAAAGTGCGGAAAATTAAGTAAGTAAAACACACATAACTCAAGAGAAAGGGTACACCATTTTATAACTACTTTAACAAATAACAAAAAAGTTGAAGAATATTTTTCTACAAGCATGTTTCCCTTAACCCAAAGTTAGCGCGGTACCAAACAAAACTAAACGCAGCTTTCTCTAGCGTTGGCTAGCAGGGGTGTCCTCGTCGTGACAACCTCTCTTCGCCGTGACAGAGTCCCGCTAGTGACACTGCGGCGATCCTCCGCAAGCGTTCCAATGCTCTGTAAAAGGGTTGAACAAATAAGTAATCTACAAGATATTTTTTGAAACAAATATAGTTCGCCACGCTTCGGGTCGGCTCAACTGCACTGATTACACGGAATCACAGACTTAACTAACTAATTTTTAGAGTCAGAGTTAATTTTCCGATATCGATGGTAGAATCGCATTTGGTTAATTTATATTTTACTATATCTGACGTATCAATTTTATATTATTAAAGTAAATTAATATATTATTATCTAAAGTTTTTTTTAATGTAGGTATAACGATTTGTGAGTGCTGTGCACAAGCCTATGCAAATAAATATTATTTTGACTTTGACAGAAGACTGGAATGAAGCAGCGCCTGCGCTGTGTTTCGCTGAGCTACCGAAGGCCCAATCAGGGGGAAATTAATCCATCTGCCACCTGTCACTCAAAAGAAAAGAAGTAAAAGGTCTAAAAGAAAATGAAATACTTTTAAAGTACCTGAGCATCAGAAGCCGGCGTGTTAGGTGTGTGAGGAGTGGTAGACCGCACCTCGTGCTGGTGCAAGCTGTGTACACTCCGAGAGGATCCAACTGGTGGTGACATGACTGCGCCGTAGGGAGGAGGCTCGGGAGGTCTTTCCAAGTCTCGGGTGCAGTTAAAGTCTGTTAGGAATAAATAAATCAATTTACAGAACAACTCCTACATTGACCTGACTCCGTACTAAGGAGCTAAAGCACATTTGTTACAGATATCAGTAAACAGAGGAATCACAAATTTACCTAACACTTAAACATAATACAATACTCAGACATTGAACAATCACAAGCTTTCATCAGAATGTAGGTATGTCCATTGTCCAAGGTAGGGATCATACCCACTACGTTTGGAGTATGAGGCTGGATCACACAGCACTATTCAGCATCAGAATCTTACTCATATTAAACTAAAAGTTAAATAAATTCGGAACACACTTTTGTTCGACCTGGGAATCGAACCCAGGACACAGAGATCACGGCCTGGTACTTGAACCAGTAGACCATCGTGGCATAAATCCAACTATCCCATCGGGGGGCAAATGCAACAACCAAAAAATCATAAAATACCTAGTCACCCAGTATCCAGTGGAAAACATGGCAATTTAATATCAATAATAAAAAAAAATAACTATGAACATTCAAGCTTCAAAAACTGGATTTAAGTCTTTTAAAACGATATTATAGGATTACTTCCAGTACCTAAATGAATATAGTCTGATGAAAAAACATGTTTCATAGGCCACTCTAAACGTCACACACTCGTTTATTTGCAAAGCAAAAAACACTCGAATACTGACCTTTCCCGAGAGGAACAACGTCGGGGTTTTTATCGTCCGGCTGCATCGGTGAATGGTTCTCGCTGTGCATTGACGTTTTGTACCCCTTCACCGTCTGCAGTGGAGCTAAAACAGAAAATGCCTTTAAGTCAAATGAACGAGTCAAAGACAGAGAAAGTGGGAAGGAAGAAGTAATTGATTTAAACTTGTTAGCCAACACAGGATATTGGCTAGAAAGGCGCCTCGTTTTCCTTTCGAGCTGTCTATTCGATTCCGTAGATAAGTGTACTTGACTAACTTATTAGAGAACTGATTCTAGAGGGTATCGTGAAATAGTGAAGTAGATTTGATTGCGTTTTATAAACTACAAGAGCTCTGCTTTCAAAGAATTAGCCGTGGAAAATAAGGCAGCCAAGTCATGCTCTCCGAATCTCTAACTAGTCGATTAATACTTTTTTTTAGATTTTCGCTTTATATTAGAAGGCACTATAAAATATTAAAACAGGAGTTAACTTAACATTTACGCGCTTTTGACCACGGCTACAAAACGTAGGCATAACGTAAAGCAGTAAGTATGTACAATACAGTGTACGTACTTAACAATAAACGTCACGATGTTTTCCAATTTAATATTTTATAGTGCATTATATAATAAATAATACAAAGAAAAAATCTAAAAAAAAAGAACATGTATTGTATATAAATAAATAAAACTTTATTAATTATAATAGAACTTATTTAACAATAGAAACTTTATTACATAGGGACAATGATATTTACCCGTACTAAGAATAATCTTGTCTCACAGGTATTTTAGAACTAGGTGTTTGAATTAAAAAGAATCAATTATAGGTAATTAAATCTAATTTAATATAAAGAAAAGGTAGACAGTTTACGACTAATTACTTAGATTAATATACGCTACAGGTTCTTACATGGAACTAATTAAAGTCTAGAGATATATTTTTTATGTATTTTTCTGTGCTGTGAATGTTGTGATGGTCAATAAATGTATTTTCTTTCTTCTTTCTTATTTATTTCAAAATAGATAACATATTTTCTGTGTCATCATAGGAAAACTTCTGCAGTTCACTTTTTAGAACATTTTGACATTTATTATAGTTAAATGTATAAAATATTCCACAGTGCGTTGGTGCTATATAAAGCTTAAGTGTCACATGGTATTTGACAAAAAAAAATTATGTGTTTAATCAAAAGACCTCTCAATTTAAGAAACATTACTGAAAGAATTGCTCGATTCTGATTTGAATCACCTGAGATATCACAACTTTAAGAGCACATATTTTGGGCAAGCCCAAAAACGCTCTATACAAAATGGCTACAGGCAAGTGACGTCACACGCCCGTATCTTGTATGCGCGTCTAGTAAATTTTGTTTGGTAGCTATATCAAATGTTTCGTTTAAGTAAATGGTTTCATAATAAAAGTTGGTGAAAAATGTACGGGTAGTTCAATGATATAATTATTTTTTTTAAATTTTATACTTTAAAAATGGACTTGCCCATGAAACTTTGAATGCTCATAAAACCAGCTAGACTTTATATTTTTAACTGAAAATTTTGGCCGTTGGTTCTTATTTACCAGTATTTTGGAAAAGTATAAATATTTTTTACTATATCGAGATTAGTCAAATACCCTATTATAATCTAGTATTCAACACCCTAAAACAACGAAGGAGTTTTCACTCTTATAAAGTTAAGTAAAATAAATGTTTTAAAACTTTGTTACCTTGCTTGAAATTTTTTGGTACAGACAGCCACACATCAAGTTACTACAATCTATCAAATTTCTTCAATCGAACCTCACCTTTATGTCAAACGCTTTTGGTTCAATATCAACTGAGGAAATTTGACAGATTGTAGTAACCTGATGTGTGGCTATCTGTACATGAAAGATTGTCAAATAAGTTGTTTGATAATGTGAAACGGCTGTTTTCAAAGTTCATGATCTCCAGTATAAATAGTAAGTAAAAACACAAAAAGTTACATTCGTGTGAATTTCTAGTCCACACACTTGTTATACGATAAGATAAATTATTTGCAGTTGGCAAAATTTTATTTACAATATAAGTTCAAAACAAAATGTACATAACACACACACTACACATCAGTCACAACTTATCTGTCAAATTTCCACAAAAGTGATTGTTTGGGCCTGTTCAAACCTCCTCATCTTTTTTAAATCGACCAAAGGAATGCGCCAAGATTCCAAATTTGAATTTGCCTATAGTAAACTATGTTTTTTATATCTGTGGTGATTCTTTCTTGTTTTACGTGGGCAACCGCTGAAACGTGTTTTGTGCAAAATTCCCAAAATATATATAAAATCGTTGTGTAACGTTGTGTCTAGACTGTTAAAGGTGCATGAAATCCCTGGACTAAGTGTTGTGAACGTCAGACGGCGCCGTCAAGGAACTATTTTACATCTAAAACCTAAGTACATAGTGCGCCGGCCGGCTTCTGTTCTTCTCAGGAGACGATCGTCTATCGTCTATCGTCGTAGTTACGTTACTTGCAGAACCCTGGTAAGTCGATTTGAATTAGAACAGGAACGAGAACTTGTCCGCATCTACGCCTCTTCCATTATATAGTAAACAGTCGTATTGCAAGTTGAAATACTATGTATATAACCTAATTTCTATCACGCGTTTATTCCCCGCCACCCGGCACATTTTTTTGAAAACTCCAAACTCGTAGCGCTAACAGTGATATTGAACCATAGGTATTGGATATTAAAGTGAGAATTCATTTTAAAAAAATTGCAGAGGACTGTTAAAAGTGAAACTACCATCATATAAAATAGTTTAAATACATAAGATAGAAGGTAAAGTCCAATTTATATCAGTAAATCTATATTTTAAATGTTAAACATAACAAAAACTACGCAAGTTTCACACATTTATTCGTTAATAGGCGTGAATACTTCAACAGGCTAATGAACAAAAGCCGAATGTTATGTATTCCGTTATTAATGTTGCCTCTGAAAAATACGCTGAGTTTCAATGGCCATTCATTTTCTAAATGAACGTACGCAAAGTGGCCGAAAGTGTGATTAAAAAGGTGGAAAACAGGGGAGCGTGGTAGATACGGAACTGCGTGGGTGTAGCTGATTTCTTTAGTCACGAATAATAATTATTATTTCTCGGTTTTTTTATGTAATATGTTGCAAACGAGCAGACAGATAACCTGTTGGTTAGCGATTGCCGGCGTCCAGAGAGACATTCACAACATCAGTGGATTCACGAGAGGAGCGTTCATTATATTAGACAAAATAGGATACAAATAATATAATACTTCAATACTTTTATATTAATCCAGACACTGAACAAACACCCTCGACTTTGGCGTTCTGAGGCAGGGTCACTACCTAATGCGCCATTGACCAGTCAAAAAAGCTTCATATTTTTTTTCGAGACACAGAAAAAATTTTTAGGCACATACATACCTACGTAGTTTTAAATTAAAAAGAAACATCAAGTTGGTAAACTAAGCCAAATTCAAACGAATGAGCAATAAGTTATTCCTAGAATCACTCTTAAAATGCTTTGATCAACTAACCAAATAGTGCTTTCAAAACACGACCAAAATATTTTATGAACGACATATTTTCTGGATATCTGAATAATTCGTTAATACAGACGGAAAGCATATTCGTGACTGATAACTATAAAGTAAATCCAATCAGTATTACATCGAAATGTTTTTCTTGAAATTTTTCTTTGTAGTTTGCCGTTTTAAGAACGCGATGATAAAATTGTAAGTAGGTTTATTGTTCGTCGTTGGAACGATTTTACTCAACATTTTTATCAAAAATATGAAACTGTGGATTATAATTCTGAAAATGTCAGATTAATTGGCCCCTTCCCATGTCCACGCCACATCACGGAGCGCGGGTGCAGCAGCTGCTTCGGCGGAGTCCCGTAAACGGACTAAATACTCTGCCATGTCTAAGGCTGTTACCGCTTTGCTCCTTTTGGCGTGGAAACCTTGGGACCGTGGGGTCCTGAGGCCCGCAAGCTCTTCCGAGAGTTGTCTGCCCGGCTTCTCGAAATTTCGGGTGACCATAATGCTGACAGCTACCTTGGCCAACGCATCGGTTTGGCCATTCAAAGGGGTAACGCCGCCAGCATTTTGGGCACGCTAAATTGCGGGGCAGACAACCCTCTGTAAATATCTCATCACTTTTTTTTGTTATATTATGTTCTGTACCTAATAATTATTGTAATAATTGTTTTAATAAAATAACGTGATTATACCCCATTCTAAATACTTATGATCCCATAGTTATGGGTTTTCGAAAAATTCAAAGCACGTTTTTTTTTGCTCGACTCCAAGACCCTAGAAAGTTCACGGAACACTAGACCAACAAAGCGTTCTCTATAGTATGTCTAATATCGAGTAGAATTGATCAATGGGTACATGTTTAAAAAATAAAATTACATTGCACCTTTAAGACACTATAAAATCGTATCTATTCATATTTATTGCCACAGTGCGATTACCCTCTACGGGCTTACAAGTTGAGGTAGCACGTGTGATAAAATGGAAAAGCATTGTTTACAGCAAATATTATAATACGAAGTCTAGACACGCTATACTCGGCTTAAGACCCTTTCACCTGGCACTAGCCTGGCACAAAATCTACCATTTTGTCTATAAATGTCAACTGTGACTAAGAATAGGAACATTGTATGAAACCCAATCATTTTTGGAAACACAAAAAATGCCTCCGGTGTCAATGAACTCGGCACACTATATTTTGTCTACAGGGTGGAATAAAAACATTGGAATCTGTAAAGAAACTACCCTAAATCCTTAAGTTAGAACTTTTTGCTTAAACGAAACAATTCTTAATTATAAAAAAATAACTGCATGAAAGTTTTTTTTATTTGTGCCTGTACGGCCCTGTTATGACAAAACGCGTTATCCTGTAAAACGCCAATTTTCAAAAAAACTGGTTTAAATGTTTTTATCTTTTGCTCGTTACCAAATTGTATCTAGTAAAGATATAAATATAATTTCTATACTAAACAATTACTTACAACAGTCGCAGGTCGTCGCTAGAACATTATTTTATCGTATTATTTAATTTACAATAATTATACTAAAAAAACGTGTTTTGTGGGTGATAATATATAGCTAGCCTACATTCGTATTTATTGTGACAAAACGATGTAAACTAAGTTTACATCATGTTGTACAAATAACAACTACCATTTATTTTAGGTCGTGTGAACTATAATGAATGAATTTAACTACACACACCGGCACAATTAGGGGAACGCAAAAAAAAGGTTGAATTTTTAAAGAAATTGAGTTTGTATTATATTTTTTTTAATAAAATAATAATAAGTTGCACTCAAATTAACTAAAATAAATTCTAAAGTAACTTATACAATATTTCTTTTTGACGAAAGGAACCAAAATCACAAAAATGGAAAATTGTCTTTTTTTCCTTAAAATGAAAATCTGTGAAATTTTACAAAAAAACATTAAACAAACAAAAATTAATACCGCGTATTGCCACCACAAGCTCTAATCAGAGTTTGTATGCCATTTCCCATGCTTTGGATTACGTTGTTGGTGTGTTCTTGGGGTAAGTTGTCCCACTCTTCCAGCAACGCTAATTTAAGCTCTTCGATGTCATTAGGGGCTGGATTTCTTTGTCGAACCCTTCTTCCCAGGTAGTCCCAGAGATGTTCTATCGGATTCGCATCGTGTGATCGCGCTGGCCAGTTCATTTGCGTGATACCTTCCTCATTAAGGTAGCTACTCACTATGCGCGCAGTATGGGGGCGTGCGTTGTCGTGCATGAAAATAAAATTTTCGCCTATGAATGGGGCAAAAGGCATGATATGAGGTTCTTAGATCTCAGTTACATACCTTTTTGCAGTAAGCGATCCATTATCGATGATCACTAGCTCCGTGCGAGCTCCCAAACATATGCCACCCCATACCATAACCGACCCTCCACCATATGATACAGTTCCAGTGAAATTCGCTTGGTGATAACGTTCCCCTCGATGTCTCCACATGGTTTCCTTCCCATCAATGAAATTTACGCAGAAACAGCTCTCGTCACTAAACAAAACATGGCTCCACTCATTTGTCCAATTTCGATGCATCCGGGCGAACGCTAATCTTGCTACACGATGTGCTACCTCGAGTTTTGGGGCCTTTGCTGGTATGTAAGACTTCAAGCCAACTTCATTCAAACGTCTTCTAACTGTCCTTTCACTTACGTTAACATGACGGACTTCTTCTAAATGATTTTGGGTCTGAATTGCTGTTTGACGACGATTTCGTAATGTTTGCATGACCATGAAACGGTCATCTAAGGCGCTAGTTGCCCAATTTTTGCCCTGTTCTCGTCTGCGCACATACGATCCAGTCTCCCTATAACGTCGGACGATGCCATGAATCACCGATGTCGATACACCCAATGCGCGACTGACTGAGCGATAGGTATGCCCTTGCTCGATCATTGTTACAGCCCTAGCCACAGAAGTTGCTGGTAAATCACTCATTTTGATTCAGAACAATGTGCACTATTCAAATGTAAACAGTAAAATGACCCACAGTTCCCATACACAGCATCCACTAAAGTTCTTATCAGAATAAAGAAAAAACATTAAATCAGCAAATTTTTAAACAACCATTATTCTTGTCAAAACACTTAAATAAAAAGAAGGGTGCACTTAAAACAATCTGTTTTGAAGGTAATATCACTAAAACAAAAACCATTTATCAAAATACCCGCAAAAATTCAAAAAAATCAACCTTTTTTTTGCGTTCCCCTAATTGTGCCGGTGTGTGTATATTTATTTAGTGCAAGCTTGGCATTTCTATGGAATAGATAGTTTTTATAAGTAGCACACGGTAAGTAACTAAAATTCTTAAGTAATTAATAAAAAAGTTGAAAGTAAATAAAATGAAATTCGTCAGATTAGTAAGGGGTTCTGATAGTATAAACTGGTAGTACATCCGCCTAGACTGTGGAAGGTTGTGGGTTCGAGTCCCACCTGAACCCTTCGAGGAATTTTTTAAGTACAATATTTACCTACTTGAAAATGTCGAACTCACTATAATAACGCCGTTATAGTGATCAAAGCGTTTGTTAAAATTTATTATAATAGGCATGACGAATTATGGTTCAAATTGTTATGCCGTTGTAAGATTCCCCAATCACAAAAAAAAAATGGTAAAATACTTATTTACTTCGATATCTTAAAAATTTTCCAAGATAACACGATTTCAAAATCACAGTTTTGAACTTGATCAAAAACGCTCCATATAAAATCGCTACATATCCGTGACGTCACAAATATGTATTTTCTACGCGTGGCGTATGCATTTTGTATGATAGCTATGTGAAATGTTGCGTTTAGAATACTACTTTCTTAGCAAATGTTACTTTAAATTTGATGGGCTATCCAATGATAACCGGATTTTTGGATAATTTAACACTTTAAAATCGACTTACAACGTCCACATTTCAACGATAATACAGACAGATACACGAAATATTTTTAAATTTTAACTAGCAAAAAGTTATTTTCAATTTCAAATATATCATAACATCCAACAATTTCATAAAATTTTAGGACCAGTCGTCACGCCTATACGCGGCAAAGTAAGCTTGCAGTGTTTTGCAGAAATAACAAGGCGCACCCGTCTCGCGCTTGCTAACTAACAGCGCTCGGACGGATCATATTCTATCATGGTAGAACGCTGCAAACATATTGCAAAAATATTTCCTGCATGTTTTAGGTTACAGCGGAATGTTATATGGAATATTTCGGTTCATAACTTGTGTTGAACTGCGTTTGTTAGTCAGTTTCAAAGCTTACATCAAGTAGATACATTTAGTGCATATTATTATAAAACGCTGTAACCCGGGTTGCAGTGTTTTGTCGTAACAGGGCCGTGTATTGCTTAGATTCTATACGGAGATAAAAAAAATATATTTTATTCTACTAATCGATACAGTAATTCCTAATAGGTATTAAAATTTCCGTTGCAAATCTTCTAGGTCTTTAAGTTTTCTGTCGTACTACGTAATATACTTACTAGCAGAATATCTATGTATTATACTTTGAGTATTGTGGGTGGATACCTAATACTATAAACAATTAAATTATAGGACATAATCTTTATTACAGAAACAATCGTAAAATAAAGCATTTTTTTTTTCAGGTCAAGATATTTGTCTTAAACTTTCGTTTTTTTTTTCTTTAAAAAATAAAATTGTATTATCTAAACAGAAAAGAGAATAACCTTAGGATTGAAGGTAATTTCTCTTCAGGCTTAAACACACGACCTAAAGTTCCTTCAGGCCATTCAAACTAATGGTTTATAATGTATGAATTTATTTATTTTTTATAGAATACACATTCAAGAAGACATTAGTATTTAAAATTAATACCATAGAATGAACAATTTAGTGATAAAATTCAACAGTTGAAATCAGTTTTTAGTAAAATAAAAACTAAATAATAACAGCTACGCAGTGGATAAAAAATCCTACCGCATTTTCAAATGTGGCTAGCCAGCTAGTTTTAAGCCGTTTCAAATATGATTTATATGCTTTATGTTCTCTCTGATATTGAAATGTTTCGTCATTTCGCCACATTTTTATTTCGTTTGCCTTTCGGCGACTCAGCTTTGTGTTTATTAAAATTTTGATAGCTTTGAAACGTGCTGACTTAAACTTTAGCTACTATATCAAATTGAATATTTCATATCCAAAGCTGCTTGCGTTTTAAGTGAGTTTACTCATGTGGTTTAGCGAATGCTGTTTTTTATACTTTGAGTTTTAGTAGAATTAACTTTGATTTAAAATATTACAACGCGCAATTAAAAGCTTATTCACAAATAACTGAAGCAATAAGTGAAAAATATATCTGTTCATTTAATTATAATTTAATCTCGAACGTTGCTTTTTCCAACCTGCACTTGAATATGAAATTAATTTTATTTTAATTCAAAAGTTGATTTAATGTCTGGGTATGATAATATGTAAAATAAATAACATTAATTTTTTCTGTACAGAAACGAATGAGGTAATGTGTCAAATTAATATTATTTAATGAAACAGGAATAAAACTTTATCGTCTTTATAACAGCATAAAAATATGCTTAAATCTTCTTACATTAGACAACAAACGTCCACAGTTTATACAAGATGCAAAACAAAATGAAACGCGAAATTCACTCCGCACGCATCAAAATTTTAATAAACAAGAAACGCCGAGGGCGACTCAGCATTCGCAGCGCAAACTTAATAAAAATATAGCGTAGTGACGAAACATCTGCAATATCAGTTGAAATGCAGAAGAACGTAAATCACTGCCGCGGTGCAGCAACCAGTGAATGCGAGCTACGAAATTCCAGTCACGCGAGCCAGGGTACCTATATTTGATTCACTCGTCTCGAGTCGAGCGCACGATTTCTACTGATATTCGGCATTTTTGAATCACTCGACCGCAACAAGCGACCTCACCCAATTGTTGTTAGGCGAATGATTCCAAGCGAGCGACAGATCATACGTCAAAATAGGCAAAAATGTCATTACATGATTTTCATTTAAACAGCACGACACTAGTTTTTACCACAGAGAACATTGAATTTACATTCCGTTTCCATTACGAAAGTTACCGTTTGTTGTGGAATTTTGCATGAAACGTTTAAAATGTCAACTATCTGTGTTTTGTTGGCAACATCGAAAATGAACGATTCAAAAATAAGGAAAATAAGCTTCATGCGACTGAGGGCCTCGTTCACTATCTTTGAGTAAAGTTCCAAGTAGTTTTATTGTCAATTAAAGTGGGCTCGGAGAAAATTGGCCCCTAGTCTTTGTATTTAATAAATTATTTAAATTGTTAACTAGGCCGCGGACCAGGGACCACTTTCACTTAAATCGAGGAGTAAATTAGTTGACACTTTAATCAGAGATGGTGAACGAGGCTCTAAGAAGAAGAATATGACATTCGTCGCATGCGACAACGCTATATCACACGAGTGATTCAAAAATATGAACCCTGATCTGCCTCTATTCGCCACTAAACTTCCAGTCGAAGCAATTCAGATTTATTTGTGCCTCTAACGGACTCCTTTATATTGGGCCGAAACAATTTACTTACTAATGCATTCGACGTTCCGTTTGTATTGTTCGCTCATTGTTTGGGATTCAATGGTTTCGGAGTTTGAATCAAACGCTAATCTTTGCGCGTGGTTCCTTCTGACTATGTCTTTGGGTAGAGCTAAAATGAAACTTTAGATTCCATTTGTAGTTGGGATTTTAGTTTCTAAAACATAAAACGCTTGAATGCACGTATAAGACTACTAGTGGCTTTACTTTGTTTCCGGACGTACTAATTGATTGCGCTGGGCGTCGATTAAATCGCTTAAGCGTTACGCTTTTTTGGTTTATAATAAGTCTTCACATTGACTATGAGATTATTTAATCTCTTTATAAATAGTTAGGTAAATAAAATAGTTGTTCAAAATTATAAATTTATGTGGCCAGCTACGTTGTCCACATACTTATCCAGATTTTTTACTAGATCATTATCTAGTATAAATTGCCCAAAGTTATTATCCATTCTCCAAAATTTATTATTTATAGGTTTGTACAATCAAATGGTTCAAGCCGCTGAACGATACTGAACAAATGTAATAATTGTTCATTGTTGGACAGTTATTGAATTAATAATTGAATTTACGTTTGTTGAAGTGTGTTTACATATTATTATAACAAAGATCTACATAAGTATTAAAATTTAATTATGTTTTTAAACACTGTGAAAAGAGTTCAGTGGAACAATATACTGCTTTTTAATAAGCTGTTAACAAAATGAAAACGATGTTATCAGTAAATATAATATCCCATCAAAAACATAAATGTGAAATGTTTTAGCCAAGGAAAAAAAGTGTGGTTTATAGAGTTCACCGTCAAAAGAAATGATATCTAAATAGGTGCCAAGGTCAATGGTGAGACCTACTTGGCTAATTGTCATTCACGAATTATTTATAGATCTAAAAATGGCATCCAAGCGCATTAATATAATTCGTAAATGACAATTAGCCAAGTAGGTCTCACCATTGACCTTGGCACCTATTTAGATATCATTTCTTTTGACGGTGAACTCTATAAACCACACTTTTTTTCCTTGGCTAAAACATTTCACATTTATGTTTTTGATGGGATATCATTACTTTTTGTGGGTACAAGAATGATTAGCAAATGGTTTTAAACTAGTGCAATATCGTCGATTTTGTATGCAATGGGATTTTAATCCAAGCGCGGATCCACCGTTGTGGGCACTGTGGGCATGCCCATAACCTTAAATTTACTTAGATGTCATACTTTCTTCTACAACTTAGGATCAGCAGTTTCCAGTCTAAGAGAGGGAGAGGGGGATTGGCGGGGAGGATGCCCTTAACCATTTTTGAGGCCTGGATCCGCCCCTGTTTTAATCCCCATACTTATCATTTTACGGCTTTTGAAAAAACCCTAGATTTTCCCATCATGCCTTATTTACACGCTTTATAAGATTTCTCCCTTCACAGAACAAACCATGGGGAACGCCATATTGATAGCAAGCACACTTCGATTTTTACTGTGTAAATCTTCAGCAGCATTTAATTCCGAAGCAGCTTATATGAATATGTATATAAGCATATGAATATGTATATAAGTATATAAGCAGCTTATATGAATATGTATATGTAATACAGCTTATATGAAATATATGAATTATGTTGTGAAACATAGCATGCTCCTTCGATACTCCTTCTTAATTTTATTATTGTTAGAAGAGTAAGACTCAGACAGGTTAGGAGCTCTACGGTTACGGACGTATAAGTACTTTACTACCTACATGCGCAATATTTTATAAAGTTTGTAGCATAATATTTTTGTACCTAAACAAGGAATTGAAATGGAATAGACAGATTCCATTGGCGGCATTTTAACTATTTAGTGTTAACTTTAAGTAAGCTATAAGGTAGGGTAAGTCAACCATCAGTAATTTTATTGTATAATCATGACCCATTTTACTCTCACATAACAACAGAGACGTGCAATTGTAAAGTAAGACGGGCTTAAAATCCGCAATACTAAAGCATCGGTAAGATAATTTATATGAGAAGGTCGCTAGCCTTATAAGATAACGAAAAAACGAAATGTTTGAGGGATGTCCTGATTTCTCAGCGTGTTTAGAACCCATGCTTTAATCAAAGAGGAAATTTAAACAACGCTCTGCTACCACAATGGATGGACGATACCACAGACCAATATTACTCCTAGCGTAGGACGGACGATACCCTAAGTACCCTAACTCTGTACTGGAAACTACAAATGAAACACACCGTAGCTTGATCTATTTGGGTATATTTACAAAATGTCAAGCACATGTCTTATAGTATTGAAAAAACATAATACATGCGCGAGGCAAAATGGCACACTGCCATCTGTAGCCCAATTTAGGGACTACCTTTTAGATTAAAACCTGGGTTCTAAACACAGCCCCACCTATTGGTTTAATTTGAAACTAATATTTTCATACATCGCAGACTGGGAAATTATTAAAACTAATTTTATTATAATATTTCTATTTTAATTATTGTCAAAAATTAAAAAAAAATTCAAGGCAAGTTGAGTATTGAAGAGATCTTTTGTGTAGTTTTTTTCTTGGCTTTTTTAATATTACTGATTGTTGTCATAATTTTCAAAATATTTTACTATAGTTAACTAAAAAAACGTAAAAATAGGAAAAAAAAACATTTTAATAAATTAAGTACCCAATAGAACCTAAAAAGGCAAACATTATTCTAGGATTCGAACCGGGTACTTTTGGCATCTTGGGCCGAAGCGTAAACCACTCGGCTGTTCAGTTACATTTGGACTCGTCGAAATTAATGATTATAACAAAGATTGTTAGCTTCATAGAAACATTATATAGAAATTATTTAGTAATTATATAAAAAAATAGCATTTTCGGATTTTTCCCTCAATATACACCTAATTACCTATCTGTATGCCAAATTTCAACTTTCTAGGTCATCTGGAACTAGGAAATAATTTTCGTCTATCTATAGTTGATAAAATTGACGATTTTCGGACAATAATATCTCAATAACTATTAAAGGTATGTTCATGAAATTTGGATCGTGTAAATATCTTGCACATCTCATTCCACATGCCAAATTTCACACGTTTGAGTGTAATAGTTTTTGAGTTATGAGGGGGTCAAAAGTCGCTCTAAATGGTTCGTGTAATATTACCCTTGTTCGCTTAGTCGCCAATTTTGTTTTTTTTTTCCTTGGCTGGACACGCTCCCGCGTGTCTAGATTAACTTATTTTTCGAAACATTCTTATACTTAGCACTTATGATTTTATAACTAACTAGATAATTTGACAGAATGTAGCGTAAATTTTAAAAAGATTACTAAAAATCATCCGACAACTAAGTTTACCAAAGATCAACAAATTAATACTTTACGACGAGACTCAACAAAATTTTAATTTTTAACTTAGTGTAATTTCATAAGCAAATCCATTAAAATTTTCATTTCAAAGCTAAGTGAGTAATTTGTTGAAACGTTAGTTGAAAAATATTGCGATATAAACTGATTCGTTTTTCAGACGTACAAAGGTGGTAATTTTGTCGTAGAATTTAAAACTTCTGCCATTACCGAGAACACGCTACATCGGGTGGGTACATTGAAAGAACCTTCGGGTATTTCACGGGCTTCGTGTCAGTTGCAATTTAGTTGAAATAAAAAATATACAGGAACGGGGTGTCGTCAAACGATTTCCATCTATGGTTTTTGTGTTCAAGGGGCGGGGTCACTGACGCCAAAATTAATAGTAGGTAAATCTCCTTTATCTAAATCATAAATGTGGAGAATGTGACTAGTTTTCGAATTTGAAGCCTGATGTCTGACTAGTCGAGGCCCTATTGAATATTTAATTTCCATAAATTCATAGTAAAGGGGCTATAATGACGAAACTAGCGCCGCCAACCTATTTACACTGATTGTGGCGACAATATTATATTTTTTAAGAAAGTTTAACTCAAGGTCTTTCAAGATGCAATATAATAATTTTTACACGCAATTAACAATATTGTTAATTATTGCTAAAAGTGGCCGTTTTTGGTTGCGATGTTTCGTCGAGTTAATTGGGGGGAAGGGGGTTAAAGGTTGGCAACGCTGTGACTCTACTGGTGTTGTAGGTGTCTATGGGCGGCGGCAGTCGCTTTCCATCAAGTGATCCGGCTGCTCGTCTACTATGACATAAAATTAAAAAAAAAAGCTAATAACATAATGCGATAAGTCTGTGAATGACACGGTGGTTCTAGAAACAATAATCGTTGGTCGAATCACGAAAGGGCGTAACTGATTTCGCACAACTTTACAGGAAACCCAATCAAAGAAAACACCGATGTCGTTTATGTACATTTAAGATGTAATTAAGATGTAACAACTGTTACTGATAGGAGACTTAATCAGTTGAATATAGAAGTTAATATTTTCAAATGTTTTTTTTCTTTAATCGGCTCTCCTGTAAAGAACATCGGCGGTTTTCATATAAGTGGTGACTTGAACTAAAATCTCCGCTACCGTTAACGACCTAGGTATCAATGGATTGCTCATTAAGTAAATAATCTAAAACAGCATCACTGTTTTCTTGTAAAAGCGGGAATTTCTTATATTACCGATGTTTTGTTTAGAGGTTATGTTGTATATTTACAAGAATACCATTCCTTAAAATGTAAATAACGAGAATACCATCCTTTGACAGTAGGTCTAGGATAGTCTGTGGTTGAAAGAAGCCCATGAAAGAAGCTATACGAATGAAACTAGCGCCGCCAACCTATTTACACTGATTGTGGCGAAAATATATTTTTGAATTTATATTACAGACTTAGATCCAAGTAAATTGGATTTTTCAAGATGCAATACAATATTTCTAACACGCGACATGTAACAATAATGTTAATTATTATTGCTAAAATCGGCCACTTTTATAGTTGGCGGCGCTAGTTTCATTCGTATAGCCCCTTAAGTAAGAAGCTTTTTTTTTTTATTATTGCTAAAGTAGGCAGACTAGCGGCTTAGATTGGAGATAATTATTTTGTTACTCAGTGTTATTATAAATACAGTTACTTGGTGTTAAAATAAATAGGTTCAAGCACAATTAGTACTTTTATTAAAGGCCAAACCAAACAGGTTAGAATAGAATAAATACCTATCTACGTCCCTAAGAAATGACTTAAACCGTTATTTGATTAGCTGTCACTGTCTTTAACTAGCGTCAAACGCGTTACGTTTCGTTTCATCAAAAAAGTATTTTGATTCACCAAAAAAATATATTTCGAATTCTACGAATTAAGTTGACAAAGTAGTTCTTTTTAACAAAAAATAAATGTTCTAAGTGTAATGAATGACGTGGTAAATGGCGATTAATATGAGAGACTACACCTGTAAACGAGAACAAAAACCACAAAAAAGTAATTACGTGAAAATAGGTAAATAAAAACAATTTGATAATAATCAGACGACAACCATTTGACACCTCGAAAAAGCATAGATAAAAAATTAGGTTGCACCATGGTTGCACAGGTTGACAGCCAGTCGCCAACAAACAGTAAAATAAAAGCGTGGTTTGAACTGATTTTATGAGATACTCCCGCTTTATCATATTATAAAAATATTTTTATATAAATGTCCTTTTAATCAGCTATATTGTCATATTTTTTTCATCAAGGGTAATTGTTAAGTCTTATCCCGCCGTAGTTCTTTGTTCGAAATCATCAGTCGTGATTATTCCAACGATTTTTTATGGCTACATTACCTTCATACTGCATTGGTCTATGATGTCTTCTCCTGGCTAGTACCGCTATGATGGCCACTACAGCCAACGTGCTAAGAGTGCCAGCGATGATGCCAAGCGCCCAGCTTGAGTCCACGTTGCTATTGGTTGTTGTCTTTGCTTCTGCCAAAGTTTTAGATTATTTGATTATTGGTTTTAACAATATTGTAATCATAAATAAGATACTAAGGGCCCGCCCTCACTTTTTTTTGGTTCATTAGTTCCATTATTTATCAAAAGACGCTGGGTGTTGATTGCACTGTGCTATCGTTTCATCTTTTCGGTTTGTATTATTTTATGGTTTGTCGATGTCCATAGAATCTATCGCTTTAAATAGTATGGATTAAAATATTTTATAAAAGTTTTGTGTTTAGGTTTGTAAAAATACTTAGTCTCAACTCAAAAAACTCAAAACTATTTCAGTATGTTTCACACCTCAGGAAGCTAAATTGTCTAGTTTTAAATAGCCTTCATTTTACTTTGTGCTACGATACGTATACTATGCACGTGTTACAATACTGTTATAAGCGTCATTTTTACGTACCTACCATGTAAAAAATAATAAAACATCAATCAGTAAGTTCACATGGTCAACGCTGCCAATGTAAGAATGCTGGCGTTTTATTTATAATCAGAAAGTAATCCAAAAACATTAAAGTAAGAACCTACTATTAATTCCCTAAGTTAAAATCCTCGCGCACATAAGAAAAATAAGCCCAAAAATACAATTTTAATTCTAATACATAGAACTGCTTCAGAGTTATTTTCCTCAACCAATAAAGCTCCATTGTTTTGGAATTAAACGGTTGAGTGAAACCATTATCGAATGCTCGAACCAGTTTATTAATTCAATTCTGACAAAGCCAATTCCATAATTATGTTGGAAGGTTTTGGACTTCAATATTAATATGATCGTCCATAATATCATTTATCACAAAAGCCGATTTACTGCTCAAGGACCCCTAAAATAAATTCATATTTCTTTGAGGAGTATAGCTCGAGGTTTATTACATTTTGTATAATAACATTATATTAATATGAAAAAATATCGGTAAACAGTTAATACTTTTTGTTGATCTTATTTGCTTTATACGTGTTCATACGTCGTATTGGAATGAAAAATTATATTTTTATAAGCAAATCGTCGAAGACTATATTATTATGTACGTCAATCATTTGCTTATAGTGGAATCGAAATAAAAATTTAGAAAAACCTGTGTATTAAGATCGTTTTAGTCTTTTTCAAATCAAATCAAATCATTTATTTTGCAAATATGGGCTTTTATTCGATCATAAGGAAAATCCGTAATAAGCTATAAGATTAGTATACACATGGCATATTTACATCGTTTTAATGCCTTAGGCGACACCGCGACGAGCAGTGATTGTGAAGATTATGAAATATCGTTTTATAGTGGCCACTTTTCGCAATTATGAAAATTATTATTACGTAGAGGAATTCCTAAAATTTAAAGAAAAGATATTATTATATAATTGATGCACGATTTAATTTAATACCAATGTATTGACTTTGTTGAAACAGTTTTTTATTATTTATCATTATTTTATACAATAATTGTACGTACTTAATTTTATAATAAATATTTGCATGCTGTTTGACGCGGCTGAATAGGTCTTTTTTTTTTTTAATTTATTCAAACAAAATAATCAAATAACAGTAAGTTTTTAAGCATCACAAAAACCGATTGTCGGTTTGGATGGATGCTTAGAGCATCATAGACTTTCCATACTTAGTACATACAAACGTTCCAAATAACTATAATATTATCATCACTCATTTAAAGCCACAGTGCTTAGCTCCCCGCCGCATGACATTCCTATCGTCCGTCTCGCTCATCAGTCCAGCAGGTTTTGCGAATACTTATAGAGGATGTTCCGATTTTTATAATTTGCATCTATTTATTTTATGTTATATCAATACTTGTAATTTCATAATTATCTATTATAACATAAAGTTGAGTCATTTAAACTGTCCAAAAAATATCGTTTATATTTGTATTTAAAGTTATCCACAGTTGAATTCGATAAAAATTCAAAAGGTAGTTCGTTCATTAAAGTGGGGACTAAGTATCGAATTGAGCGTTGTCCGTAATAATTATTAACCCTCGGTACTAGGAGTCTGCATCGGGCAACTTTTCTGGTTGTGGTTGTGTGTTTACATTGTAATTGTACTTCTTTATTGTGAAACTGTTCAATAAGAATTGACATTTTAAATTTAATGTTTACTGGTAATACTTTACATTTATAAAATAAACCAATTGGTTTATTTTCTTTGTTAAGGTTATTTTGAAGTTTTTTTGGTAATATCGCTTTTAGTATTCTTAGTTGTAAGTTATAAATTTTATCTAAATACGTCTTAAAAGTTCGCCCATAGCTAGTTATACCATAAGAAATGACCGATTCAGCAAGTGCATTATATAAGTTTATTAGAATCCGGAAAGGTACTTTGTATTTCAAAATTGAAAATTTTGCTAGGATTGCTCTTAATTTGTCACATACGCCATTTATATGATAGCTCCAATTAAATCGGTCATCAACAATAACACCTAGGTATTTATAGTTTGTTACCTGTTCCAGTATCTCACATTGACAGTGGTGATTTGCTATAGAGTTATGTAAGCAGTTATGATTATGCGCAATTATTTTTAAAGGTCTTGTTGTATTAAGTAGGTGGTTAGAACGACTTAAGCACTTACAATAATTGACAACATTAAGTATGTAAAATTTCTTCATTTTGATAATTGAAATGAAAATTAGAGTTAAAAATATTATATACGTGTTTTTTTATATTTCAAAATTTTAATTTTTAATACGAGAAATAATTATTTAAAAACCTGCTCATTCTAAAACGACGTAAGTACCATTGTTGGTGTTATCTGTAATATTTATTTGCTTCTCGCTGGCCTAAAAAAATTCTAGTCCCTGTTAAACTGTCAAATGTCAATCAAATTTAAATCGTTCATTCGGTAACTTATAAACTGGGTATAGAGATATCAGCTACTATCGGAGGACAGCAACATCTAATAATTACTGTTGAACTAAAAATTTTGGTATATATTATACGCATAGAAACCTACCTATAACTAAAATGTGTCTACTTATTTGTATAGATATAGCTTATTATACGACCAGCCCGCGTACATTAGTTTCCTAAATGAAGGATTTAAAAAGAAAACTACGGGTTTCATAGAAATATACTTTTAGTTAAAACAGTAATTCCTAGATGTCGCTGTCCACCGATAGTAGCTGATTACTCTATACCCAGTATGTAAGTTACATACTCTATGCTTATAAATGGCATCTGACAATTTTGACATCTGTAATGAGATTTTTTTTGTGCGTCCAGAAATCAATTTAAAAATATAAAAATAGTGGTAAAAGGAATATTGGCTATAACACCTACCAAGTATTTTTTTTGTATCTCGTAATTTTTAGCGTAATTAGATAATATCAAAAAAAGCTTAATTCACATCCGGGAACCCCAAAAACATAAATGGCATTTTAATTTTCATATCAATTTTTCGATGAAATGTTGTCAATTATATCAATACCACATTTATGTACTGTACCCTATTTAATACCAAATAAATGATTTGATTTGATTTGGCGCGTGTAAAAAATATTGTTACGCATCTCAAAAAATGTGAAGATGCATTAACAATGCATCTTCACAATCAATAAAAAATCTATTGGCGGCGCTAGTATCATCACGATATCGTTAAGACCAAGATATTACGGGGGATTAAAGCCCCTTCAGCATGTTAAATCGGTACAATTTGGTGCAAGCGAAACAAAACTAAGAAAATTATTTATCAATAAGGGGCGTAGAATTTTGTAACAAAAAAAAAATATATTCTAATACATACCTGTATGTAATGCCAGACGAGACAGCGTATGCACCCTCAAGGTGGTTGTTTCTGACCTTCCTCTCGCGTTGTGGGCGTAGAACACCAGCTTTAGCGCTTTCCCTGATCCGAGCCCCCTCAACTTCCAGACAGGAGTGGGGGTCGATGCGTTAGCGATCAGGGTTCCGGCTTCCCAAGCTTCTACGAAGTATATTGTGTGAAGGCCACCATCGTAACCTAGTGGAAATGAATAAATTATTCATACATTTACACATACATAGACTTGACTCTATTTAAGTAGCTTAGTCATAGTATCCTTGTCTGCAACCTATCACATAAAAGTTCTGTGTGTGTGAGTGAGAATGACCCAATTGGGATCATTCTCACAAAAGTAACATTAACTTGACAGTCTTCAAACCCATATTCCTCCAAAATTGACACCCAAATCCTAAAATTAACCAATTACTTGTAAAAACAAATGCCTCTTTTATTTAAAATGTAACATTTATAGTTTCTGAAGTCAATTTCGGAGAAATACGGATTTAAAGACTGCCAAGGTATTGAAACTCAAACAGAATGACTCATTTAACAATGAATATCCTACTTCAAATGAAGACGATGACTGGTACAAATAGTTAAAAATAAAGTATCAGCCTATGTTTTTCTTTCCATTGAGGACAATCAAGATGACCTCACTCCGCCTGATGGTAAGCGGCCGTGAGATCCAAATATGAGGTTCATAAGCACAAAATAACAAACTAAGTGCCTTTTGAGTCTGTCGTCCTCACCCTGAAGGTCTGCTGAGATGCCGTTTCACGCCCCGACTAAAACCCAGGATTGAACTGTCCCCGCAGGGCAAAGGCCTCTATCATAGAACTCAAGTTATCACTAGGATATAAATCACCAGTCACCACGCTTGCCTAATGCGGATTGGTGATCACCATCAACTCGAACTTTGTTCAAAATTCGAAACATACGTTTGCTCGACTCGGTACCCCAAGATTCTGACCCAGTACTTAAACACAACGGGGCGTGAAACTGTAAACAGTGAAAATTTTCTCATCTTTGATGTACTGCCATATTTGATAATTTCATTGTATATTATCTAATTACATCTTTCCTGGAGATATGGCATTATTATTTGGTCATGCTAGCAATTACAAACGCAATTACGCCTCCGTACCGACATTAATTCAATTACCTACATCATGATCACTCTTGTGAGAAGCTGTTATGTTAATTATGTCTGAATTATATTACTCATTGTATCACGTCACACAATACATCTACACACATCTTGATAGATTTTAAAATAATTCCTCCAGACAATATTCGGCTACAGCGGCCAATCGTAACGATCAACTACGTACGCAAGATATATTAGTATAGTGCTATAGTGTGTGCGCAAACACAGGTGCAATCTCTATTCCCTTTTTTTTTAATTCGATCGGACACCAGTGCAACACGGCTGAGGACTAATCGGGCGCAGGACCAACTTCTTGATGTAATAAATGTATTTTCTTTCTTTTCTTTTGTTTTTGATGTGCTTTTAAAGGCACGGGGGTATAAGACCGCCAACTTCAAGAGTTCGGGCTGACACTGAGAATCTCTGATCAGAAAACCTCAGGTACAAATTTTTGGTCCGACCCGGGGATCAAACCCGGGACCCCTAGCGCAGTCACATCCATTGTGTACGGCTACCTAGACTATAAAATTGAGAAAAAATCACAAACATTGTACTGGTTTAATAAACTCAGGTTTTCCCTTGCATTACCTACGGAAACCTATGTATACCAACATGTGCAATAAAGGAATTGAATTGAATTGAAACCAGAAATAACGAAATTAACGAAGGAACCACAAGCCAGACCCAACACAAATATCTGCTTTATCACCTAAAATTTGTATTGGTGTGGGAATCTAAAGGTGGGGTAGTTAAGTGAGATACCTTCCGAGAGCAGAGATTGCGTAATTGCTTGCAAGACCAATTACGAGTATAATGGAATACGTCGATGAAAGTTATAATTTGATATTTGAACGTAGTAGACGCACGGCTTTGCAGAAGATTGACGTGAAACAGCGCCTGCGTTGTGTTTCGCCAAGTGAGGGTACCACAGGCCCAGTCCAGGGGGAAGGGATTTAAGGCTGGCAATGCGCGCGTGACTCCGCTGTTGTTGGAGATGTTTAGGAGCGGCGGCGATTGCTTCCATCAGGTGATCCCTCTGATCGCCTAACATTTATAAAATTTACGTTAAGAACGTCTGCTGAATTCAGACCTATCCTATTTAATCTTCTAAAAGAAAAGCATCTGCCACGTATTTTTTTTTAATTTAGCCTATACTGTACTGTAATCGATTGATAGATCGCCACTCCATTGCTTTTTAGGTCTGCCTCGTTGTCCATCAGGTAACCATTGAGTTTCATGATCTTTTGGGGTCTATTCGACAGACATAAGTTGCCCATTCCCACTTCAGCCCAGCAGTTATCTTGCCTACATCAGTGACTCCAGTTTTGGCACATATTATTAAAAAAAATATAACTTCATTATACGTACCAGCGACACAACGTAGTTCTGCTGAATCATCAGTTAAGTTGACTGTAGAGCAGTTGAACGGAGGATCAGGCCTCACGGCTGGCAGTAGGTTGTACCGGCACGGTTCGATTTGCTGGCCTGCCAGGTTAGTAGCCCGGCAGGATAGGGAGCCGTAATCTGTTTCAACTGTAGGCGTGTAAGTCAAGATGGACCGCCCAGCGCTGTCCACTGTGAACTTGTTCTGGTAAAAAAAGATTACATATAATTTCACTGTTAAGTTCGCATGGTAGCTTAGGAGTAAGTTCGACTGAATGACGTACGAAACGAAAGAGAAAATTACTTACCGCATCTAACTCGGTGGTTCCCATAGAGTTGTTAAGGGTCCACTGGAAGTTCTTTGGCGGCGGAAATGCGTCCACTTCGCACGTCACTTTGGCTGCTTCATTGAAAGCTGCGCCAACGATTGCCGTCATGCGGTTGGTGCATACCGGCTTATCTAGAACAAATGAAAAAGAAGTGTCTATAGATAGAGTCTATCTGTACTTACTGTCTCTTACGTACCGGAGTTTTCGTGTTCTATTTTCAAATCAAAAAAGCAGTACAATTTGGAAGGAGGTTTGGTATTTTTAATTTTATCTTATTTTATGTGATAGGTAGCAGACGAGCAGGCGGATCACCTGATGGTAAGCAATTGCCGCTGCAAGGAAAATTCAAATTACTTTTATTTAAGTCTGTAATGTTTTGCTTTTTCTTGAAAAATATCGTATTTTTGCCACAATCAGTGTAAATAGGTTGGCGGCGCTAGTTTCATTCGCATAGTTTCAAGCGTAATTAATCTTTTTGATACTTTTTATATTTATCAATAAAAAATATCATCAAGCCAAAAGAATATAGGATCTAGCTACTTGATATAATTTTACTATTTTGTTGCTTGTATCCTACACTCGCTGTGATTAACATTAACATAGTATGTCCAAATAATTATGTTATCTATATTACATTGTTCAAATATTTCAAACGTTTAATGTATAATAACAGAAATCTACATGTAGACAAGTGCATCTGCAGACGTCACCGGTCGAAACGTCTGACGAGGAGATAATTTGTCCGTCTGTTGCAGGCATTTAACGTGCGCAGACCCATTTACCTCAAATCCGTACGTTATCGAGTTTTCAACCAAAGGTCAAAAGGTTTCTAACAATCAACTATAATATAAGCTTCAATCGCTATGAAAACGTCATGGGTACTTTCTTCTTTTATGTGATAGGTGGCGACGAGATTATTATAACGCTTACATGATGGTAAGCGATTTCCGCCGCCCATATACACCGGCAGCACTAGGGGAGTCACAAATGCGCTGCTAACCTTTAATTCATCCCAATTGGACCTTCGGTAAGCTCATTGGACGAAACACAGCGCAGGCACTGCTTCATGCCGATATTCTGTGAGGCGGTAATTATCAGTTGATTCTCGGCTTATGTGAACACTCCAAAATACGAGAATGATCGTATCTCGCGTCTGGTTTTTTGCGCCTCGACGTGCTTATAAAACGTTATTTTGAAATCTCACTACGCCATCAAATTAAAAAATCCGAATTCTGTTTTTCGGTTTAAAAACACAAGTTTTTTTTCCAAATCAACTATCATTGGCTACGTTAACCAGAATCCGATTTACCAGCACAAAATCTGTTCAATCCAATTCGCTATTCGTAACTGTTTCGTTAAACATCAACCGCTTCCACTGGTTGGAATATTTATGATATACCATGTCAATATTTACATTTGACTGGGCTCAGAGAACATCAATTCATGGAAACAGCAGCCTGGAATCGCAGATCAACGCAAATCAAATGCTGGCCCACGGCGTGTTACTTGCAAATGTATGCAACACAGCAAAGATTCTCAAAGTTATGTTCTCGAAGCCCATTTCGACTTTTGACCTTCAATTAAAGCTTAGAACTAGTCAGGTGCGAGTCGGGCTTGCTTGCCGAGGGTTTCGTATGTATTCTACGTAATGTAATAGTATAGTAGGTACCTACGTTTTAAATAGTTCAGGAATCAAAATTTCTTTTTTGTTTCTCTCAGCTTGTTTTCTTTTAATTTTTTAGTATAGGTAAACTGTGAACAATGCGTTGTAAAAATATTTTTACAACGTTTTAAAAATAGGTACTAGCTTTTACCCCCGGCTTCGCTCACGCCCCCCCACTTCCTTAAAGTAGGAGGTTAGAAAGAGGTAAAAAGTAGCATAATGTTACTCACCATCTTTTAGACTATCTCCACTTAAAAAAACACTTCAATCCTTAACTCCGTTTTGCCGTGAAAGAAAGACAAACATACAGCTAGACACATTTTCCCATTTATAATATTAGTTTGGGTATACCAGCTGTATACTTTGTAATTTAATTACATTTGAACTTGTAGTTTAAGGTGACGCGATGATGTACAGGGAATACTAGCAACGTCAATTAATTTAAATTGTTAGCTTCTATACCATAATATCTACACTATACTCAAGATTTTAAGTGTAAGATCAGACCAAAAAACTAATGCATAGATTTTTAATGAACAGATTATTCTGTCTGTAGCTTTTGCTTTGCTTCGATGAACAGATTATTCTGTCTGTAGTTTTTGCGGGAAACACTTATTTAGTTGTACCCTACCCGTGGCATTAAATATGAAAAATCAAACCGTGAGGTGAAAAAAGTGTGGGCGGGAAAAAAAATTGAGAAACCCTGTAATACTGTTACTATCGAGTTGACTTTGATTCGGAACACAGGGGGATGCAAACATTACAGGGTTTATTGCGCGTTACAGCAACCTTTACTGTATGTCTGAATGGAAATACCACTTTGGCTCCGTTGACGATTTGTAAAGGAACATTCCCTATCTATTAGAGTTTGAAACTACAAAGGGAAGAACATGTTCACACAGCGTCACGTCAACATACCCTTTCCGGACTTACGATCATCTTTACGTGCTCCCAAACAAGTGCTATTATTGCAATGGGATAATAGATACATCTATCTAGTACTAGCGGCCGCCCGCGACTTCGTACGCGTGGAGTTAATTATTGACACTTACCGTCATATTTTGGACAATCCACGCAATATATTTTTATAAATTGTAGCCTATGTGTTATTCTGATGTATAAGCTATATTGTGGTAAAGTTTTCATTCAAATCCATTCAGTAGTTTTTACGTGAAAGAGTAACAAACATCCATACATCCAAACAAACTTTCGCCTTTATAATAGTAGTAGGATTATAACAATGAATTGCATTTTAAGTGGTAATACCTCACATAGTTATACTCGTAATCTTTACGTATAATAAAAATGTAAAAAAGCTGTGTCTGTAAATTGAAGATATTTATCTCGAAATAACTTAGGACGATTAAAAAACAGTAACAGAACATGAATCAATGATTTTTAAAATTTTTGTTTGTCTGTTTATCTGTTTGTCTGTTTGTTCGCGTTAATCTCGGAAACTACTGAACCAATTCGAATGAAACTTTTTTATTGTATAGCTGTAATATTAGGGCAACTTATAGGATATATTTCATTTTGAAGACCAGGTTCCTTGATGTAGAACCACAACAGCCCAGCTAAACTATAAGAGATAGGTCAATGGCACCTTAACAAAAGTTGTTCAGATTGATGAGCAGTTTATGATGCAATGAAAAAAAATCAAAGATCATGGAACATCTGGTTTGGATCTCTAAGAGCCCAGCTACACTATAACAAATATGGAATGAAATGGAATGGAAAATTGTCAAATGTGATGAGCATTTTTGGATGAGGTCCTATAAGGAAGGATATTCCGAACTTAAACCCCTAATGGAGCGAAAAGGGGGTTCAAAGTTTGTTCATGGGACTACGTGATTCCTTGGCCCAATTTACTCCAACTTTTGCATTCTTTGACAGAATTGATGGATAAAATATAAGATTCAAACTTTAATTGAATACTTACATCCCCTAATGGAATAAAAAATAATTTGGTTTGCACTTAACCTCATCTCACCTGATGGAGAGTGACAATGAGGTCTAAGATGTAGCGTGCTTTCCCAGAAGAAGCCTATTCACTCTCGACTTAAAGACACCCAAATTGTAGCTCTCTGGAAATACAAAAGCCGGCAAGTTGTTCCATTCCTTAGCATTTCGTATAAAATATTAATGAGCCGCCTTAAAAATCTATTAACTTACGAGTATAAACGAACATTTATAATAAGTAATATTTTTGTTAAATTCTATTTAAATAGGTAATCATCTTTAAGTCAAGAGTCATAAAAATCACGCAAACGAAGTTGCGGGCGGCCACTAGTACATAATAATTTAACATTTTCAAAGCGTGAAGCAGATCCTGTGCTGTGTTTCGCCGAGTGAGTGAGGGTACCGGAGGCCCATCGGGGGGGAAGGGGATAAAAGGTTAGCAGCGCACTTGTGACTCCACTGGTGTTGCGTGTGTCCATGGGCGGCGGCAATTGCTTACCATCAGGTGATCCGCCTGCTCGTCTGCTACCTATCAAATATAAAAAAAAAAAAAGCGGTCTCCACTCCAGATCTCGTTTAACACAACGCGTACATAACTGCCGCTTCAGCTTACTAATCTAGTGAGCTATGTCGATAACTTTGGTTCTCGTTGGTAAACGTAGTTTAGGACGGCCTCAGGCCAGATGGAGTGACGATCTGCGCAAGAGAGCTGGCTAGAGCTGGATGCGAGTAGCCGAAGATCAAAATGGCGAGCATTTGGAGAGGCCTATGTCCAGCTGTGGACTGCAACAGGCTCATGATGATTATCAGAGCGCGCGAATCTATGTGAGAAAATTGACAGTTCTAATGACAGACTACGCCTAGTGAGTCCGGCTAACATTAGGTACTTAAAAGGTTCAAACATTGGACAATTCGTATGTTTTATTATTTTTGACGTTCATGCTTTCTCACATAGGTGTGAAGGTATGAAATTTTCTTCCTACAAGACGGAGATCTTTTTTTTTTATTCGTATCATCGTTTATCAACTCAATATGAGTGTTCTCTTGAACCAGCGTTTTGCGTCAACATTTTGTGACTGTCCCACGGCTGTCATGTTACATTGCACTTTCATGCAAAATAGCATGCAGCTAACTTTGAATCAAGGGTCAAAGAGTCGTTTATATGCGAGGGATATTGCATGCTATGGAACCCTTATAAAACGAAGATCACTGCTGTTTACTTTTATTGATAGCGTTTATATATGAACTAGGTTGTTCAAATATTTTACTCGACTAGGTACGTCAAACCTAAAAGGATTGGATATAATTTTAGTAGTATGTATCAGTCTGTCGTCAATAAGGTTCAAATTATACTAAGCTATAAACGCCCAGGTGGTCTAGTGGTTTAAGTACCGGGCCGAGGTCCCGGGTTCGATTCATATTAGCTGAATAGCGCGGGTTTGTGATTACCAAACCGCATTAGGCGAGCGTGGTGATTAAGCCTAATCCCATCATTGTACCTAGTGACTTGATTTCTATGATGGAGGCTTTTGCCCTACAGTATAATACAATATAGGCCATACATTTTAATGTAAATCTTTTCAACCCCGCTAACACCGTTTCCACTGAATCGGAGCTGAGGTAAGATGTATATTTAAAACAATTTGATTGGTCAATTTTTATAAGTCTCCGCTCAACTCCACGCAGCTTCGCTTCTGTGCAAACACACCCTTACTCTAAATGCTCAACTCAATATTTTACCAACGTAAAGCTTTCGTTTTCAAAACCGCCAAAGAGCCGCATTTCATAGAGAATCCTTGTACTGCACCAAAATAATATCAATTAAGAAAATGTAACTTTGCAAACAGCAGTAATTAATTTACCTCTGAACGACGCCAAGTCCTTGTAATCACAAGTCTTTGTAAATAATCGTCTAGACTATTATAAGCAACTTAGCTTATTGCTAATTAGCATTATCTTATCCCGTAGATAGAAGTCTCTTGATGTGCTATCAAGATACTACTATCTACGGGATATGTCTACAAGATATGTATAATTTTTGGTATTATATTATATTCATATATATGTTGTATTATTTAAAATTTATAAATATCATCATCATCATTGTTTACATTATGTATATTTTATGTAGGTATTAAGTATTAGGCCCGTACGAAGCGATTCGCTTCCACATTTGTCATACGGACAGCTATAGAGTGGAACTCCCTGCCGAGGTCTGTTTTTCCCGACCACTATAATTTGGATATCACCACTACCACTACTATAATTAGTTAAGGAGTCTGATAGTTTGAAATTAAAATAAGCTTAAGGTAATTTGTGATATGTTAGAGCTGACACATTAAGAATGGATTTTCTATTCTAAATAAATTAACTTAAACTCATCATCAAAAGGGTATCGGGGGCCCATCGGGGGGGAAGGGGATAAAAGGTTAGCAGCGCACTTGTGACTCCACTGGTGTTGCGTGTGTCCATGGGCGGCGGCAATTGCTTACCATCATGTGATCCGTCTGCTTGTCTGCCATCTATCACATAAAAGACTAAAAAATGCTTTCATGTCTTTTGTGTGTTCACTCCGGTCGATGTGTGTTCATTCATGCCGAAGCATGGTCTAACTAGACGTCTAGTCTACGTAAGCGCGAAACATAACAATATAATAAAATTGATGAGCATTAGTTATTACAGTAAAATTATCACACAAAGCAATTCAGATTCGGTTGGTAAATAACGTTCTTCTGGTAGTTAACAGCTGTGTTATTCTCAATTCCCATCACATAATTATGTAGCCAAAATTAACTGCGTCCTTTCAACGCATCGTTTATTTAATAATTCATGGAGCCAAATTGATATTGTCGTCAAAATAGCTATGCAACAAATTTGCCTAGATTCACTCGTGCATATTACCAATCAGCTATTTCACTATTATAATTGATGACGCATTTTGCAAGTTGAATGGAATTCATAATACACCACTGGTGTTTCAGGTGTCCATCCATGGGCGGTGGTTATCGCTTGCCATCAGGTGATCCGTCGGCTCGTCTGCCACCTATCTAATTTTACTCTCACTTTATTTAAACTCGGAAGGATTGAAAAGCGATAATATTTTGTTCATAGTAATAACGTTGATTAAATTTAACGGCACATTGTTTTTTTTTTTAAACGCGATCCAAGTGTAGGAAAACCATAGGGTCTAAACCATCGGTATACCAATTTTCATTCAAATCCGTTCAGTAGTTTTGGTGTGAAAAATTTAACAGATAGACGGACAAAGTTACTTTCGCATTAATAATATTATTATAATATATTTATTAGTAAGGATGATGAACAGTATGTAGGCTGATACTCTTTTCATTGTATCGTACCTGTCGTATACAGTCGAGTCCGTAAATAATACAGGCGAATAAAATGTTATATCTAGTTGAAGAAAAGGTCTCATTAGTTGCTTAATGGGCTTGCGAATGGCCTAGATAAAATAACGATTACGTTTAATAACATAGGTTTGCAGGTATATCGGTATGCGTGTTTACTCGTGTGTCTGACCTGACCTAGCCCTAGCGTGTGAAAATAAATTACAGTGCACACAAATTGAACGCTTTATTTACAGTGACACAGAAAAAATCGGGAGCAGAAAATGTTGGCTCCACGATGACATAGAAAATAGTAGCAACTACCATTATAGATAGAAGGAAATTATTGCAACTGAAAAGCTTGCGCAACGTTATCGATAATTAGCGCCATCTATTGATACAGTAAAAGATTAAATTGCGAAACGAAATGATCGCAGGCACCTAGGTGGTCTAAACCATAAATGGATTGCTTCTATAAACAACCACAAAGCTTATTATGTAGCCAGAAAAGACAAACACTGCGCGATATAATGGACCCAGCGCTATCTATTGGCAAAGATTGGAACTAACGTCGTAATTAAGTTGCAGAACGTCTGAATCATTATAAGATACATAATAAATAAAGCCAGTTCAGCGTATTCTAATAGGGAAGGCTGAAGCAACGCTGGCGCCGGTGTTCATTATGTCTACACTAGCGCGAACAAATTATTTGATGCACTATTTTAGGACCTTCAAATTTAAGTTTACAAATTTACTGAGGCAGCGCTGAATAGAAACTTGTACTAGCTGTGTTTGTACAGTGCAAAAAATTGCAAAAACACTTCAGTTTCGAGTGACGCCCAATACAGTCGCTTTGGAGCTCAAGACACGCTTTGGAGCACAAGAAGTGTAGTATATAAATAAGTACAAATATGCCACTGTTGTCTGCCCTTTGCAAAAAAATTATCCGGAACGTGCAAGTTACTTTTACGATTTTTTAATGTGATGGGTAACAGACGAGCAGATGGCGGTCTTCTGAAAGCAATGTGCTAATGGAGGAAATAGGTTCTCAAATCACGTGGATTTAAAAATCAGGAAGGTCTCATCTACTACGACCGCTCATTTATTTATTTATTTATTCAAGTTTACAGTACACTTTACAGTTCTAGAACAAAACGTACACTGTTTAATAAATACAAAATTTAACATTATTATTCCTAAATTACATTTATTTAAAAGGTGCACAGTCTTATTTAGTAAGCACAAGCATCAATCGCGCTAGTGTTTCGTGTTTTCGGTTTTAAATATATAAGCCTTTTCGTCGTCTATAGAAGTTATCTCTTCATAAATAGTATGGATATGGATGGATATAAAGATTTATATACTTACAAATTACTTGCAAGTTCACTGGCTGTGACTTTCCGTCGCCCTCGACGTTGCTCGCGGTACAGAAGTATCTCCCCGCCTGTTCTCTCGATACGCCTTGGAGAGCCAAATGTGCCGACCCAGCTATGACACCAGCTCTTTGGTTATGTGTCATAAGTTGACCCTGTTAAACGACCAAAAGTTAAAAATACGTAACCAAAAATTACTTTAATATAGAAAACATAGAAAGAGATTTTAATATTTAACCTCATGTTCTTTTTGATAATCGCAAGTTATATGCAAGCGAATTTGGAAAAAATGCACTCATATTTGTTTGTAAGTGCGCTAAAATAATAATACTCGTATCCATACATTTGTGCCGAAACAAAGGTTAATAATTTTTAGGTTGGCATCATTCGGTGTCTTTTGGCCGACACCATTCTTTTCAAACCAACAATTTTAAGGGCTGAATAAATTATACTGCGACTAAATTAATTACTGCGTTAGGCCAATAATAATTATGTACTCCATTGGAAGAATCAATTCACAGTCCATTAAAATCATCAAAGGCTTTTTTACATGCCCTTACAATTGGTGTACTCCAACATCACCAATCGACGTACAGGCAGAGTAATTCAAGTTTGTACCACAAAATATTTTGTACCCGTGCCAGCGAAATTTTCGACATACTTTTTGGTACCGTAATTTTTCGTTGACAAAGCCACCGAAATAATGTTAAACAAAATAAAAAGAAAACTTGCTTCTAGGTATTTGGTATTGTGAAACCAGATTATAATAATAACTTGAAACGCTTTGATCTAATCAAAAGATAGACTGATACCTTCAGGTTAATTACGTGAAACCTGAAATTGATGTAGTAAATACCAATATTAGGTAGGTATTACTTTGTAAGTGTTGGTAATACTCTGCCAACATTAGATATTCTGTAACATCCATTTGATAATGAACCTCTTTAAGTAATGGACGTGTTAGAGCGGGGACTTTTAGGTCAGTTATCTTTACGTGATAGGTGGCAGACGAAGAGACAAATCAACTGATGATAAGCAATTTGCCGCCGCCCATAGACATCTGTGAGGGAATCGGAGGCCAAATTGGAGGGGGAGGGGGGGGGGGGAGGGTGTAAAAATGTTGACAGCATACTTGTGACTCAACAAGTGTTGCAGGTGTCTATGAGGCGGCGACAAATAATAACCATCAGATGATTTGTCTGCTCGTCTGTCACCTAACACATAAGACATACTGTAGGCCGAATCCGGGGGAAGAGGGTTTAATGTTAGCAGCGCACTTGTTACTCCACTGTAGTGATGGTGTCTTTGACCCACGGCAATCACTTGTCATCAGGTGATATTTTTTTCTTTCCGGCCGCATTAGCAACCAATATTGACAACCAGTAACCAAAGAAGAACTAACATTCTTGCTACTCAACCAGTTGCCAAAGATTTATGTACCTGTCAGGTTTTTTTTTAAATTAATAGGTAGCAGACGGATCGCCTGTAGTTAAGCGATAGCGGCCGCCAATAGATACCTCCACCACCAGTAGAGTAGTCTTGTCAGTTGCGTGCTCGTTTCTTTTATGTGATAGGCACTTCAAAAAAAACGTACGTCCAGTGAAGTATTGAACTAAGTTCATTGCCCACCTTCATTGTATTTAGGTCATCGAAAGACTGTGTGCGTGTGTCGACCCGACGCACTGTGGTTAAGAAGGTAGGGTTATTTTTAATATTTTATAACATGTCGGTGTATTCGGCAATAACGGAAAAAAAAAGATTTTGATGAATGAAGTGTCAGTCAAATTGTTTATTGGAATAAGGCAGGCAGTGGAAAATAATTATTTGTTTATTGTAAAAGCATCGAGTTGGCAGAAGAGACACAGGGTGTCATTATTTTAAATTTAAATAACATTATTTTAATTGTGGCCAGGATGTACAGTTGTACACATTATTCGATTAAAATACTAAGGAGTTTCAATACCTCATTTTTGTTGTCTGGGTTTAATTTTACAAAAACGTAATATAACCTGTACCTACAGTTAGTTGTTTAAGAGTTATTTTCAGTAGTTTTAAATAGCAAAATGAACTAGGCTTAAAGTCTACAAAGACAATATTCGATAGAAGTAAACATTTTTCAAGGACTTGTAGAAATAGTCACTGAATTTGCACTCTAGACTATTAAGTATTCTGTGCTCTAGATTGAAAATACGCACACATAGTGTAAACATGTTAAACTTTTTAACCAGGTCATCTACCAAACATTTTGAATAATGTTTTTTCGACATTTTGCATAAAAATTACAACATTTCACATGAAGTAAAATGGTTAAAGGGATGTAAGTACCGATAGAACCTGTAAATAGACAGCAAAAAAGCAGTGAAATTAGTAATGTTGGTGTGCAATTTATTATTTTGGTGATGTGCAGTTATTGTGTGGTGTGCCATTAGTAATGTTGCTGTGCAATTAATAGTTTTGGTGTGCAATTAGTAATGTTGCTGTACAATTAATAATTGTTGTGTGCAATTGGTAATGATGCTGTGAAATTAGTTATTTTGGTGTGCAAATAGTAATTTTGGTGGGTGAGGTTAGGATGAAAGTGTTAAAAACTTTATAGTGAAAGTAAAACTTTTAAAAGACAACTGCGATCGAGCGAGTGTTTACTTACGTTGTGTTCCCAAACCACTTTATAGGCGGGCGGGTTTGCTCGAACCACACACTCGAAGTAGACGTCATCTCCTTCTTCGATGTCGTTGGGATTTAGTTTAGAGCCTAGCTCTAAGACTACTATGGGTACGTCTGGTGAAAAAAAAGAAATAAATAATAATTTTACTCTCTTACCGAACAAAATATAGTAGATATTCAAGATTATTCTTAAGGTCAAACTGATGGAGACACACATCGTATGAAATTATAATTCCATTTTATAAGGTTTATGAGATACCAGCTACATCTTTAATGAAATTAGAACACACTATAAAATTAAATAGCATTTTACATTAGAATCATTGTCAATCATTTTAGGTCGATATAACATTTATGTTTTTATCTATGAACAAACACCCCCTTAGTCTGGTAGTTTAACTATGTACTCACGGGATCCTTGGTTTGATTCCCGGGTCGAACAAAAAGTATGTTTTGTATGTTTGAACATAGCTTAGGTTTGTAATCACCAATCGCTGGGCCAGTCCATGTGGGGTCACCAGTTCTAACGTAACCTTATCTATTTTGTTTTCCGAAAGTTAGTCAAATTCTTAAAAAAAAATATCATCTTACAATTCGCATTATTTTACGGTAACATACAGGATGTATCTGTAGACCTCTATATTATCCCTTTAACCACGTGTTCTACTAACGATTCTGAGCAACTTTTAGAAAGTTGCATGATATTTTCTTTAAAATTTCCATATAAAGTTGTTCATGTGACTTCAGTTTTTCGAAAATTTTTCGACAGTCGTTTCTAAAAGTCATAGAACAAAGTTCTATTCAGTATGGTCTGTAAAAACGTAGTTAAAGGATTTTAAATGTTTACGGATACACCCTGTAAAAGATTTGTACATGTCTTTAGATTCACTTTTTTTATAAATAGTATTAGAAGATTTCGACTGCTCCAAAGAATAAATGCAATACATATGTTTAATATTGAAGATCGGACTTTGTTCTTCGGAGGAAGCGATTTTTATATGTACAGGTGGTTATTACTTACAGTGCAAATTGAGCGATAACGTAGTCTGTATAGTAGCGTCAAGCTTCATGTGCGTCGCTCGGCACGTGAGCGTTCGCCCGTCATGCTCCATTTGCGGAGTCCATCTTAGAAACGATACGGTTTCGTTGCGGTCTTCGGAGGTCTGTGAAATAAACAAGAAATTGAAAAGACGATTCCTTACCAATTTTTTTTATGTTTTTGTTTTTATTTTACACGCTTATACGAAACTAGAAACGCGTCAACCAATCGCACTTCAAAAAAACGCGCGTATAAAACGCAAAGTGAAAGTGTTTACGAGTGCTTTCAGATCAGCGTATTCAATTTCAATTTGTAGACTATGTCATCATTATTATGCCTATTTCATTAAGCAATATTAAGGGTAAGAAAAATTTTCACGTTTATTTGAATCAAATAAATTTTATAAGACGACTGTTGAAGTAATTATCGCTTAGTGGGGTTGCCTGTACATAAATAGCACAGCATGTTTCAGCTTATAATCAAAGATTTAAATCATAGATATGCCCTGACACCTAAAAACGAGGCAATATTTTGATGACATGACGTGTGCGTGTCATCGAAAGTCACTATCTATGAGGATAAAATACGGTCAGCAAAATTTTCATACTGGGAACTAAAAATAAAACAATTCCTAAATTTAAAAGCAATTTTACTTATAGGACATTTATCTATTTATTCAAATAAATTACTTGATCACCAAACCGCATAAAGGGTGGTGATTATGTTTATGCCTAATCCCATCATAGTAGCTATGACTTGATTTCTATAATAAAGGCCTTTGCCCTACTATTCCTTAAGAAAAATTATGAGTAATATTTACTATAACTTAATAATTAATTAATAATTAACACAACCCCACATTTAATGTCCTGACTCCGTACTAAGTAGCTTAAGCACTTGTGTTATAGAATAAGACAACAGAAGAAACACAAATATAATACTTTTTACTTTACGCAGACCTAGGGGAGTCAAATATAAATCATTTTCTTTGAAATGCGAAGAGCGAATTCGACTAAATTGTCCAGGTAACCAGTATTCATCCCTTCGATCCCGCTGGATAACTTTGATCAATTTTTCTTTTAAACGTGGATCTTGCGGAAATCTAAAACAAAAAACGTTCACTTAAAAATAATACGTGATTATTATTTGCATGTTTATTGATTTCTAGTCGAAATAAATTGCTATTTTATATCTGACCGCTATTAAAACAATGCCTATCGAAACTGCTGACGCTACCGTACTTTTCCCGGTTATTGTAAACCATTAACAAATGAGCTGTTATCAACTGAGTTCTGAGTACTACAGCGGGTCTAAGTATATTGGCCACCGAGATAATGATGTTGTCTCGTTTTGTCTCACAGTAATTGCCAATACTACTCTCTCTGTCACGCGTTGGCCGATCAGACTTTGATGTTTTGTCAACAAAATAAAATAAATTAAATAATTAATGAAATATAATTACTTACGAGTGAAATGTTACACCATTCGCTTTATTTGAATTTGTAGTATTTTTCTTGCACAATAAAAATGCACATGAAGGCATTTTGAGTGCTTTTTCCTGTCAAAACTCCAGGCAGCTGTGTCGTGCAACTGTCACCGAGTGCAAACGGCAACTAATTCGTGCTAATCCCAGTTGAGTTAAACTAGGTTATTTGAGGTGCGACTCAAATTGGCGCGGTCAAAGTATGGCGAGGGCATATCTATGATTTAAATCTTTGCTTATAATAATATTATCTTACTGAGTTCGTAAGGTAAGGCAAATTATCCCACTAATATTATAAACGTGAAAGTTTATAAGTATGGATGGATGGATGGATGTTTGCTCCTCTTTCACGCAAAAACTACCATAGAGATTGCAATGCAATTTTACAATAATATAGCTTATAAATCAGAATAATACAAAAGCTACAATTTAATACAAAAATGTTTGAAAATAACTAACTCCACGCTTACGAAATCGCGGGCGGTCGCTAGTTTTCAATAATTTGAGAGAACTTCTTCAACTACGTACCTTTTGTGAATGGGCAACCAAGGGTTTTTCATTGAGCATCCACGTGATGATAGCTGGTGGTCTAGCCCCGATGGCCTTGCATGCGAGCTCAGCTTCCTGACCCACTGACAAAGGCTGCTCCCGCGCAAGAATTTCGACCAGTAATGGCCGTACTGAAAATAAAATATTATTGTTAATCGTTTTTGTTACTGTCATTTATATTTGTTATTAATTAACACTCCAGACTCAATAATGTCTAACTGCTAACAGAATATAATATATTTTGATCATACAATTCCTGGATAGAGCGTGAATGCGTTAAGAGTGTCGCCACCAACGAAGGATATATAAGATGGGAAAAACATTGGGCCATGGAAATAAGCTACTTTTAGTCATGTTTAAAGTGAGACCCAAAAAGGCATAAAAAATTATTTTTCATTGTGTCTGCTGTCTGGGCCTTTTAATGTTTTAGGAGAAATAAAACTTAATTAAAAGTTTTTTTTATTGGGCTATTGCCCGGGAAACGAACCGGAAAAAAAATGGCCATTCTTCCATTTGACAGCAAATGGATCACCTGATGAGTAAGCTATTGCCGCCGCCCATAGACATGCAACGCAATTAGAGTCACAAGTTCACTGCCATCTTTAAACCCGGGAAAGGTCCGCTAATTGGTACCCGGTACCCTCACTCACTCGACAAAACATAGTGCAGGCTCTGCTTCATGCCGGTCGTCTGTGAGGCCGTGGTATCACTCCAGGTAAGCTAGCCCATTCATGCCGAAGCGGAGCCCTCCCAGGAATAAATAGTTTTATGCTTATAGGTATGTAACTGAAGTTATAAATTCAAATGAGTAATTTCTTTTTATACCTATCTTTCTACGGCTGTTAGTCATCCATTTGGCAAGTACGTTATTTATTTTGTATTTAAACATGACATGTGACATGACGTGACATAATGACATATCCCAAGGGTGGCGTTATGTTATGACATACTCCGACTATGCGTTTATTAATTACCTTATAGAAAGATGGCTCGGGACAAGGCAAGGAACCTTAATCCTAAGCCAATAAAGTCTACATTCGAACGAATAATAAATACTGCTTTTATTGCGTGAAAAGAATGTGAACCTAATTGCTTTTAGTAACACTACTGGTACAAATATATACAACGTACAGTAACATAGTGTAACATACGTATGTTAGGAAGTTTACATCAATATTCACTTTAGGTATAATTTTGTTTGCAAGTCTCATATTGAAATATTAAGTTGAATACAGTTTTGACTTTTATTAACATTTAAAGGTAAAAATTATCAACCTAATTGTCCCACTGCAGAGAAAAGGCCTCCATCATAGCAATCAAACCATTGCTAACTATGTTTGGACTAATCCATGGACTAATCCAAACATAGTAGTGGTAACGTAATTGCTATGATGGGCATAATCACCACGTTTGCCTGATGCGGATAGTTGATCACATACCCAAGCTATGTTCGAAAATTCAAAACAGGTATATATTTTTCTGGACTCGGAAAATTAACAGAGGACCCCGAGATCATGCCCAGACGAATATAGAGATTTCAAACATTTGTCAATAAAAATCTCTAATTCGACTTCAATGTCGAGTGCATAAATAAGAATTAACCCCCTGGTTCTGAAACCACTAAACCAACGCGTTAAGTTTAGTTAAACATTAACATTTGCTGACGCTTATTTTACCGAAAATAAACGAAAGTTCTAATATTATCCATCATTCTATAATCGTCCAGTCAATAAAAATAAAGCGACAATAATTATTCCATCAACAATAATCCAATTTAACTATCAAAAGAAGCGACACAGTCACACCAAAAACATTAGAAGACAAAGCCACTAATGCTTTTCCATTAGCGGCATTAACAGTTCAAAAATGTTATAAAATACTCCCCTCTCTCCCTCCTCCCCCTTCTAAAAGGCCAGCGTCGAAAAACGTGGGCATAGCGTGCATTACGGAGAATGACGTCACAAGTTATGTTATAATGGAGAATAATTTCCTGGTCGTCGACGGCGCGTTACTGTCACCAAAACAATGGCCAAAATAAAGCTTAGTGCTGGTTTTGCGGTGCCTGTAATAGTTTCTCTATTACCGTGGCGATGTCCTGGTATGATGAAGTTGCGCGGTTACCTGCCGCACTCAGACAAACTGAGTCTTTAATATTCGTAACATAAATCAAAAGTAAAGAAAATAGCTTTAAGTTGAAAGAAACCTTTTCATTTACCAACAGTGCTATTTAGGATCACGGATTTTGACAAAAAGTAGGAAAATTTATGTGAAGAAAAAATATAATTCCGTGATAAAAGAATGAATTACACATAAGCTTGATCGGTTTTTCAAAAAACGTTCATTTCTCTTTCTTACAATTATGAAATCCTCCAACCGACTACAGGTCAATCTTAAAAATTAGCCACGGACAGGACAAGACAGAGGAAACTATAGTGCGGAAACACAGGTGCACTCTCTATTTCCTTACCCTTACAATTCGATGGGACACTCTGTGACACGACCGACGAGTGAGTAGGATTAACTGATTGACGTGCTTTCCGAGGCACGGGGGTACAAAACCGCCAACAACTTCCAGACTTTGGCCCGGGCACTGAGAATTTCTGAACAGAAAAATTTTCCCGAACCTGGGGATGGAACCTTGGACCGCAAAAGCAGTCGTCGCTTTAACGTGCGACCCACTACGCACTGCGCCACTAAGGCAGTCAGTTCTTACAACTTAATACAAAAGTGTCTTATTTATTCTCCCTTAACGTTATAATCCGGACACCAGAATTCCGTAACCGGGATCGGAAGCGATAGTTAGACGCAAATAAAAACTAATGGCCCCCGCGCGAGGTGCAAAAAGAATTTCATGGCTCCGCCCGTCATATTTGAGATAATCCCAGCACAGACAGCGGTGATCTAGGTTAATCGCGCGGGCTTACGTGGATTCCGTTTTGCAATAACAGTGAATGAGCGCTTGTCGCTGAGTATTGCAGCATTATGAAGATTCACTACTTTCTTTGTGAACGCTTTTGTGTTCTCAAACTTACTTAAACTTACTTATTACCTTGGCTCAAGCGATCCTAAGTGGGTCTTGTGCCAATTTCGACCAATCATGCACGTTTAATGCTTAAGGTCCTTAGGCGACCTCGTCCCTTCATTGGTACCGGACACCCCACAGAACGGCGTCCCGTGTGTTTGTTCTCAAAGCACTTGTTTAATTTATTAGTCAAGAAAAATAATAATTATCTTTTAATGTTCATTCTGAAAATTCTATTATTTTCTTATAATTAATCACATTTTGTAATCGCTGGAGGGACGAAGTTGTCAAGGTTCCTAAATCATTAAACGTGCATGATTGGTCGGGACCGACCAAAATGGCGAACTTTGATATCGTAGAACAAGACGCACCTTGGATCGCTGAGCCAACGTAGTAAGTATCAAAGTAAATAAGTTAATAAGCTATCTGATAGGATCAGTAATAAAACTGATGCTGATTTTGATCTTCTAGCTTTCTATGCTTTTTAAACCGGATCAATAAGATATGACAGAAACGCAGAATGTTCATTTGATTATAAAAAGAAAAGTGAGATTTATTGTTATGATATAAAATCTTTTAATGCGTTAAACTATGACGTTATCACCGTCACAGTACACAGCACTCGCTTAGTCCATTCCCGCGCTCTGGTAAGCTTTTAGCATAACGTGATTTAAGGCCCTACAACGATTTATTTGATTTGAAGAGACTCCGCCCATTCCCCCCGCACACCTCATGCAACACTCGTAACTTTGTCACTTGATTCGCGTCAAATCGCACTTTCGCATGCGCGGTCACAGTAAATAAAGCAGTAAGGACATTGTGTCTGTGGTATACACGTCCGACGTCTATGAAATATCGTATTCTTTTTTCGAAATTATTTACTTCACAAATTACGTACTTTCTGGATCGGTACCGCCCAGCTTAGTGAAAGTCTATGAAATATAGCATTCTTTTTTCAAACTTGCCTACTTCATAAATTACATACTTTCTTGATGGGTGCCGCATACTTAGTGAAGTCATTGCGGACCCATGTTGCGGACTACAAAATGAGATTCGAATCGATGAACGATAAATAAAAAATAAAATAATAGGATATTTGACTAAAATTGAAAAATAAAATAATAGGGTATTTGATTAATCAAATACCCTATTATTAAGTTAAGTTTAATGTATAGAAATTAGTCTCTATACATTAAACTTTATCAAAATATTGGTAAAAAGGAACCATTAGCCAAAATTTTCAGTTAAAAATATAACGTCTAGCTGATTTTGTAAGCATTCAAAGTTTCATGGGAAAGTCCATTTTTAAAGTATAAAAATTCAACAATTACCTAAATATCATTGAACTACCAATACATTTTACCCCAACTATTACTATAAAAACCATTTATGTATTTATTACAATAAATATTTGATATGGCTACCAAACAAAATTTACTAGATGCGCATCAGATACAAAAAGTGTGACGTCACTCGTCAGTAAGTAAGTAAGTAAAATATTTACTGACCAAACAAAAAGAGATACAACACAACAGTAGTAAGACACAGAATACATAATAAGAAGTAGGTACATACGAGAAACGGAAAGGAACATTAAGTGCTTACATACATAGACAGATAGGTGGTCAATAAGGTCCAAACTCAGCATATGCTGCAGCTGCTTCATTCAAGCCACTGCAGCGCTGGTTTTCAGTATGGACCTTGAGTGGCTGCGTTTTAATAAAAATATGTGAGCTAGACGCGCTCTCAGTTTTGAAGCTTTCGTTAAAATTGTCTTTTTTTTATGAGATAGGGGGCAGACGAACAGAGGGATCACCTGATGGTAAGCGATTACCGCCGCCCATGGATCCCCGCAACACCAGAGGAGTCGCAAGTGCGCTGCCGACCGACCGGACCGCTAATATATTATGTATCCCATCAAAAACAATACTCGACAAAAAAACCAAGTCTCCCAACTACCGTAAAAAGTGGTGAGATCCATGTTTCGCCAAGTCGGTTATTCATTTATTGATTTGGCAATCACACAATATATCTCACAAGCAATGCATTAATTGATTCGGTTGTTTAATGTGATTGCCATTTAATGTGAAACTAACGATTAAATTTCTATGAAAATAAATCTATAATCGAATTGAGCCATAAAAGGACAACTCTAATCGTTCTCACCAAAAAGGCCGACTTTCGATACTGTTTTAGCTATATTTACTGTGGCACGGTCAACACACGTCATCAGAAACGAATTAGGATACCACGGAGACGCAACATACCTACTTAAAATTTAAAAAGGTAAAAAATGAGAGGCGATAAAATATCCCAACTAATATTGAAACTTCGTGAGATTAACTCCTTGGATTCCTCTGTAGCATGCTATTGTCGCAGGAGTTCGAACGGCAAGGTGATCTGAACGGGTAGGTTGTTGAGAGGTGCGATGTCCCTGATAACGTCAATATATGCTTTGCGTCTGATAACGTCAATTGAAATCACGATTCCAATTCTGTAATTTTGACCGCTGTTGTGACAATTAACTTTGCTCCTATACTGTCGAAGTGCACGAAGGTTCTACGTTCTTCTGACAGACAACATCGAAAATCCATGAACAGCCTCGTTAAGTGCTGATGTATGCTGATGATATAGCGCTGATAAAGTTTTATCAAAAATTGAGTCACGTAGCGACTCCAATGTTGGTCTTTGTTCTTTTGCAGATTTCGTTTTTCTGACTAATAATGACATACTTCAGTTTGCTCGCAACTGGCATAGGTCCGTCGTCTAAGAGAGCTGTCGCAGCACTGAGCAGGTGAGAACACGGCTACACAATTATACTCAATGGTCATGTCAATAAAGTCGTGAATACGTTGCACCCAGATTCTATCAAGTTGCTCAAAGATGTCGACAAAATCACGAAAAATTAATTACGTATTTATAAAAAAACTAGGCTGAATAACAAAATTCTGACACATGCCAGAGATCAGTATTTATAATATAGATATTATAAATACTGATCTCTGGCATGTGTCAGAATTTTGTTATTCAGACTAATTAAAGGAATTTCCGATTGAATTGGTAATCTCGCTCAGTAAATATCTGGAGAAAACGTAATTTTTAGAGGTATTTTCAAATCGAAAAACTATCGAACCAAACTCGCCAAATCGTGTTTCTAAAACATTACAGACTTAGATAAAGGTATGAATTAATGTTCACCTTAGTATCAGATTGTACCGTCTCCCAGGGACCTGGCAAAGCCACAATGAAGGTAAGGTTTTTTTTTTTATGTAGCCCCTTAACGCGACGTCATACTCTCTACGTGCGCCTGCCAAATTGGAAATGTCTTTGAATTCATTAATATTTAGCACTTTTCAATAAAACTAGCGTATTTTTAAAGATACAAGCTCTTCAGGTTTAGATGTAGTTTTAAATAGGTGTATATATGTCGCAGAGAAATGATAAAACCAGGGCTTTGATCAAATAACTGAGGATGTTAAAATGACAACACGATTTTATCAGTTCCCTAAACAAATCTAATGAATTGATCAAATACCTTAATTGGCTCAGTGAAACGACAAAAATAATTTTGCTGTGGGTTTCACGCCGCGCCTAAAAAACCCAGGATTGTGATTACCCAGGATAGCCCCTATAGTTTAATAGTAGCGATGACCTTTGCCCTGTAATAGAACAGCACTTAGCATATAGGCTGATTCTTACTTTACACCCAAAAAAAATAATCAAACGTAACTAAAGTTAACAAATAAAATATAATCAGAAAAATAAAGGCGGGTCTCGACACCCGACGCGCTCTTTAAGAGCTTTATACATGTCTTCAAATTAATTTTCCTTGTGTTTCTCGAAAGAATTCCAGGAATTAACACCGCTTTAACGGTATTAATTTACTGGTAATTTAATTAACGAGAAAGTGGTTCTCTTGGAAAAACCTACTCTTAACTAGGTTTAATTAAAGTGTTCTTATATCGTACTTCAAGTGTCGTATTTTACAAATTCGAAAATTAACGCCTTTATTTCGTATAAATACATATAAAAATAGTTTAAATGGAAAAGTTCGTTACGTATAATCTTGCCATCCGTGTTAGAGCGTAGGTTTTGACAACCCTATGTATTATGGAGCACTCGTGGTCCGGCCACAGTCCGTCGTCAGTTAGTAGGTATTTATTGCGCACAATTGCATAGAGTGCAATATTATAGGTCTGTTTATGTGCTAAACACAACAGTTATAGCATGCAACAGATATGTCGATACAAAGCAAAGTTGCAAATCACTGTTCAGCAACAACAACAAATGCTGATTAAGTATTCTAGTTTCCTCTCTTTGGTGTTTGAGGTGCTTATAACATACAAACCTATAACGATCCATTCACACACAATCTAAACTCACTCTCGACTTATTGATTAGTAATTCACTGCCTCTGTTCATGGACACAGAGCAAATAATAGCAGCGAAATGCAAATATTAACAATATTTATAATAGAAAAGTCATATTGGTAGACGTTGTTCTAAATGAGCGATGCAATCCGACCAGAATTACTCTAGAACAAGCATTCTTCTTAATGATTAACACATTATCACCCGCTTGAAACAAAATATATATTTTTGAGTCAAAGAAAGTACAAATAATTTATTGGACAAAATAATATAAATACACGGAAAAACAATAACCGAAATCTGAAGCTAAAAAAACCAAGAAGAAATTCAAAATACATTCAGAACTCTCAATGCATTCATTCTATGGTCTATTAGGTAATACTTTTCATTTGTTGGGTCAATGTATGGGTAATTCAATAGTATAATTTCTTTTGTCTTTGAGCAAGATTCGGTACCTATCAAATACATAAAGGTATGTAGAAGTAGGTATATCTCTATCACTATGGTTCTATGTTTAATAGACTTTACAGTAACAGCTTAACTTCATTGACAAGCATGTATCGTAAGTAATATTCTGTTATAACGTCGGGACAGCGTTACGGTACATATCCTACAAGATATTCAATTATGATATTCGATTAAGTGACCGAAAAGATACACGACGAGACGCATATTGAGTTCTTTGTAAGCAAGAAATTCAGACTTAGTCAAATAAAACTGCTGAGTGAGGGGAAGATACCTAGACATAGCTTTTATAACTTTCTCTCTCTACTAAACGAAACGTCTCTTAGTTTTGTCGCATTGTAGTATAACTAACTATAAATAAACTATCCGAAATGTTTAGTTTTCACCACGATGTCCCCCAATACCGTCGAGCTAATGACAGGATAATGCGCACAACTATGTAGTCATTATCATTTCAGTCCGGCGTCCACTGCTGGACATATGTCTCCCCCAGTGTTCTCCACACAGATCAGTCCTATGCCACTCGAGTCCGAGGAATTCCCGCGACCCTCACTAGATCGCGGTTCACCTTGTGGGGGGCCTGCCACGGCTGCGACTTCCTATACGAGCCATCACCTCCAACGCCTGTCTGTTCTCCTCGCAATGTGCCCCGCCCATTGCCACGTGAGCCACGCATTTTTTTGGGCTCAAAGTCACTTGGAGGGCAATGGAATGGGATATGCTTGTCACAGGAAAATGATAAAACCAGGGATTTCATCAAATCTCTAGATTGGCTCAGTGAAATGACATAAAACATGTGGGGGTGTGGTTAGGTGTTTAGGGAAGAGGTTAGGTTAAGGTTAGGTTCCTAAGGGATTTAATCAAATCCCTGGTTTTATCATTTCCCTGTGACATGCTCACTATCTCGTTGCGTGATCGTGTCAGACATAGATCTAAAGCACACTTAAATGAGAGATTGTAATAGATCTGAAAAAGTATTTAAAGTCTTTAGCAATACCCGCTCTACATCTAAACAATTTATCACGTCTAATTTTCCAAACGAAATGCCAAATATTACCTGTAATTAATCGTCCCGTATTTGTCTTCCTTACAGAGGATATTAGTGATTCCAGCCGACACTGTTCTCGCCTAATATTCGGGCATTTGTCTAACAAACCGCGTTAGCACATTATGAACGGTGACGAGGCACTGCGTCATCCTTTGCGTCACAAAACAGAAAGGCACAGAAGCCAATCTCATGTACGTACGAATTCTTCACATCTACGCTTGGGACTTCCAAGGGCTTGGGTTGAATCCGTATACGAATGCTGTGGAGACTACTTTAAACGAAATCGCAGATCTTAAGACTCAATTAAGTCAAATAATTTTGTTATCGTGACAACTCACACGACACACAAAACTGTTAAAACAACACAATTCAAAAACATCACTTATAAAATCAGCTGTTCCATACAAAAAAGAATATTCACCAGTAAATATGAAATGAAACAGCTGATAAGTCCTCTCTGTCTTTCTCGATTTTACAACATATTGGATATATAAAAAAAATTAAGGTGGTAAACTTACAGTACAGCTGTATCTGCACGTTGACTCTCAAAGGTGGAACCAGCACTGTATTGTCCGCTGTGCACGTGTACACTGCTTCATAGAAGTCTCTGGTTAGCTTCGGTATCCGAAGCTCGAGGCTACTGAGTCCTGACCCGTCGTCCACTGGCATTAGAGTCGCGATTACTTTATCATCCCGCCACCAACGGAGACGTGGCAGCGGATTACCTGAGGAATAATGGAAAGGTTAAAGCATCTAATAAGATAATAAAATTATCATTATTATTTACTATCAAGAATCAACACTGAGGCAACGACCGTTGGAGACAATTTGCATTATTGCGCGTTCGGCGTTTACAAGTTTTTTCACTTAACATGTGATTTGTTTTGCGTATACTACCTATGCACCAACATGAAATTGAAGCGGTGGCGTTTTCTATGCGTTGGACGAGTGCGGGGGCTAGAAGGCTCGCGAGTGAAATATGATATTTTTCTCACTTTATACCTGCTTTTGAGGTGTGTATATTTCAGATAAGCCGAGTACGCGAGAAAAAAAAACAGCCAATGCCGGGTTTTGGTGCCTTTTTTTAAAATCTTTACTTTAAAATCATTTAGTCTATACTTACCTTGAAAAACAGTTTAAGAAAAATAATAATATATATACATTGTTTCTTAGCTCGAGTTTGTGATCACCAACTCGCATTAGACAAACGTGGTGATTAAGCCTAATCCCATCATAGTAGTGATGACTTGATTTATATGATGAAGGCCTTTGCCCTGCAGTGGCACAATATATAGGCTGATATTTTTTTTTATTATGTCTTTCGGTTAAATCCCTAAAGAAACAAATAAAACTTGCACGTGTAACTTATTCCGGACTGAGATAAGAATAGTTCCTGAACAACAGTTATTTATTACGCAATTATGAACTTGAAAAACTACTCGGTGGGTGTAACAGCAAATAAAAAAGCAATCTTGGTCCATACAAATCCAGCACTGTCATTCGTGAGGATGGAGCGTTTAGTACGTGCTCGACTGTTATTCTTCCCATGTCAGTTTTTGTCCAGTGATTGTGAGCAGGTAAGTTGGTTAGTTGGAGTAGGTTCTAACGTCAAAACTTGGCGACTCGACTTGCGGGTTCAGTTCATCTTGTATAGGTACGGCTTTTTGCAAGGTAACCTTAGCGCGCTGGTTAAAACAATTTTGTTTAACTCTAGTTTTGTGATAATAAAATTTTGAACCTTAGTCTAAAATGATAAAATGTGATTTACTAGCTTTTGCCCGCGACTTTGTTCGCGTGGACTTCAGGTTTGTAGAAACCTCAAATTTGTAGCCTATGTGTTATTCTGATGTATAAGCTATATTGTGGTAAAGTTTCATTCAAATCAATTCAGTAGTTTTTACGTGAAAGAGTACCAAACATCCATACATCCATACTTACAAACTTTCGCCTTTATAATAGTAGTAGGATTAAGTAAGTCTAAAAATATGATACCTATCTAAAAATTAATGATTTAAATAAAAACTGATGTTAATCTACTCTATCATTGCCGTTAGATTCAAATATATTAGTATTACTATAGACAACTAGAATTCTTGATACAGTAGCTAAGCATTTATTTATACCTAGCTATTTCACAGATCACGATTAGAAAATTAAAGTTTTTTACGATAGCATTTATGTTCCCAAATCAGTAAACGGAAACGTCTTGGAAATTTTCATTATTCTTACTTCGTCCCATTGAATAGCGTGGGCTTTCTTAATATATTTTTTTTGTAAATTTTAATGCTATCAATTATAAATTTCTTTATGCCCCCACAGGCATAAAGAAATTTATAATTGATACATAGCATTTTTTTAGCATTTAACTTAGCTTGCTGTTACAGAAAAAAGACCTAAAATATTTGATAAATTGTGATCACGGTAATAAATAATTACAAAAAAGGTTGGAATTTACAAATTTCTTATTTTCTTATAACTAAAAAAAACCTAGGATGTTTTTTTTTCTTATTATTTTTTAAGTAGTCATTACCATGCCCATTCTAGGGCCCAGGCTTATGCTTGGATAAAAATCCATACCTTTTATATAGTTTACAACGTCAATTTACTGTGATTTTTATTTTTTTAATAACATAAAAATCACAGTATTGAAACATGATTAATAGTAACATAATTATTCTCCTTCTGGTTACGGGCGGGTACTGACAGGATAGCATAAAAACAGACCAAATAAATCAGCCGCACAAAGAAAATACTTTCATTTGTTTACTAAAGAAAAATATTTAACACAACCGTAAACATTTTGCGGTTGCCTGTTAATTGTTTTAATTATTTCGTGTTTTGCATTAGCGAATTTGGAGTATCATTGAGGTCACATTTAATTGGACTGATGGGTATTACCTACTTGTTTTAAAATTGTTAGTCCTATATAATTCAAATGCAGAAACCTTTAAATAGTATGTAATTTTCTATTACGAGTAATTCACTGGGTGGTTAATATTGTGACAAACATATTATTACTATGAATTCATTAAAATAGTAATTAAAGAAATCAGTTTGGCTTTAATTTTTCTTTTTTAAAGTTAGTACCTTTAATTACTGGGTGTTAAGCTAACAAGTTTTATTAAACATTTTGTGGCCGAATAATGCCTAAGAAATTTGTTACACATAGCATAAATAGGGTGTATCTGTGAACATTTATATTTCTTTAACCACGTCTTCTAACAATCATTCTAAACAACATTCGTTATTATGACTTTTGAAAATTTGCATAAAACAATAATTCTCATATACAGTCGTTCATGTATCTCGGCCATTTTGTATGGGGGGTTGAAATTTTTTTCAATTAATTTAGAAAAGTCGTTAAACAACTATTTTTCTGAATGGTTGATAGAACACGTGTTTAAAAGGATGACACCCAGTATTTAAAAGACTCTGTTAAATCTTTTTGTTTTTTATTTGTTTGATAATTATGTTATTTTTTTAATTATTAACTATTTACTATCTTCAAAAAGGAGGATCATTACAAACGGCACGCAGTTTGAAACTCTTGACATCTTTTGTAGTTTTCCAGTTTGTCTAAACTAATTAAAATCAGTTCAAAATATAGTAACATGTAGAAAATATTTGCAATTTAGTTAAGTAAAATTTTTACCTCCACTTACAACACAGGTAAGTTTTAGGTTGGTGTCCTCCACGTAGGGTCCGGCTACGCCTATTACTTCTTTATCCCGCTCGTCAAATATTTTTGGTTTTTCTGGTAGTTCTGAAACAAGAAAAAAAAACATATTTACTACCATTTTGAACGCCTTGATGGTTTAAGTACCGGGCTATAAACTCGGGGTCCTGGGTTCGTAATAGACAAAATGACAAACTACCTTTGACAGGCAGCTCATCTCCAAGATCAAAAAAAGTAATAAAAATATTTATAAAATCTTTATATCAAAAGTCGACTCCAACGTAGATAGTTTGTACAAATCTGTAAAAAAATGTTAATTTTAGAAGGCTCGTCCAAAATTGTTACCCTTTGTTATAACGTAACAAAAAACTTACAAAGCCGACTAAACCTTTAAAAAGTTTAATGGATTCAAAATGTCTAAAATGGAGGTTAACCGACGATTTTTCCGGTCTAGACGTATTATTTTCTTTTATGTAGTCTGAATATAAAATAAACGATAACAATTTTAGTTAAGGTTACGATATTGCGATAAAATCACCACCCATCATTGTTTCGAGGAATATCTTCACATTTGTTTAATGGTACAATCAGCCACACATCTTGATACCACAACCTGTCAAATTTCCTCAATCGATATTCAACCTTATATGTTTTACAGTAAGAGTCGATTTAATAAATTTGACGGTTTTGTATACGTACGTAGGTATGTGTTGCTAATGACAAGCAAAAGGAGAGCCTACGTTGTAGTTACAACATATAAACACAGACAAATATGGCAAATCATGAAAACAAGAGAACAACAACAAAAATAAAACACAATCGTTTAACATACTTGGACGAGAAAAAACCGACTATGTTGTAAATTGCAGTGAAGAGAATTTACACGGGAAAATTACGAGAAAATTGCTTTTCTAGGATCGGTGTTGCGTGCAACCTACTTACATAAAACACCGTTATGCCTTGAACGATTGGAAGTATTCGCGAAGTTATTTGGCTGCAAGGCAAACGTGACGTCACACTGTTTAGTGAATATACTGCATTGAGAAAATTGGCAAAAGTGACAGCTTTATTAATAAACTAGTGGCCCGCCCTCACTTCGCTTCGGGACTGTAATTCAGAAACGAACCAATAGATGGCCGCTGTGCTCAATTACATCGCGCAAGCGTTTCGTGTTTTTGGTTTACCTATATAAGCCTTGTCGTTGTCTATAGAAGTCATTTCTTGATAAATAGTACAGGGAGAAGAAGATATAGATAGAGGAAGATAGATTATTATTACTAGCTTTTGCCCGCGGCTTTGCTCGCGTTAAATTCGGGGTAGCACGGAGTTCGTCGCTCCGTATTGCCGTGAAAGAATGACAAACATACAGACAGACAGATACACTTTCCCATTTATATATTAGTATTATAGATAGCTCTCATTATATATCATTTACTCTTTTGATTTTATCAAAAGTTTTTCTTATTTGCACACTTATACAAGATATGTTTTTAAACTTTCGCGTTACTTAACATAAACGAGACTAAACGCGACGAAATTAAATAAGTACATTTTAGCACTTACTGCTTACAACAGATTGAGATCAAGAAACACCAGACTTTCAATCGGGAGGACGGGTTCAAATTATCATCGGCGTGGAATCCAGTGATAAATGTAAACCGCGCAATTTTCCAATACAAATCACAACCAACCCGGATACTGTTAGTGTACTGTGTCGGAGTGACTTCACTGACAGTTTGTTTAGTGGCAGTGCAAATATCGAAAATGAGAGGGTATCTGAAGATGCACAAGCCGGGCGTAGCAGATGACGCCGTGCGCCTCCAGTTCGCTTGTGACCACGGCTGTTGTAACGCAGCCGAAACGTCAAGCAGTAAGTGCTAAAATGTACTTATTTAATTTCGTTGCGTTTAGTCTCGTTTATGTTAACCCTTAACCACCTACGTGCGGTCTCAGAGACCGCAGCTGTTTTTCAAATTCAAATATTTCCGCGTGTGAGTGGCGTACGTCAAAGCGCGTTCATGTACCTTTTCTACACACCACTGAGTGTCATGCTAGCGCTCGGCGAGTGTGTAACGTCCGCGCGTCTGGCCAGGGTAAGTAAAAAAAAATCGCCAGCGGTCTCCGTGACCGCACGTAGGTGGTTGCGTGACTTTTTTTTATAATTATTTATTATTTTTGTATTAAAGTCAAATGAGTAAAAATTACAAAAATATTATAAGATGGTTTCAGCAAGAAATCTCGGATGAAGATTACCCTTTCTGACCTATATTTCATGGGCAAAATACCTATTTGGTTGAAGTAGTCTCCAAAAATGTGTTGTCACTGTACCGAAAAGATGTGAAGGTTGAGGCATTGCAATTTTGTTTATATTTTTATTTTTTGCCTAGTTTTTTTATTTGATTTTATTTTTAGTTTATTCAAATTATTAGAAATAAGAAAAAAGAGTGAAACAATTAAGTATTTTAGAACAAAGATCTCTTTTTCGTATATAGTTATTTTTGGTGCTTTAATCCTTATTTATAGATAATATGCCATTATTATAAAACTTTTATATCACTTTTGCCAAATTTGTGACACTTAAATGAAGCAATTAAGTATAGACATGCATTTAATTTACCTGAACTATAATTTCTTATCATAGATACAAATACCAGGGGCCAATTTTCTCCGAACCCACTTTAATTGGCAAGTAAATTAGTTGACACTTTACTCGTAGGTGGTGAACGAGGCCCTTATACAACAAAACACATCCATATTCATAGCACTATTTTTGTTTTCTAGTAAGTCAGAAGGGACGAAAGGTCACTTCATTTAAGGCTCTTAATTATAAATTGTATAACTTGATCCAAACTTGTAGGTGTTATGTTTTTCTTTGACCCCAAAGGCCACCGCCAGATATGCCCTTTTGTGGTAAGTCTAAAATTAACGATTCACTCTGTAAGTCAAAGGAGTCATATTTCCAAGTTTGTAGATTGTTTTCTTGAATTTACTCAAAATTCTGAAACAAAGCTGACCTTAATTGTTATAATTATTTGTAAAATAATATTCTTTAGAAATAATAAGAACAATAGACATCAAATATTACGTCTACGCAATTTTATAGTTAAAAGTTTTCATTGAAGAAATTAGTAAATATATAAAGACAAAACGACTTAAGTACAGTGGCCAGCACATCAAGTTACAACAATCTGTCAAATTTCCTCAGTTGATATTGAACCAAACACGTTTGACATAGAAGTGAGGTTCGATTGAAGAAATTTGACAGATTGTAGTAATCCCCTTCCCCCCGAGTGGGCCTCCGGTACCCTCATCACTCAGCAAAACACAGCACAGGGGCTGCTTCACGCCGGTTTTTCTGTGAGTAAATATATAAAGACAAAACGACTTAAGTACAATAGTTTCAATTTGAGGATATTTAAACAAGATAATTTACACTAGTGCACTCGAGTAAGGTAAATATGTCCAATTTTTGAAAGTTATGTTAAGAATGTTGACTACTGATTAATAAGTATACTTATCAGCCTACACTGTCCCACTGCAGGGTAAAGGCCTCCATCATAGAACTCAAGTCATCGCTTCTATGATGGGATTAGACTTAATCACCACGCTTGCCTATAGCTTAGCACCTTAGGAAAATTTGGTTGACTCGTTGAACAGTTTCTGATGCCATGAACAATAAAAAGGTCTGGAGTACATTTGGCCGCACCAAAAGATAGACATATTTGGTAGGTAATGAAATGGAGGATGCAGGGCACGGAATTTCTCGATGTCACGCTTGGGAGAGGATTCTTACCTAAAGTAACTATTTGACACGGACGAAGTCGTAGGCAACAGCTAGTAATAAAATAAACGGATCTACTCCGGACCCCGTAACCCGGTTACTTTAAGTGTACTGTATCGGAGTGACTTCACTGACAGTTTAGTAAGTTGCAGTCAGATATCGAGAATGAGAGGGTATCCGAAGATGCACAAGCCGGCCGTAACAGACGACGCAAAGCGCCTCCAGTCCGCTTGTGACCACGGCAGTTGTAACGCAGTCGAAACGTCAAGCAGTACCTAAGTGCTAATGATATCCTCGCGTCCCGTTATACAAAGTATTTGTAAACGGATATAGACATAATTAAAACAATTGAATTTGAAATACCCATGTGACATATATCTGTGTCACTTTTTAGCACAGTTCTCTCAGATTAGGTCAACTCTACGTCCTCACGTAAAGGTCACCACACAAAGTGGCTAAATTCACACGAAGACACGCAGTATTCCATTCATTAATTATAAATGAAATATGACACCCAACTGCCATGAATCTTTGGCTTGAGTTTACAATTACCTGAATTACAGATCATTTACAACTTAACTGCCGTATAACATGCATCATCTATAGAGGTATATACTTATAATAAATCTGTGGAGAGGTCAATTCTGCACATGAATTACCTTTTCCAAATAACTATCAGGGGGTGACTGTTAGTTATCGATACGGAGTCTCTAAAAATAAAGCTGACCTTGCCCACGCTGGCTTTATTTAGACTGCTCATTGGATGTCCTATTTCCTAGCAGGATATGATGACGCTGATGGATTCCGAACTCGCTAACAGAGTGAAAACCGGACCAATCGAAAACCTTGACTAGTTTTGGCTAATATTCGATTGCTTCCTCCCAGAGGTCCATCACATACGCTAAAAGATCACCAGTTGGCCCTTTCGGCCTGAAGCGATATTGGCAGTCCTAGTCATATTACGAACTGCATAAAAGTAACTATTTGACACGGACGAAGTCGTAGGCAACAGCTAGTAATAAAATAAACGGATCTACTCCGGACCCCGTAACCCGGTTACTTTAAGTGTACTGTATCGGAGTGACTTCACTGACAGTTTAGTAAGTTGCAGTCAGATATCGAGAATGAGAGGGTATCCGAAGATGCACAAGCCGGCCGTAACAGACGACGCAAAGCGCCTCCAGTCCGCTTGTGACCACGGCAGTTGTAACGCAGTCGAAACGTCAAGCAGTACCTAAGTGCTAATGATATCCTCGCGTCCCGTTATACAAAGTATTTGTAAACGGATATAAACATAATTAAAAACAATTGAATTTGAAATACCCATGTGACATATGTCTGTGTCACTTTTTAGCACAGTTCTCTCAGATTAGGTCAACTCTACGTCCTCACGTAAAGGTCACCACACAAAGTGGCTAAATTCACACGAAGACACGCAGTATTCCATTCATTAATTATAAATGAAATATGACACCAACTGCCATGAATCTTTGGCTTGAGTTTACAATTACCTGAATTACAGATCATTTACAACTTAACTGCCGTATAACATGCATCATCTATAGAGGTATATACTTATAATAAATCTGTGGAGAGGTCAATTCTGCACATGAATTACCTTTTCCAAATAACTATCAGGGGGTGACTGTTAGTTATCGATACGGAGTCTCTAAAAATAAAGCTGACCTTGCCCACGCTGGCTTTATTTAGACTGCTCATTGGATGTCCTATTTCCTAGCAGGATATGATGACGCTGATGGATTCCGAACTCGCTAACAGAGTGAAAACCGGACCAATCGAAAACCTTGACTAGTTTTGGCTAATATTCGATTGCTTCCTCCCAGAGGTCCATCACATACGCTAAAAGATCACCAGTTGGCCCTTTCGGCCTGAAGCGATATTGGCAGTCCTAGTCATATTACGAACTGCATAAAAGTAACTATAAAAATACTTGTTTTCTCCACATTGAATTTAGAACTTTAACTCGATACACATAAGGGCGTAGATATTCAGGTAACTCGAGCAGACACTCAGGAGAAATTGAACTTCCACTCGAAATGAAGTCCGTGATAAATTTGGGGCACGCACGGTGGGGATTCACCATAATTGAGTTACCCTACATTAAACTTTTTCCCCTGGACCGTATATTGCTAAAATAAAAGGCTTCCAAAGACGTCCCGGATACAAAATTACTTTGGACCCGAGCAATCTTATCGTAGACATTGTGATTTTTCGAGATGAGGCGTTTTATATTCGACAGTGCCATTATTGAATCAGAATTGAGAAACAATGGATATTGGTTTTTGTTTTGTTTCGGTATAGTGAAGTAGTATATTCGGATATACAAACATGATGATTGGATCGACGGATACTTGACATTGTATTTGTAGCATCAGAAACTAAAAAAATAATGTGAATGTAGCCAAGAAAGCAAAATTGGCTGCAAGATACTAATAAATTCCTTGTTACTGATATTTCTACTATGGCTTGTTCTAAATGGTTTATAAGAACACGGGGTCTAAGGGACGTAACTGTTTATCGATACAGCCTGTATATGTTACATTAGTGAGTCTGACTATGCTTATAGAAGAATTCGGGCTTAAAAGTTAAATGAACACCATTCCTTATTAACTTATCTATCTGCTTCTCCGATTATTTAGGTAACTGCCTCGGTGTCCCAGTAGCTTGTAAATTACACTTTAATCAAAATTAAATCCCTAAGTCTGGAAATCTTCTAGCATCTAGCTCATGCGCTTCACTCCAGCTTCACAAAGACAAGCCAGAGGTGGGGGAGAGACAGTGTTTCCTCCGGGAATCTTGGGTGCGTGGTGTCGCCAGACACCAACAGCTCCACACAAGCTGCCCTGCGGAGACTGCACTGATGAGAGTTGTTGTTCTTCATTATAGAAGATCACCAACACTCACCAGCGGGCAATGTGGTCGTCAAATTTAAACAACATTAAAATAATATAAAATTTAAGTAAACGTCAAAAGCACAGATCATGTTTCCTTTATCAATGAAAAAAATATTTTTATTTCGTGTCTGTATAATCTGCAAACAAGATCTAGTAAATGTTTTCGTTTAAATTTATCTTTGTTTATGTTTGAATTAAGAATATTAATATTGAATGAATTAAATTGAAAAATATCAATATTTACTATGTACCGTGAATTTCGTTTTACGCAGAAGAAGAAATACTTATTCTATTTTATTTTATGAAAAATAATACTACTTATAATACCTTTATTTACTTTACAATATCAACATTCTTTATAAGTGAGTTTGTTTTCAAAAGGGATATTAAACAATGATTACTACTGTAAATGTTAGTTTAAAAATGCATGCTTAGTTGTTGAAATTTACAAATGTATCACAATTTATCAATCAATACCGATTTGGATTAATAAATGAAAAAAACATGCCATTACATAAATTATCTACATGAATTTTAGACTATAACTCCAGCATGCTATTACATAATTCGATGAGGTAATAAAACAAAAGAATTATTACCCTAGCAAAGTCTGTACTGGCTATGCGCCAAATGCAGCATACTGGCATAGCCCACTGGGCAAAATAGTTACTTTACAGTGCTCTAACCGCGAGTTAGATACGCACACTTTGTTAACTTGTGATTTGTATCGGTAATCAGTTGAACAGCAGTATAGGCTGTTTGGACAAATGAGCAGGCCTTACGAACGTTAAAAGCTGGACAGTGGACAATGGTTCAAAGCTTATTAGGATTAAGGGTAATTTTGCACTACAGCTGAGCCAGGATTGCTGAGCGCGCGCCAATTAGATTGTTTCAATTACTGAGCACATCCGCCAATAGTATTGTTTAATTTTCCTTCTGTTTCGCGGTGAAAACGCAACTTGAGAGGGAGGGGGGGATTTAGAGAGAGAGAGGAAGAGATCGCTGGTAGTTCACTATGATTAGATATGTTAGCTTACTCCAGTATTACTAACCTAACCACGTTTGAAATTTACTGAACAATTACCCACGACGGCCAAATTTTAATCATTTTTAAAAAACTGTTATCAAAAAGTAGGTATGTTTCGAAATGGAGTCCGGTTGAGATACAGATAATTTGTAAGAAGACTTATTTTTAATACAATATAAGCTTCCAACAAATTTGGATCCCTACATGCATTTGTTCAAAGTTGCATTGTGGTTTGATAAAAATCGCGTGACATTATTACTTAACACAAAAGGGAACCTCAAAATTTAAGCACTCTAAATTTCGTCCATACTCAGAAGTATCATTCAGATAAATTCTTTTGAGCGAAATTGTTTAGTTATTGATAGAGGTATTATTATTAGTTATTTACAGACGAGATAACATGGATGTAAGCCGGATATTGCTTGCTCTAAACCGGGAGCGGTTATTTGAGATGTACTAAGACTGACTTGAAAGAATTTATTCCTTTGGGTCAATAATCCTGAAGGTTGAAAGCAGATTATACAGTCAATTATTAATTACTAGCGGCCGCCCGCGACTTCGTCCGCGTAGAAAAGTAACTTTTTACCCCCCTTTTAACCCTTACAACCCCCTTTTCGCAATAAAAGTAGCCTATGTTCTTTCTCAGGGTCTAGATTATCTGTATACCAAATTTCATTTAAATCCGTTGAGTAGTTTTGGCGTGAAAGAGTAACAGACAGACAGACAGACAGAGTTACTTTCGCATTTATAATATTAGTATGGATTATCAAAAGGTGTAATTCTCTTTGTTTTCTCTTGTGGTGCCTTGCTCCTTTGTATGAGTATGTAAAATAATAAAATACATAAATTTATGACCTGCGTGTCAGCAAAGCGCAGGTATAATATAAGATTGCTTGCACAGAGATTGAAATATCATCCCATTTAAGCATCGATATCATCTCTAGGTTAACATTCCGTACTGAAAGCCAAAGAATATAATACTCTCTAACGAAAGTGGTCCCAACAACTGCAACGCTGTCAATTCGCTATCAAAAGTTCAAAAACAAAACGTTGTATTTTATTTACGACCCTAATTCATAGTGATTGGTTTTAAATTCCGAAAATGCCAAATAGCGCGCGTTTGCAAATAGTCTTCATAGGCGATTTTTCAATTAGTGAAGTTCATAAGAAAAAAATAATTCGGTTACCAAAAATGCACTTGGCACGTCACTGTTTTCCTAATAAATATTTCATAGCCACTAAAACGTTATTCTATCAGACTAGTCGAGCCTGGCAAGATGTCAGCCCAATAAACCGCCGCTATTTGGCGGCTCGCGCCTCTGTCAGATATTATTTATGACATAAGTGGGTTTAGGGCAATAAACAATTTATGACTGGCGTATGATTAAAAAATGGTATGCATTTGCAGCGGAAAAAATAGGTCATCTTCAAATTCAACATTTATTTTTGTTTTCCTTTTCAAAAGTTGTATCGTTATGAGCGATAAAACCGGCCAAGAGCGTGTCGGACACGCACATGAAAGGGTTCCGTAGTCATTAGATGGGCCGACCACTTGACATCTAAAAAATATTGAAGGTAGTTATTTCCATACATTACCATTTAGTTAGGTCAACTGCACGTCATAAGTTGGTCGAGTTGTATTAAAAAAACTATGTATGATACAGAGTCCGCTATAGTTTTCATTGAAAGTACACATGTTTTTTAGAATTATTGTAATAGTTTTTAAAATTTAAGGGGACGACGACACTCTAATTTTATCTTTGTATTATTTTCTCGAGACAGGGGGTTTGATCCACATGGTTTTACGATTTTTTTTGTTGTATTTAAAGATACATTTTTAACCCCTTACGATGGGGTAAGTTGATTTTTTTTTCGAATTAACTTTCCGTTGTATGTGAGGGGGTGAAATATAATTATATTTCCATAATTTTAGAAACCATTTTTTGGATTATCAGTATACATCTCTCCACCAATTTTCGTGGCAATCGGCGTAGAAACGGCGGAGAACGAGCCAGGACAGACAAACAGACGGACAGACATGACGAAACTATAAGGGTTCTTAGTAGAATACGGAACCTTAAAAACCGCCTTTTTGTAGGTAGGTACTGTTTATTGTTGCTGCTTCACTCAAGTACTAGTATGTTCATCTATTTCTGTGCGATAAAGAATATCAACATTTCTGTTAAGTTTTACCTATCCACATGTTTGCTTGAAATAAAATTTGATTTACTTTCCTGTTACCAATTAAAATGCAATTATGTATGCAAATGCATGAAAATGCAAATTTATTACAACGTGGAGCCCTTTTATGCTAGATGGTAACCAGAGTCTAATGATGGAGCAGAAATGTGGTTACATTACGGAAAAATATTGCAATGTGATGTTCTCTACTTAATCTCGCATCAAAAACTAAATTAAAAAAAACCATGTACTTGGTATTATGTGTAGTGTTTTAACAAAAACTACAGTACTTTGTAGTGGAATAGAAATAGAAATAGAAATATTATTTATTCAATTTAAGTCCTTATAGAACATTTATGAATGTTAAACATTATGTAAGCTACCGCTGGTTTCCGCTGGGAAAGAGTGGTTTTTACTAAGAATTAAGAAAGTAATAACAGCTTAAAAAATATTTTTATAGGTACATATTCCTTCCATATTTTGAAGTTCAGTCCTGCGAGTCTTAATAAGCAAGCCATGGCATGTTTACATCATTAGGATATAATGATAATGGAAGTAATAATCACTTTGAAATATAAAAAAGCACCATTTAGACCAGCGGTCGTCACACTTTACTCTTCAAGGGCCACATATCAACATGAACATCAGGGCCCGGGCCGCAGCATATGCGTACTAAACTGATTTCTGATAAATACGAATGTGTAGTTGACTTGTAATTAAATAAATCTACTATATCGCGGGCCACACAAATAACGTCGGCGGGCCGCATGCGGCCCGCGGGCCGCAGTTTGACGACCACGGATTTAGACGAATTGGGGGCCCTCCTTTTTAAGGTCGGTTAAAATGTATTTTTTGTAAAATAATAGAAAGGGACAGACGGGTAATAATTACTTAAGGGCGAGTTACAAAATATTCCCCCAGAACCAATATAAAACTAGGACGTTCACTGCATTCCCTATAAGGTGATAACTTGAACTGCTAAGCGTGCGACTATTTATGACGACCTCTTCACAAAATGCTGACTGTACCATCACGTATCGTTCCGCACACCTTTCACGTCGCCCGTTAGGTCAACACAATGTGGACTCAGCAGTTTCATCTTGGCATACTGTAGGAACATCACAGTAAAGTTAACAACCAATGAAAAAAAACTCTCGTTGCAAAAATACAAGACGAGACAAGTGGAGACGCACGTAAACATGAGCCATGAGTGTTTGACGACGTCGTGCTCTAAGAATTGTCTAACAGCTTAAGACTTAAAATTTCAACCTCCCTTCGTTTAGGGACTTAATTTTGCTAATTATTCCATCATTGCCGATAGATGGCGGTGGGTATCGTTTACACCGCGCAACGATGTGGTCTTTTCGGTTAACTTAAATAAGGTTGTTTATAACTAGCTGTACCTTTATAAATATTATAGAAAAAATAGCGAGTATGTTAAAGAAAGTAACTAAAACCGTCCCAAATAATAAATTTGCATGTTACGAATTTGAGTGAGATGAACTGGATACACTGTCCAGTCTTTGTTTTAATTGCCAATGACTTCGACTGCCCATCTGCTTATCTTATTATTGATAAAAGTGGTGTTTTAAACAAAAATAATCTTAATTAAGCAAAATGGTTTAACTCAAATCACCAAAAAACTGACCGTAAATGCTCTCTTTTAAAGATTCGTAAAAAGAAACTAAAGAAACATTTTAAGATAAACCTTATTGTTGTTTCTTTCACTGTGGACATCCATTTTGTCACAAAATATATTTTTGCAAAACGCTACTTTTCTGGGCAAAATAACATTTGTTTTCTATTTTTGGAAAGCTTTCGTTTATTTGAAGTAAAATCATAACTAAGGCGTCCAACGTCCATAAATTATTAAGTGCGAGGTTTACAATCTAGACTGCTGTTGGTCCAAACTTAGTCAAGATATATTCCAAGTGGTCAGCTCTTTGATAGTTACCGCAAATTCAAGTTTAGCAATAATTCTATGAGTATGATGGTTCAATTTGCTCAAGACCAGTGAAAGCGATGGTTTAGAAAGATGCAGCAATATATCATAAATTTCGATCGCACTTGGTATCAGTTCAATAATTGGATTTATAACCTAGGGGTGCCACGCTTCGGGATGAATGGGCCGGCTCGACCAGAGAGACACCACGGTCTCACAAAAGACCGCGTAAAGTGCGCCGCGCCTACGCTATGTTTCGTCGATTGAATGAGGGTACCGGAGCCCCTATTGGAGGGAAAGGGGGCTAAAGGTTCGCAGCGCACTTGTGACTCTACTTGTGTTGCAGGTGTCTCTAGGCGGCAGCAATCGCTAACGATCAGGTGATCCGTCTGCCCGTCTACTATCTATCTTATAAAAAAATCAATATCAAGGTCAGATAGAGTCATTAATTTTCTGTGTCTATTTAATCAATGGCTAAGAGTAGTTGTCAAACGTGTTTTAGGCTTCAGTTAGAAGAACATTTTTATTTTAATCGAAACATGTTTATTTTCTAGAAAGCAAATAGTTGGCAGTCTTGCAACTACGTTCAAAATGCATATTACCTAATTTGTCGTGCGCCAAGTCCATCTCTAGTCACGAGAAATACTCAACTTTACAATCGGATTACTAAAGTTTGATGTCGGTATTAATCTTACGTGCATAGAGTTATGTTTGTGTTCTTTAGAATTGCTTACAGAGTTAGTGAGTCTTTGAGATTGGAAATTCGTTGAAAGGATTATTATTTCTTAATCTAACGAGTGCTACGCGAGAGCTTATGGAGAAAAAAAAAGGTATTTAGTGGAAAGTAAATATAGGTACATATTTTGTAAACAAACTGCGCTGTGTTTCGTCAAGTGAGTGAGGGTACCGGGGAAATTGGGGGGGAAGGGAGTTAAAGGTGGTCAGCGCACTTGTGACTCTACTGGGGTGGGGACTACGGTGCGGCGACCTCTTCGTGTGTGTCAGGCGATCTGTCTGCTCGTCTACGATCTATCATGTAAAAAAAAAACAAATCTAAAGCTAACACATTCAAAGAAATGGTTTACGATAAGCATATTACGCTCCGATTTCTGTGAAAGACTTGGCTTGAGCTGCCTGTCCACCGAAGTGGAGCGGGACGAAGGGGATTGAAACCAAAAGAAGAATTGATTTGTCGCTTGTCAAGTTCGCCCCGCTCCGTTTTAGTGGGCAGGAAGCCTTTCAGCTCCGTCATTAAATTAGCACCATGTATTGCACTACCTAATTTACACATGACGTGTACCAAATTTCAGCCTGATACAGTCAGTGAATGAGGATGAATTATTTATTGCAAGATTTCACGACAAGATACATACATACGAGCTGTTAAAAATGGTGAAGTATTATACGTGTATGTTGAAAAGATACATACTAATGCAATGAAAACACGAATATTTAAATGAAAAAAGAAGTAAAGAGTCACGTTATATGCATATTCACATAAAATATTTTTATTTGCATTGTTAGCAACATCACATAAAATAAAAGACATGTTGTACACACCCACAAGTTAGGGATTACCAAGCTTGGATTTTGTTAAAATCGCCAAATCGCTGCTGGAATATGTAAGAGAGGGTAAGCGATTTGCAAATCTATGAAAAAAGGTTTCGTTTAACCAAAACCATTCAGATACGTATAAACAGATTAGCTTTTGCCCGCGGCTTCGCTCGCTACTATCAATACATATTGATACATACTGCTGATTCGCTTCTACATTTATAAAACGAACAGCTAAGGAGTGGAACTCCTTGCAGAGGTTTAGTTTTCCCGACCATTATAAGTAAACAGGCATGTTATAATCAAACTTATATAATCCTAGACCTCATCATCACTTTCCATCAGGTGCGATTATGGTCAAACGTTTGCCTAGTAGGCATATTAATAAAAAAATACTAAAATGTGTACCTACTTTGTCAAGAATGGAGCAATTATCGAGCCCTATTATCGATTAATTTACGGATAGAATCGAAAACAAAGATAATTAGTTACATTAATGCCTTCTATTACTTACCTATGACATCTAATAAGATCTTATGGTTTCCTCGTAGGGGATATCTTGAAGTCGACTCGGCAGCGGTACAAGGCGCGGTCAGTTGCGACCACGTCAATTATTCGTAGCATGGATGGCTGCGTTACTTGCCACTTCGCGCGACCCGCGAGGACGTTGTCCGCCCAGTGGGCAGATGTTGTCTTGACTCTGGCATCGTAACTGTGGACAAATAATGTTGTTAGCATACTAATAAACTTGATTTCTATGATGGAGGTATTTGACCTGAAGCAGTGGGACAGATAAAGGCTGATACAATACATTGGAATATTTATCCCCACCGGACACGTTTTCACAGGCTTTACCTGTATAAAGCTGGTAGCTATAGGCTATCAACATAATAATATTAAGGGGGTTGTAAGGGGTTAAAAGGGGGGTAAAAAGTTACTTTTCCACGCGGACGAAGTCGCGGGCGGCCGCTAGTTAAATATAATGCTAAACACCCGTTAAAGTTAGGTCGTTTTAATGCTTAAGTTATTTTAATGTAACACGAATAAAGAACCTTTATTATGTTAGATCATCAAAATAAACAAAATTAAAATCAGCTGTGTCATGTATTATTGCATAGTAAATATTTTTTTTTGTTTTATTTGTGCTTATTCGGCTTTATTTGTGTTAGGCACCTATTCAGTATTAAAACAAGCCAAGTCAGTTTAGGAAACTACATTTTCTAAGTTTTCTTGGGTCTGAGTGTTCTGGGTTGACACCTCCATTTAATTAATGTCATCTGGTACTCATTGTACATGGGTTGCCCTAGTTTGAGACCAGGTTGATTGGTGTTTGTCAGGCACATGTATTCATTTGTTAAACTAAAATTTAACGGTGTATTAAGAAAATGCTTTATAAAATAAATAAATAAATAAAACTTTATTGTAAAATCATAGGAACAATGAAATCAAGTAAGAGTCTACTTATACTAAGGGAGCAATTTTTAGTTCGCTGCCTAAACTATGAACTATATGAACTATTTATGAAAAAATCGTTTGGAAGTTAACATTTAGACACATTTTGAAAATCAAAAGAATATTTTTTATTTTTCTTAGAATTCGTGACAATACATGCAGTGGCACCCATTCTTTATTTAAAGACAGTTCACACGCCCAACTATAAGCTTACTACGCGCAAAATTTCATTGGAACTCCCACGGACGGGACGGCTGGAGAATGCTCAGCAGGTTTTTCCTTTCCAAAAATAACTACCCTAAGTATAGAAGAATCTTGCCTATAAATCACTAGGTCTGTTTTTTTTTTGACAGCCGAAAGGAGACACTACCACAAAATAATTTTGTGACACTACGTACATATGGCTTAGTGCAAACTTACACTAACTACTGATGATAGTTAGTGCAATTGTGAACCATATATCGTAGGTGGCTTAGTTCTGAATTGTACTAACTGTAGTTAGCTAGCAATGGCGTCACGGCGTCGACTTACATTGGACTTAACACCGTCCTTATGTGTCAGACAAAAGTGCTATTTTGCACTGAAGAAAGAGGAGGACAACTGGACATGACGCTGTCTGATTTTTTTTAAACTTTTTGTTTATTGTATGTGTACCTAGATTTATATATCTACTAAGTTATGTGACCTTTAATTTGTGCAATGAAGATCTCTATCTGTTTATGTTTGTTTGGGTGGAATTTTACAGTTGATTTTATAAGAAAGATTTATTTATTCAAGGTATTTAAGAGATAAGTTAGAAGGTTATTAGTACCTTTACAAATAATTGTTATTATTCCATTGTGAACTGTGCAAACGAGATTCGATATAATGAGCATTCGAATCTACCAATGACTATTGTTAGTATCGAAACAAAGGATTGCTATATAACAGCAATTAATTATTAACATTTGTGAATTATTATTGTACCTTAATTAACGCTGTTTATATTCAGAAATTAAATAAACCCTTTATCTGAACATAACGTGGCGTGATGCAATTCAGTTTTACATCACCTGTAAATGAAATCATAGGAAAACCAAATAATTGACATAATACTACAGTTCAATATTAATCGTGAGAATTGAATAGTAACGCATAATAAATAAATAAAAATCTATCCTTTTTAAGAGAATGAATACCAAATATATATTTATTGTAGAAATTTAAAAAAAAAATCATTCATAAATATGGGTGGGTCGTTAGAGTCACACATCAAAGTATACACAACTGTCAAATTTCTTCAATCAACTCTCATCTTACAGTCATACACATTAGGTTGAATATCTACTAAGGAAATTTGACAGGTTGTGGTAAAAGCTTCTTCACAAAATTTCTTGCAACTCCTTTTTTGATCGAACCATCTTAGGAAGCCATTAACGAAAACAGGTTAATCACGGCGAGGCAAAAATTCAGGCATGGATGGCGTCCATCAAAAGATTAATGTTTAAAACAGGGCAAATATATTGAGCAAATAACCGGGAGAGAGCAACGCTTCAGAATGAATCGACCGGAGTGATACCACGACCTCACAGAAGATCGGCATAAATCAGCGCCTGCGTTGTATTTCGTCGTGTTACCTGAGCCCCAATTTGTGGGAAAGGGAATTATAGTTTGGCAGCACACTTGTGAATCCACTGGTGATACTGATCTACTCGTATGTGCGACGGCGATCGCTTACCATCAAGTGATCCAAATGCTCGTTTGCCACCTATCTTATAAAAAAAATTAAGAACAGTAGGTAGCATTATTTTTGTATTTATCGGCTTCCGCATTGTCGTGAAGGACAATGCGGAAGGTAGAAGGGAGAAGGTGGTATCAGGTCGTGAAGCCTTTTGAAGGTATTTTTAACAATCGAAATCTAAAATGAAAGTAAATCTATACTGCTAATACTACAATACCTATTTTTGACTCTGCATTTTCCGCATAAAAATACTCGAAACCTTAGTTACCACCCCTACCCCATAAGCACTTTATTACACTTCCATTTACTTACCTTTTGACGTTAATAAATGATAAAAATGTAATACACAAAGACCGCATATCATAATATTATGGTAATAAAGATGACAATAAACGTTAAGTGTATTGAAACACCTCATAAATATTTTATGAAAACGGGCGCAAGGCGTTTTCCAACTTTTATAGAAAGAACGACTCCATGTATTTCAACTGCTTATCCACATTTAATGCTTTTTTTTATAGGTGGCAGACGAATCACCTGAATCACATGATGGTAAGCGATATCCGACGCCCTGACACCTGCAACAATAGTAGAGTCGCAAGTGCGCTGCCAACCTTTAACCCCTTTTCCCCCTAATGGGCCTCCGATGCTCACTCAGCGAAACACAGCACGCCACTACTTCACGTCAGTCTACTGTGGGCGGTGGTATTACTTAAGTCAAACCGGCCCATTCATGTCGAAGGGTGACTCTCTCACGGTCAAGCGGATGGCTCGCTTAAGAAATATTTATTCGTAATCGGACGCAACTACAACAACTTACTTACTGTCTGAACCAAGAGACGGCATTTCACTGAGTGAGTAAGGGTACCGGAAGCATAATCGGGGGGAAAGGGGGTTCAAATGTTATCAGCGTACTTATGACTCCACTGTTGTTGCGAGTATCTATCGGCTGAATTGCTTACCACCAGTTGATCCTTCAACTCGTCTGCCAACTATCACATTAAAATACAGGGTTCCACAACGTCCTAATTAATGACTGTACTTTTCAATTGTAACGTACAAACATATTGTAACATCTGATGTCTGCACTACTTACTAACGTAAAAAGACTCAAGTTGCATTGACCCCTTTCTATGTGAGTGAGGTTACAACCATAAGCTAGTTGTTTAATAAATAGACTGAATTTAAATTAAGCTATAAAGTTTTATCAGCTTTTACCGTGTGGGTTATGAGCCTCATAACCACTTATTAATTTTATTATCATTATGATGCCGCTGTGGGGCGCTCCTTTATCCGTTTATAATTTAACTTATTATGTAATAGACTTTATTATTTAAGTGCAGCTGACCGCTATGTATCAGAAAAGCTTTTAATAGCGACTTTTCCAAACAGATAAGTAAAGTTTCTTTAAACAAAATCATAAGTTAACCTTTATGAAATAAGATTTTGATATGTTGATACTTTACAACATAACTAGAAAATATGATTACCGATCAATCAATGGATTAAGTCCCTGTTGATTTATATCCCAGAACTTACTCTGGTACTAATCCTTAGGTCAGAAGTCCAATGAGTCATAGGGACTCCTACAACACCACGGTGAACTGACCGCAACCAAAATAATTGGTTATTGCAGCCAATAGAGAGTTAGTTTAATGTTTCTTTTTCTTTCTGACGATAGTAGTCATTGTATTAGTTTTCTTGGCTTGATTTTGATGAAAGTTCTATTTTTAGCGTTATATTATTTTATTTTTACCTGCTACAAAAATAATAGCTAATACAATGTTCCAACAGTTTCAAATACAACTGCATTTCTATCAATCAGTCACTGCATTTTTGTTTTGTTCATATGTAATAAAAAGCAGTCATCCACTTTGTACCTGTGTAACAAAATAAATTTGACGTAATTTACAAAACAGACACAACATCTATTGTTACAGTTTAAAACTGAATTCATTCAAAACATTCAATAATAAAACTATAGACAAAGCAATCCATCTTTTGAAAAATAATAAACTCTAAATGTGGAATAAAAGAAAATTCGAACGCAAGACGGTAACCCGTTCCGCTAAGCGAGATTCATCAATCATTATCGACACAGGTCTGAAAGACCTATACAAAGAACATGATATTCGTCATAATCCGTCAAAGGGACGTGGAACCGTCACCCACAACAAAAATGTATCTGCGATAGTGATATGGGATATTAATAAGTATAAACATTTGCACTTATCGCAAGAGTTTAAGGCACGGGGAGTAAAATAGATAATAGTGACATTTTCAGGTTTATTGTACCCTTTTTAGGGTTCCATACCTCAAAAGGAAAAAACGGAACCCTTATAGGATCACTTTGTTGTCCGTCTGTCCGTCCGTCCGTCCGTCTGTCAAGACCCTTTTTCTCAGGAACGCGTGGAGGTATGAAGCTGAAATTTATATCAATTACTCAGGTCTACTGTCCCTTGAAGCTGTGAAAAAATCAAACTTCTAAGTCAACGCAATCAAAAGATACAGCCGTTTATGCCGCAAATTTTCGACACTTGCAAGGGAATCAAAACCTACAGGTTGCTTCCCGTGAACTCAGAATCTTGAAATTTGATGCGAAGCAACGTCTTATAGCATAGATAAAGGAAAAATTACGAAAACCATAAATTTTTAGTTACATCACAATAATATTTTTTTTTTTATTAATTTGAAACTTACTACCCATTTCCTCATAAACGCGTAAATGTTGAAATTCATACCAAATTCTCAGGTTTATTATACCTTTAAGTTGTAACAAAATCAAACTTCTATGTCATCGCAATCAAAAGAAACAGCAATTTAAGTTGCATATTTTGAAACTCGTAAGTACTCGCAAGGGAATCAAAACCTAAAGGGTACTTCCAGTCGACCTAGAATCTTGAAATTTGGCATGAAGCAACGTTTTATAGCACACATAAAGAAAAATTCCGAAAACCTTAAATTTTTAGTTACATTACAAAATATATATTTTTTAATAAATATAAACTTATTAAATTTATGCTCCTCCATCTTTCCCCATTGTAATGTTATGAATTTCATTTTGCAATAAAAATACCATAGTTATGACTCGATTGTCATAATGAACGAACTTTGTAAACCTTGCAGGTTTGTACGGAACCCTCGGTGCGCGAGTCCGACTCGCACTTGGCCGGTTTTTTATATTTCCCACAGTTAAGGCCCTACAACGATTTATTTGATTTGAAGAGACTCCGCCCATTCCCCCCGCACACCTCATGCAACACTCGTAACTTTGTCACTTGATTCGCGTCAAATCGCACTTTCGCATGCGCGGTCACAGTAAATAAAGCAGTAAGGACATTGTGTCTGTGGTATACACGTCCGACGTCTATGAAATATCGTATTCTTTTTTCGAAATTATTTACTTCACAAATTACGTACTTTCTGGATCGGTACCGCCCAGCTTAGTGAAAGTCTATGAAACATAGCATTCTTTTTTCAAACTTGCCTACTTCATAAATTACATACTTTCTTGATGGGTGCCGCATACTTAGTGAAGTCATTGCGGACTACAAAATGAGATTCGAATCGATGAACGATAAATAAAAAATAAAATGATAGGATATTTGACTAAAATTGAAAAATAAAATAATAGGGTATTTGATTAGTCAATTAATACCCTATTATTAAGTTAAGTTTAATGTATAGAGATTAGTCTCTATCCATTATACTTTACTTTTCTACACATTAAACTTTATCAAAATATTGGTAAAAAGGAACCATTAGCCAAAATTTTCAGTTAAAAATATAACGTCTAGCTGGTTTTGTAAGCATTCAAAGTTTCATGGGAAAGTCCATTTTTAAAGTATAAAAATTCAACAATTACCTAAATATCATTGAACTACCAATACATTTTACCCCAACTATTACTATAAAAACCATTTATGTATTTATTACAAGAAATATTTGATATGGCTACCAAACAAAATTTACTAGATGCGCACACAAGATACAAAAAGTGTGACGTCACTCGTCAGTAAGTAAGTAAGTAAGTAAAATATTTACTGACCAAACAAAAAGAGATACAACACAACAGTAGTAAGACACAGAATACATAATAAGAAGTAGGTACATACGAGAAACGGAAAGGAACATTAAGTGCTTACATACATAGACAGATAGGTGGTCAATAAGGTCCAAACTCAGCATATGCTGCAGCTGCTTCATTCAAGCCACTGCAGCGCTAGTTTTCAGTATGGACCTTGAGTGACGTTTTATAAATGAACGAATGAATGACACGCACATGAAACAATACAACAGATAAACCAAAAAAACAAACAACAACAATGACACTTAGAAAAAAAGTATTAAGAAAAAAAAACTGGAACAAACAACAAATAATAAACACACAATATACAAACCATTATAATAAAAACTAGTGGCCCGCCCTCGCTTCGCTTCGGTATTTTAATTTTTTGAACGAAGTAGAATTCACAACAATCAAAGTAATTAACAAAAAGAAATTTTACTGATACTTATAGGAATGATAATTTTGGTGATCGTAAACCTTAATGAAGATATCTCATAAAGATTTGATTTAAAAAATGCTGGAAACTCCATAACTTTACTTTGTCAAATTTTATCAGTTCCCCCGTTCACCCCTATAGGGGGGGTCTTTTATAAAATTTTTATGCAAAGCCTAAATACCAATTTTCAAGATTCTAGCTTCAAAAAATGACAATACTTCGTTTCAACCCCCTTTTCCCCCCTTTTAGGTTGAAGAAAAAAATAACGAATTCACTTTCATTACATTTGTATGCAAAGCCCAAATACCAAGTTTCAAGAGTCTAGCTTTAAAATTGACAATACGGCGTTTTATCCCCCTTCCTCCCCTTTTTAGGTTGAAGAAAAAAATGCCGAATTCAATTTCTTTACATTTGCATGCAAAGCCCAAATACCAATTTTCAAAGCTCAAGCTTTAAAAGTGACGAATTTTCTATACGACGTTTTAACCCCCTTTCACCCCTTTGTAAGCTGAAGAAAAAAAAATGCTGAAATTACTTTCATTTAATTTGTCTGGAAAACCCAAATACCAATTTTCAAGATTCTAGCTTTAAAAATAATAAATCTCCGATACATTGTTTTAACCCCCATTTCACCCCTTTCTGGCTTGAATTTAAAAAAAAACTAAAACAGGTCAATTTTTATTTTTAATAAACAACCATAATCCAAATTTTCAAATCTCTAACATCAAAATTGAAAGACTTTCATACAAACGTAAACCCCCCCTTTCACCCCTTTAGGGGGTGAATTTCGCAAAATCCCTTCTTAGTGCGCGCCTACATAGTAAGAACTACCTATGTTTCAAATTTCATGATTTTAGGTCCAGTAGTTTTGGCTGTGCGTTGATAGATCAGTCAGTCAGTCAGTCAGTCAGTCAGTCAGTCAGTCAGTCAGTCAGTCACAGGCCGAGGCGTTACCTCTTTATTAATAGTATAGAATAGATAAGAACCAATGGCCAACATTTTCAGTTAAAAATATAACGTCTAGCTGATTTTGTGAGCATTCAAAGTTTCATGGGCAAGTCCATTTTTAAAGAATAAAATTTAAAAAAAATAATTATATCATTGAACTACCCGTACATTTTCCACCAACTTTTATTATAAAACCCAAACAAAATTTACACAGAAGTTTGAGTTGTGACGTCACACTTCAATAGACATTTGTACAGAGCGTTTTTGGAATTGCCCAAAATATGTGCTCTCAAAGTTGTGATATCTCAGCTAATTCAAATGAGAATCAAGTGATTCTTTCAACAATGTTTCTTAAATTGAGGCATCTTTTGAAATGGGTTTACATAAAAAAATATAGTCAAATACCCAAAGAGCTAAATCACGCTAAATCGTGAAAAACGATAGCATAATCTGTGACATGAGCGACAGTGAACTTGACAGCCACACCCATTCCGGCCACATATCGGTTTATTAAAGATAAACTAGAGTTCATAACTAAAAAACCAATTTTATTTTCATGACAACAAATGACACTGACTACATAAGTCGACTTGACACATAGCTAGGTGTCACTCATAGACCAATTCATATAAATAAGGTCTAACTATAAAATTTACCTCAACACTCCCTCTAAATTTTAACTCCCTACAGATGCTCCCTCTTAATGTTAACTTACTTTCAACTCCTCCTTAATGTTAACATTTTTACAGACAGGTTTACAAATACTTAAACACTTCAAAACCTAACATATTTAAGTATAACGTAAGACCTGTCATTGTGACCCAAATCTTTTCTCTTTCTCATGTTTCTCAATTCTTATTTTTCTTTTCTTTTTACGTGTTTTTCTTTTATTTCTACCAGCTTCAATATCATCGTATGTTCCAAATTCATATGTACATTTCGCATCTATAGTCTTTTGGTTTTTCCTATTTACATCTGTCCATGTCTTATTTTCTTCTCGTCCTTGCTTACTCTTCTTTTTCCTCTCATCTTTTTGTTCTTGTTTTAAATCTAACTTTTCTTGTACTGGTTTGTTCATTTCTTTATCTTCATTTTGTTTAACATTTACCTTATCCTTTTTCTGACCATTACTTCCTTCTTCAAAATCTATTATAACTATTTCCTTTCCTGTTTCTTTATGCTCCACTCTCCCATAACAAGTACTTTGGTCATTTTGTACTGTGTTGCACATGTTGTACACTGTTTTCATATTTAGTACAAAAATATTATTTTCCTTTAGTTCTGCCGTCATGAGCAATTCATTCTGGGCGTATATAAGAGCCTTCAAATGTTTCTTTACAATAGTATATCTTTTCCGAATGACAGCAGCTTCTGACAACAAGTTTCTTCGCAATTGAGGCACAAATAATACATTTTCTAGCTTGCTGACTTCCCATTTGTTATTAATTAATCTTTCTATTAAAATGCATCCTTTTCCTTTTACTTTTAGAGTTTCTTTGTTTCCTAAACTCACTGACGACTGACATTGTACCAATTCCGAAAAATATTCTTTTCTATATGTCATATGGGCAGATGTTCCACTGTCCATTATCCACATATCTTCTTCTGCTACATTTATACATTTTGTCTTCAACATTAAATGCTAACATTGCACCTTCCTTATGAGGTTTTCTTATATTCTTTGATTTCTGTTTGGGGGCACGACAATCTTTTGCAAAATGGCCACGCTTCCCACAATTGTAACAAATAAAACGGTGTTGTTTTTCACCAGAGTAATTGTTCTCTCTATTTGTTTTCATGGATGGTGCAGCATATGGCTTCTTTATGGCACCTTGTCTTGCCACCAACAATGCTATTTCATTTTCTTCTTCCACACTCAGGCTGGCTTCTTCGTCCAACAATCTAGCTGTCAAATTGACGATAGTTTGATTCTTGACATCGAGAGACATCCATGCCTGTCTAAGTGATCTATACTTCGGAGGCAATGAGCTCATTATCTTTGTCATGATAGCATTGTCACTAATTTCTTCACCCCTCTCTTTTAATTGCTTGGCCAAACTTTCTACCTTAGCAATATGATGAGCAATACTATCTCCTATTGACATTCTGTAATTGTAAAAACGCTCATGTATCATCATCTTAGTCAGTTCTGACTTTCGTTCGTAGATAGACTCAAGTTTAGTCATAAGCTCTAACGCAGTTTCACAGTTTTCCACGAGTGCAATTTGCTTCAAGTCCATGGCCGATATCAAGATGAACATCGCCATTCCGTCATCTTTGTTCCAATTACCATCGTCTTTATCGGGTTTTGGCGCATTGATGTTCAGACCCTTAGCACGTAGGGCACATTTCATTTGAAATTTCCACTGCTTAAAATTGGTGCCGTCGAACTTTTCGACATTCATTTTTCCGACATCCATTATCGGAATACAATTGACGCGATTCTATATTTCACTATCAATTCTCTGCTCTTAATTTATCGTAACAACGTGCTTTCCCATAACCTGTTCGGTTTTATTAAAGATAAACTAGAGTTCATAACTAAAAAACCAATTTTATTTTCATGACAACAAATGACACTGACTACATAAGTCGACTTGACACATAGCTAGGTGTCACTCATAGACCAATTCATATAAATAAGGTCTAACTATAAAATTTACCTCAACAACCCCGACCACATTTTGCCACGTATCGGTCTGTACCTCTTGGGCAATGATAAAACAATGTTATTATTCATTAATACTGAACAAAATCAAAGTATGGATGAGATCTGCCATGACAATAACACTACTGAGCAAGCTAAAGTATAAAATTGTGAGAGATGGTGTATTGGTGTGCTTGTATAGTGTTTGAGTATCTGGCGTCAAAGCAGGAGGAAAGAATGTGTTGCACAGTAGCCATTACTACCCGTGCGGATAAACATTGGGATTAGAAATTAAAACGGCGAAACTATTCACTTCTCGCTCGCACACTATTTGCGTCTATACTCGCACGACTGACAAAAAAAAAGCTGCGTTTTAATAAAAATATGTGAGCTAGACGCGCTCTCAGTTTTGAAGCTTTCGTTAAAATTGTCTTTTTTATGAGATAGGGGGCAGACGAACAGACGGATCACCTGATGGTAAGCGATTACCGCCGCCCATGGATCCCCGCAAAACCAGAGGAGTCGCAAGTGCGCTGCCGACCGACCGGACCGCTAATATATGTATCCCATCAAAAACAATACTCGACAAAAAAACCAAGTCTCCCAACTACCGTAAAAAGTGGTGAGATCCATGTTTCGCCAAGTCGGTTATTCATTTATTGATTTGGCAATCACACAATATATCTCACAAGCAATGCATTAATTGATTCGGTTGTTTAATGTGATTGCCATTTAATGTGAAACTAACGATTAAAATTTCTATGAAAATAAATCTATAATCGAATTGAGCCATAAAAGGACAACTCTAATCGTTCTCACCAAAAAGGCCGACTTTCGATACTGTTTTAGCTATATTTACTGTGGCACGGTCAACACACGTCATCAGAAACGAATTAGGATACCACGGAGACGCAACATACCTACTTAAAATTTAAAAAGGTAAAAAATGAGAGCCGATAAAATATCCCAACTAATATTGAAACTTCGTGAGATTAACTCCTTGGATTCCTCTGTAGCATGCTATTGTCGCAGGAGTTCGAACGGCAAGGTGATCTGAACGGGTAGGTTGTTGAGAGGTGCGATGTCCCTGATAACGTCAATATATGCTTTGCGTCTGATAACGTCAATTGAAATCACGATTCCAATTCTGTAATTTTGACCGCTGTTGTGACAATTAACTTTGCTCCTATACTGTCGAAGTGCACGAAGGTTCTACGTTCTTCTGACAGACAACATCGAAAATTCATGAACAGCCTCGTTAAGTGCTGATGTATGCTGATGATATGGCGCTGATAAAGTTTTATCAAAAATTGAGTCACGTAGCGACTCCAATGTTGGTCTTTGTTCTTTTGCAGATTTCGTTTTTCTGACTAATAATTACATACTTCAGTTTGCTCGCAACTGGCATAGGTCCGTCGTCTAAGAGAGCTGTCGCAGCACTGAGCAGGTGAGAACACGGCTACACAATTATACTCAATGGTCATCTCAATAAAGTCGTGAATACGTTGCACCCAGATTCTATCAAGTTGCTCAAAGATGTCGACAAAATCACGAAAAATTAATTACGTATTTATAAAAAAACTAGGCTGAATAACAAAATTCTGACACATGCCAGACATCAGTATTTATAATATCTACTAATTAAAGGAATTTCCGATTGAATTGGTAATCTCGCTCAGTAAATATCTGGAGAAAACGTAATTTTTAGAGGTATTTTCAAATCGAAAAACTATCGAACCAAACTCGCCAAATCGTGTTTCTAAAACATTACAGACTTTATTGCAGCTGTGGTAGTTCGTACATCGGACAAACGAAGCGGACAATCGCAGAAAGAGTCAAAGAACACATCGCAGCTGTAAAAAAATCGACAGACTAACAAATCGGCAGTAGCAGAACATCTGTTGGGAAGCGGTGTTAATCATTGGATGGAGTTTCACGCGCCTAAAATCCTCTCTACTGATCGTCATTACCACACGAGATTGGTACGTGAAGCGATTGAGATTAAGAAATACCGGAATTTCAATCGTGAAGACGGGTTCAAATTGTCATCGGCGTGGAATCCAGTGATTAATAAGTGTAAACCTCGCCATTTGCCGTTACAAATTACATCCAACCCAGATACTGTAAGCGTAGTGTGTCGGAGTGACTTCACTGACAGTTTATTTAGTGGCAGTGCAAATATCGAAAACGAGAGGGTATCCGAAGATGCACAAGCTGGGCGTAGCAGACGACGCCGTGCGCCTCCAGTTCGCTTGTGACCACGGCTGTTGTAACACAGTCGAAACGTCAAGCAGTAAGTGCTAGAATGTACTTATTAAATTTCGTCGTGTTTAGTCCCGGTTATATGAAGTATTTGTATAATGCAACGCGAAAGTTTAAAAACATATATTACAGACTTAGATAAAGGTATGAATTAATGTTCACCTTAGTATCAGATTGTACCGTCTCCCAGGGACCTGGCAAAGCCACAATGAAGGTAAGGTTTTTTTTTTATGTAGCCCCTTAACGCCGCCGCTAGTCGATGGTTTTTTTTTAATTATGAGATAGGAAGCAAACGGATCACCTGATAGTAAGCGATTGCTGTGGCCCATGGACAGAAGTAATACCAGTAATGTCACAAGTGAGCTGCAAGATATCGTTGCACCTGCACATTTTGGATAGTTTCTGAAACGTGTAACCATGATTTAGTTGGTCTGGTTCCCCTGTTAAACGGTTGCGAAGGTCACTTAGCAGTCATCATCATCATTTCAGCCAATAGACGTCAAATGGGCATAGGCCTCCCCCAACGTTCTCCACACAGAGCGGACCTGTGCCACCCGCTGACTTGTGCCAAGGGACTCCCGGGACCTTTACTAGATCGTCGGTCTACCTGATGGGAGGCCTGCCACGACTGCAGCCTCCACCCCAGAACCTTTCCACCCCAACGGCCGTCTGTTCTCCTCGCAAGGGCACATTGCGAGGAGAACAGACGCCCAATGCCACTTCAGCCAAGCAATTCTTTGGGCTGTCTGCGACCTAATATAACATACATAGCAGTCGCTTCAATGTAATTACCAGACTCCCCAAATCTAAATCATTGTCTAAGCGAAATTGAGGCTCCAAAGCGATACATGTGGCTTTTATACCGATCTGTTTTTTTCTGCCAATTACGTCGAATTTTCCACATCAAAAGTATATTTCGAGATCTCACGAGCACGACAATCAAAATATTCCGTTGGTAATGACGAGTCAGCATTTTCCACACACGAACTTGCCCACTCGACTATCCACGTTATGTGCTAAGTCATACACCTACCATTCAACCAATTTTCCGATAGATTGGGGTGTTTCGTCGGCAAACGAGGGTCCGACCGAAAAACGTCACCGATTTTATGGTCGGTGACGTTATATAATCATTATATGAGGCATACTAGTCTAGTCATGGTCTTAATGGAATAGAGACAGCTTTATGGTTGGCATAAAAACGCTTGGAAATAGTGCCGACCTTTCTCAATGTCTAAATACTGAGTATATTATTCGTAATGCGAAAAGTTTACTTATACAAAACATAGCATAATATACCTACTTATAGTTGCGTGTAAGTGCTAATTAATTACATTGTTATGAAAGTCATTATTTTGTCATTTATCACAAGCAATAATTTATAATTTTAGCCGATAAAAGTAGGTAGGCAGCGGCATGACAGTGCTTCAGCATGTCGATGTCTATGAGCTTAATAATATAATATAATCCTATCATAGTAGCAATGAAATGGGAAGAAAAAATAGAGATCCGCATACAGAACGCATTGCGATGCAGCGCAGCCTTACACAAGGTGTTGGTGTCCAAGCTTCTAAGTAGAAGCACTAAAATCCGTATTTATAAAACCGTGATACGGCCCATCCTAATGTACGGTTGCGAGGCTTGGACGCTGACGCTAAAGGAGGAGAATAGGCTTCTGGTCGCGGAGCGGAAGATTTTGCGGAAAATTCTTGGGCTCTTCCTCAGACCTGATGGTAGTAGGAGAGTTCTTAAAAATGCCGAGATCGAGGAGCTTGTGTGTCAGCCTAACATAATCGGGGAAACAAAAGCTCACAGACTCCGATGGCTTGGCCACGTGGAAAGGATGGGTGAGGATCGCAGTGTCAAGAAAGCCTATCTGGGCCGGCCAACCGGCCGACGTCCGGTCGGCCGCCCCAGATATCGCTGGGATGACGTCGTGCAGGCAGATCTTCGCGAGCTGCGAGTCAGCGACTGGCGTGGAGCTGCGATTGATCGAGACCAGTGGAGGAGTCTTGTATCGGAGGCCAAGACACACTTTGGGTCGCTGAGCCATCGGAGTAAGTAAGTATAGTAGCAATGACTTAGTTTCTATGCAGGCCTTTGTCTGCAGTGGGACAGTATAAAGGCGGATACTTTACTTTTACGTTTTGATGTCACACTTGGCTATGCTATGGGCGGCCGCAATCGCTTTCCATTAGGTGATTCGTCTGTTCGTCTACCACCGAAAAACAAAAGAGATCCTCTAGCTATATTTATAAAAGTATTATCTAAGAGGTGTTGTGAGTTAAACTTTTTTACTGTGTCAACACTGTAGTAGCTTTTCGGGCGCAAAGAAAATTTTACGCGTATTATTTTTATATTATTTATGAAAACTGAAGTAGCGACGCCCTTAGCTAAATTTGTTTACCGTCTAAACATTGAGTCGAAATTTTGTTTGCGAATTGATTTGTTATTGCAATATGTTAATTTTGCACCAACTCGGTTCTCACAGATACGGGACTTTCAGTTTTATTGCTGTTATCAGCTAGGGGCAAGTATCGTGGGTGTTATTATAACCAATTTAATGGTTTATTAATATTTTTGCCAATCTAAGGTATTTGCTCTAAAAATCGGCTACGTGTGAGAAGTACTGTGGCAGTGTCTTTCAGGCAATGTAAAACAGTTTTCTTTTTATATGAACGGTGGCAGACAAGCAGATGGATTTTTTTTTCTATTAGGTATTAAGTGGAGCCACTTTTTTTTCTATTAGGTATTAAGTAGAGCCATAATGCGGCTTATAAAATACATCTACTTACCCAGTTTCAACAGTATGGCTTTTATTGTTTCGGAAAAATATTGCTGCGACATACGGACGGATAGACAGACGTCTACAGACATGGCGAATCTAGAAGGGTTTCGTTTGTTACCATTTGGAACCCTTAGAACGCTAATTAAAATTGAGAGATAGAATATTGGTATGTTTATCATCTACGTCTGCCTCAGTGGCGCAGTGGTTAGTTCGTCGCACTTTAAAGCGACTGCGCTTGGGGTCCCGGGTTTGATCCCTGGGACCGACCAAGTTTTTCTGTTCAGAAATTCAGTGTCAGGACGAAAGATCGTGTCACTGGTGTCCCACCGAAATATGAGGGTAAGGGAATAGCGAGTGCACATGTGTTTGTGCACACACTTGTGCAGTATAAATGTCCTGCGTCGATAGCTGATCGTTGTGATTGGCCGCCCTAGCCGTGTCATTGGTTAGGAGGACATATACATACGTGAGATGTAATAATCCTATAGTAGAAGGGTAATTCGTCGAAAATATAAAATTTTGCCTAATTTCCTTGGTACATGTAAAACATTTTTTTTTCGTAAATTTCTGTTCCATTTAAGAAAGAAAAAGGAAAACGGTACTAAATTTTCTAAAAGGGGTGTCACAAAAAGTTACAGAACAAAAGTTATAGGGTGATGAAATTTTGGTAGCCAAGGAAATTAGGAAAAGGCCATTGAAATTATAAAACCAATACAAGAAAATTATGGGGTGTCATGGAAATTAGAAAAAAAACTCTTTGTTGTGATATTTTTTATTAATTAAGTACTAAAATCACTTCGATTTGTAGCAAAGAACATTTATATTTAAAAATGATTTTTTTCTTAACATGATTGATAAATTAAATTATCTCTTTTAATAATCACTAGCGGCCGCCCGCGACTTCGTCCGCGTGAAAAAGTAGCTTTTTACCCCCCTTTTAACCCCTTACAACCCCCTTTTAGCAATAAAAAGTAGCCTATGTTCTTTCTCAGGGTATAGATCATCTGTATACCAAATTTCATTTAAATCCGTTCAGTAGTTTTGGCGTGAAAGAGTAACAGACAGACAGACAGACAGACAGACAGACAGACAGACAGACAGACAGACAGACAGACAGACAGAGTTACTTTCGCATTTATAATATTAGTATAAAGTATAATAGTATAATATAAAGTATAATTAGTATATAATATTAGTATGGAGTATGGATTTTTAACAAAAACAAAATAAATCTTGACTTCTTAACATAAATTGGCACTTATTGAGATTAATCAAAATATTAGTCTTATAATTTAATAAAAAATATATATTTATTATTTAATATAATAAACTAAATCAAGTGCTTATTATACTTAATTTAGATGATATTAATTTAAGGAGCTAAACATAATCTTGCCATCTAATTGAAATGTGGGCTCTTCAAGGACTCTGACAATCGAGCTTATAGTGATTATATCAGTGTCACTGTGATCAGGCCAATTATATAATTGACCATCAATGTGATCTAAAAAAATTACGTGATAATCACCCAGTCTTATATCTACCACTGACGCAACTAACAGTTTGACACCCATATATGTTTTGAGTTCTACTAAAATCCAAGACCCAAGTTTAACTGGATTATTTTCTATAACATTTAAAAATGCATGATTGTAATTTTCACTATCACATGCGTTAGCACCGTCTACTAACGATGATGTTGCAAACACATTGTTGACGCCCGATGTTCGAGTATTTTTAGGTCTTTTCAGATAGAACTTTAATTTTCTTACTTTCGTTAACTTGGGTTTTAGGGCGTGCTGGATCTTCAATATTATAAAGCCCTAGATGGTTTTCGTGACAGCATTTAATAGCCTTTGAAAAGCAGTCTTCATCAATGCAAGACAGTGTGCGCAAAGTTACACTGTTTCTGCTTTCTGCATTCCAGACTGCTTGGTGTACCTTTAATGTCCCAGAAAATCCTGGTAGCTTTGGCAAAAGCAAATCCTTTTCTAAAATATTGTATTCGTCTATAACTTCTAATAACACACCATCAACTTTTTCTTTTAAAATTTGAACTAAGTCATCTAAATTTCTTATGTCATTCCCGTATGAAACGTGTTTGTCTGCAGTTCGTTTCAAAACTCCACCGACGCCATCTGAAGCCCCTTTTCCGTGGCCACATTACTATAATTCCAAGTAACAGACTTCAATTCCGGTAAATACCAATAAAGCTTAGAAATTATATAAAATATCTTTCTATTTCGATGTTGAGATGATGGGGAATCGGAAAAAATATGTATCGACCGGACTTGAGGACAATTTTCCTCAATATATTTTAATAGGGGTATCAAATGTGCCCAAACAGCAGAAGCATCGTGTCGCAAACATTCACTTAGAGTACAGATGGATGTAGTCTTCTTTTCTCCAGTATTTTGTTCGTGATAGTAGAGGACAGCGGTATGAAGGGTTATTTGTTTCCTGCTGCCTCCGAAATGCATAGACTGAATCTCCGTGCCAAGTTTACAGTTATAATTTTCACTGTAGTCGATATGGAGAACACATTCTTCATTTTTCAAGTTTTCTTTTGTATTTTTGAGAGCAATACCTTGGTTAATAGTTTTGGCACAGTGATACATGAACGGTGTTATGTCCTGTTCAAACTTTTCGATTACATCTCGTGGACTCTTATTTATTTTAACCTTTTCAATAACAATAGTTTCTTTTTCAACTCCTTTTTTTACGAATGTCTGTTGTTTGTTCTCCCATGAATTGTATATTATAATTTTAGAATCATCAAATTCCTGATAGTTTATTTTTCTGTTTCTGCAAATGGGACATTTTCTTTGAAGGCAGTTAATATTGTTCCTATCGCAAGTAAGGTAATTTAGCACTTCAGTAGTATTATTTTCAGTTATAATCTTATTGTTTCTTAATGATGCTATAAGCAATGCCATATTATCATGTACTTTGCACAGACATGTGTCCCGAATAGAAATAGTGGGGCTTAAAATCCAGAAAGGCCTAAACTTACAAAAAGTGCCATAGTGAATTTTGTATTGATGAGTAGACAAAAACTTTTGGTGCAAGTTTTGCAGACTATCGTTTAAATAGCGTTTCTGGTGTTTGATTTTATACTTTGTAACGCAGTCTTTTTTGCCAGGACAAATGCGGCTATTTTCATCATCGGCTAAAAACTTTTGAACATCAAATCTTAATTTTTGAACTTTAGATACAGCTTTTGAGACATTTTTCTTTAAGGGTCTAGATTTATCCTTACTTATTTTAATATTACTGGAACGGTTATTGCTATTTTTTAGTCTTAGTGCTTGTTTCCTTAATGTGTTTTTCTGTTTTTGCAATTCTATCACCTTTCTCTGTAAAGTTTGAATAATTTTTGTTTTTTTGTATTGGTACTTCCTAAACGTTGATTTTGAAACAGTTGAAGAATTCGAAGATATACTCGAACATGGAGAGGCTGGTTCCCTTATTATTAAATTACGTCTTGTTAAGCGCTGACTACATTCTGGCACTTGTTGAGGTGGTAATTCGTTATCTGACTCAGGCGGACTGTCTTGGCGTAACAAGGTCGCTATAATTTTTTGTTCTTTTTGTCTGGTATAATAAGCTTTGAAATTATCTCTATTTCTTTTTCTTTGGATTCTTTGTTTTCGAGGGGTCAATTCATTTATAGGTAATACTTTTTTCTGCTCTTTTTTTTTGTAATACCGTGCCCTATCTTTAGCTTTAAACTCTTCATAAAGCTGCGGATCATTCTTTATTCTTTCTAGTCTTCTTTTTTCTGCCAACCTTTTTTTCTCTAATTTTTCTTCTCTTGTTTGCTTTTTTTTTCGTTCGACCCATTATGCTACCTACGCAAATAAAAAAACGATTATTATAATTTCGCTTATTAAATATTCTATCATTCATTTTGGCTGAAGCAACAAGTTAATATTAAAATTAAAGGATAAGTTTGATTGTGTATTTTTAATGTCTAGTATGTTTAATAAACAAAACACGTGGTGTTTTCATATTTCGGACCAAAAAAACGCAAATAAGATTAATAAAGCCTAAATTTAAAATCGTAATTTTATTGTTATTATAATTTCCCTGGTACTTCATAATTTCCTTGGCCAATTTTGAGCCACGGAACGCAAGGAAATTAGTACCAAGGAAATTAGATTTATGCCTAAAAAAAAAAACACTATAACCAAGAAAATATTCACTCCTAATTATTGCCATTTAAAATGAAGATTAAGCCCTATAAATACTATTGTTGTATAAACAAACACTTAAACAAAGTTCATTTCAAACTTACAAAAAAGCAGCCAAGGAAATTGACTTATATAGAAACGAAAGCCCAAGGAGGGAGTTACTTACGCGACTGGCGCGAAACCGATTAAAGGTGCGCAGGTCCTGCCTCGATAGCCTCTCGCGGCGAAATGGACGGTGTGACGTGATGTAGTCCGTTATATTCAATTATTTGTGCGTTTCGATCTATGCTGCTGGAAATGTCGACCCAAGGAAATTATACTTTTGACCCGGACAATAAAGAAATTACGTTTTCTATATTGGTTTTAGCCATGTGTTATGAGTAAGTATATTTTTTTATAAGAATTATATCCCTAAATCATATAATTTGCCTTTTTGAAATGAAATAATAATACGATAGGATTCTATAGACCGTCATTGAGGAAAAGTAAACAAGTGGACATACCAGGGAAATTAGAATAATTGGTTTCGGATATTTTTTTTATAGGTCTAAATTATAGATAATTATGTTTAAATAACAAAAACAAATCAAAATTAAGATATTTATTACAAAAAAATCGTATTCAACATACAAATAGTAAAAAAAGGGCGTTCGCCTACCCGGACATAGAAAAAACACCGAAATGGCGAATTACCCAGAACCTTAAACATTGACTATAAACATAACATTAACAAAAAATATACAAAAATAATCTTTCTAGGAAATATAAAGTCATACAAACATCCCAATTAAGGAAAACATCTTACCCCACATCGGGGAAATAATGTAACGAATTTTTATCATCATAAATAGAAATGGTTTTAATGATATGGGTCGCTGTTATACATTGTTCTTCAGCTTCTAGGTAACAAACCTCGGTTTTATTCAAACAAATTCCTGGAAATAAATGTATTTTGGGAGATTGTTTATAGCAGAGTATTTCATTTTAATTGCGAAATAAAAAGTTAACTGTTTGGGCCTGTTCAAAACTCCTCATCTTTTTTAAATCGACCTAAGGAATGCGCCAAGATTCCAAATTTGAATTTGGACGCCGCAGTGAAGCCATGTTTTTTATCTGTGGTGATTCTCTCTTGTTTTTCGTGGGCAACCGCTGAAGCGTGTTTTGTGCGAAATTCCCAAAATATATTTAAAATCGTTGTGTAACGTTGTGTCTAGACTGTTAAAGGTGCATGAAATACCTGGACTAAGTGTTGTGAACGTCAGACGGCGCCGTCAAGGAACTATTTTACATCTAAAACTTAAGTACATAGTGCGCCGGCCGGCGTCTGTTCTTCTCAGGAGACGATCGTCTAACTACATTACTTGCAGAATCCTGGTAAGTCGATTTGAATTAGAACAGGAACGAGAACTTGTCCGCATCTACGCCTCTTCCATTATATGGTAAACAGTCGTATTGCGATTTGAAATACTATGTAAATAACCTCATTTCTATCACGCGTTCATTCCCCGCCAACCGGCACATTTTTTTGAAAACTCAATCTCGCAGCGCTAACATTAATATTTTGTTTCTCTATATCAAAGCAAGTTGAAAATATTCCCAGAAACTCAAAAAGCATCCAAGTTCAAGTCAGAATTTCTTGTAAAGGCTTATGTAGCAGAAAGTATCAACCCAACATTTATCAAAATAAAGAAAAATCAAAATATATTTATTTGACGACGCGTTTGGTTCAGTGGTAGTGAATGCTGCGTCTGGGCCAAGGGTTGCGGGTTCGATCCCCGCATAGTTTTTTTTTTATGTGTTAGGTAGCAGACGAGCAGGCGGATCACCTGATGGTATGCAATTGCCGCCGCCCATGAACATGTGTAACAAGTGCGCTGCTAACCTTTTATCCCCTTCCCCCCGATGGGCCTCCGGTACCCTCACTCACTCGGCGAAACACAGCACAGGAGCTGCGTCACGCCGGTTTTCTGTGAGGCAGTGGTATCACTCCGGTCGAGCCTGCCCATTCATGCCGAAGCATGGCTCTCCCACAATTAAAACACATTAAAACAGTACAAACATTTGTGTGCATGAACATGTATGTTTGTATTGGTCTGGGTGTTTTCTATGTATTATAAGCATGTATTTACAAAAGAAAAGTAATATACGTATATAATTTGTAATTCCACTGTTGGTTCTGATATCTGTAGCACGGTGCTTGAGCTACCTATCTCAGAGTCAGATCAATGTATGTGATGTAGTGAAATATTATATTATTATTATTAGTTTATTTTCACGTTTGAGTTGATTTAATGTAATTTTATAGATTTTAAAATTATAGTTTACAGTCACCATTTTCGAAGCACAACCTATCCATAACTGCCATACATTACATATGGGTTAGATAAAACAATGAGTTTTAGTTCTAACCATAGTCACTCTCAAAATTTGTTTTCTATTTTCGTATGAAAATCTTAATACTATTCCCAAACAACTATTTATCAAGTTTCAATAATAGTTCATATAGTTTTAGGAAAACGTGTCTGTGACATACGAACGGACAGACAGGCACGACCAATCTTTAAGGGTTTCGTTTTTTGCTATTTGGCTACGAAACCCTAAAACTAGTGCCAACATGTTTGTAAAGCAGAACATATTAGTTATTTATTCCCTAACTCAACTCAATGAAAAGTTACCACACCGGCTTTGACGCCATTGACAAATTTTGTTTAAATATAAAATTTTACGGCCAACATGAGCTTGATCAAACATTTCGCCGCACCAACATGTATACCAACTAATTTGGCAGACACGAAAACGCCATGCATAACAAATGTGTGCTTGAGCGATTTATAAAATATGCACACATTGTCAGATTGCGATTTAGCTATACACCTTGGTTGACATAGACACGATTTAAGCCCTACCACGGATTTTACAATGACGGGATGAAAAACCGAGTTATATGGTGACATACAAACAAGTATCGTACACAGTCACCGTTAAATTTTGATCGTTTAAATACCAAAGCCCTAATAATAGGTAATACGAATAATCACATTTAGCTTGTCAGATCATCAAAATAAGCAAAATAAAGATCAGTTGCTTAAATTGGACGGACATATATATGTTTTATGTGATAGATGGCAGTTGAGCGGACGGTTCACCTGGTGATAAAGATTGACGCCACTTAAGACACTTGTAACACCAGTAGATTCACTACCCCTTTCCCCTCAAGTGGGCATACGATACTCTCACTCATTTGACGAAACACAGCACAGACGCTGCTTTACTCCAAACTCCTTTACTCCGGTTTTCTGTAAGGTTTTACTCCGGTTGAGCCGGCCCATGCATGCCGATAGAATGATGGCTCTCCCACGGTTGATGATTAAATAAGCACTAAACATTAGCACTTCAAGCATATCTTATTATCTTTTATTTGTACCATCTATAAAGAGATAACTTTTATAGACAACGCCAAGGGTTATAGTGTAAACTGAAAATACGAAACGTTAGCGTGATGTAATCGTCGCCCAGCGACATCTATTGCTTCATTTTTGAACTACGGTCCCGAAGCGAAGTGAGGGCGGGCCACTAGCTGTGCTACTAGTACCTACATAAATTCACTATGCAGACCATTGGTAGTGGCTAAACGCTTGCTCTTCGCACGCTACCAAAGCTTATTACAGAGGAAAAAGGAGAGAAATATGTGTAGAACAAATTGTGAGCTTTACTATATCAAAGAAAAATATACTATAACAACTTTGGAAAAATGTGAAAAACAAACCTAGTGTTAAGGTTTTAATAAGAACGCCTTCAAATATGATTGCTTTACTTAGTAAAATAGCTCGCTTTTAAAAAGCCCCTCTTGAATCACCGGCTTAAGAATTATGAACCTTTTGTCGTAAAATATAAAGTACATTATCTTAAAACACCTAGTGCGATTTAGGCTTTTATCCTCGAAGGAGGATAATGAGAGTCAAAATTATTTTTATTATCTTATAAGATATTTAGGAAAATGTTTTCCTTAGGCGGGTGGTGGATATCTTATAATCATATTATACAGGGTGTCCCAAAATTTGAGTATAAGCTAGGGCCGGAAATCGGGTATTTTTCAAATTGCAAACAAAATTTTAAATTCTCTGAAATATAGCCTTTTTTAAATCCTTTCCACCACTAATTTGATTTACACTCACTTATACCAGTATTTTGATGATTTTTTGTGTAAAATCTTCAAACGTAATGCGTAAAAACATTCAAAAAATTGTGGTCAAGGATCATTAAAACTTACAAAATGTGTAAATATTTGAAGAATTATATTTTTTTGTAATTAAGAAAAACAGTAGGTTTTTTTTTATTTTTCTAATGTAGTGGCTCCTGCTTATATTTTAACGTCAAGACAACCTGTACATTAAAAGGTAAGCAGTACTGTGTATACGAGTACTTGCGCATCTTTTTACTTTTTTAAAACGATCTACTAAAGAAACAATAAGTTAACTGGGACATGTGTGTCCTTAAAAAGTAATCGGAATAGTTAATTATCGCTGTATAACTGGGTATATTCACGCCTTTTATATGTTCCCCATGTAATTTTTTTAATAACTTTTGTTTTTCATTTCATCGTTTAGTTTAGCGGCGCTAGTTTCATTCGTGTAGGCCCTACACGAATGAAACTAGCGCCGCCAACCTATTTACACTGATTGTGGCAAAAATACAATATTTTTTAAAAAAGCAAAACATTACAGACTTAGATAAAAGTAAATTGAATTTTTCTAGATGCAATACAATATACAAAACACGCGACAAGTAACAATAATGTCAATTATTGCTAAAAGTGGCCGTTTTAGCAATAATTAACATTATTGTTACTTGTCGCTTGTTAGAAATATTGTATTGCATCTTGAAAAATCCAATTTACTTGGATCTAAGTCTGTAATGTTTCATTTTCTTCAAAATTATCATATTTTCGCCACAATCAGTGTAAATAGGTTAGCGGCGCAAGTTTCATTCGTATAGCCCCTTAACCACGGCACCACCAGATTTTGAACTTTATACAGTTATGATAAGATCGAATACCAATGAAAAACAGATTCTAATTGCCTGGCTAAGGGTCATATCAGAATTACTCAGAATAATACATACTTAACAATGTCCCTAATTTGAAACAAATTAAAAACCAAATTTTGAAAAAAGGAAAAAAGTCGGTTTACTAAAATTTTTACTCTACTTACTAGTGTTGCAGGTGCCTATGGGCGGCGGCAATCGCTTACCATTAGGTTATCCGTCTGCCACCTATGACATAAAAAATATTAAATAATAAAAATTGTTCATTATCGAGTAGCGATGACTTGATTTCTATAATAGAGGCCTTTGTTCTGCAGTGGGACAGTAATACACCGTAAAATTTTTGTAGTTTTAATGCCGAAGCCCCATAATAGATAACACGAATAGAAACCCTTTAGCATGTTAGAATATCAAAATAAGCAAAATAAAATCAGCCGTTACTATACAAAAAAGGATATTCACCGGGCATTGGGGCATGGAAAACCTGATTTTTATTTTGCTTATTTTGTTGATCTAACATGTTAAAGGCACAAAATATATATTGACACAGAAGGCTGACTGCCCACTAAGAGCTAAAAATATGTCATGTACTCACGCATGCGCACTAACGGACAATAACGCCTTTTCGACCACATTAATCCTAACTTATGACATAAGATTGTCAAACTGTCGAAGTCTATGGTAGAGGCCGCGCGCTTATGTACTCATGCCGGGCAACAACCCTTTTTTTTTTGGTTTCGCTGGGGAATGCCGCCGACCCGGAGTGCAATGGGCCGACGTCGCCGCCTAATGTCGTGCCCTAGAATATGTCAACGAACTCTTCTAAATTCAAAATCAGGTCAAAATCTACCTTCTGTGTGTAATTATTTTGTGTTAAAGGGGCTATATTCGTGTTACGAGATTAAAATGACTAAAATTTAACGGTGCCTACACACCGTACTTTACTTAGCTTTATTTTATATTGTCTAGTGCCATGATCATATTAGAATCTATGTTAGTTAGATTTGAAAAATCCAATGGCGCAGGCTGATTTAAAAACCGCGATCCCCCGTATTGAAGACGCATTCACCACTATGTTCTCCATTTAACTTAAAGATATTATTAACTTTCAACTTACCTGTATATAGGCACATCGTCTTTATACCATACGACTAGCAATAAGACATCTGTCGGTTGTGGCGAGCGAGTGTCGCAGGGCAGTGTCGCCTCGCCGCCCGACACCGCTGACACTTTCACCGCATCGAGAGACTCCGCTCTGACACTAGGTGGTGGCCGGAGACCTGTGAACAAGAGATAGATTTAAGTGCTAATAAATGATATCGTATATATTGAAAGAAAGTAAGAAGAAAAAAAAGAAAGAAAATTTATTTCTTTCTTTTATCGTTAATATTGGATAGATTTTGTTTCGTAATTTAGTCTTGCTCGGTTACATTTTTTTTTATCCTGGTTAACGCCGGTTGAGAGGCAAGGGTCGCGTACGATTCCCGCACCAACATAAATGTTTTCTATAAAAGCATGTAGGTATTTGTCTCTAATTTTCTTTTAGGTAACTTAAATCAAGCTGTATTTTAAGCTCGTTACAAGGACGAGTTAGCAAGGTCTATTCTATCAAAATAACACATCCATGATATACGAGCGAATGTCTCTCGGAAGCGAGCCCTTAAGAGGATAATGATAGCCCTAAAAACCATAACAATATTTAGGATAAAAATCTAAACGGCATCGGGGTTCCACCCCATAAAGTGCTAAGCAGAATCTAATTTATTGGCACTTTGCTTTCGTGCCGGTGTCTCGTCAATAACACAGGGCCGTTAACGATCAATCTTGGTGTAATGATACGTGTTGGTTGTTACTAAACTGTTCTGACCTTGACACAATTAAATATTAAAGCTAGCTTAGTAACAAGAAAAGGAATGTGTGAGTGAGGGAAGGGATATAATATACGGATTAACTTTGGCTTAGTTTTGGTAAAAAATCTTTACCAATTGGGACCGATTCGGATAAGCGTTTTATACGAGCGTATATGTTTGTTTATAAGAAGCGCATGAAGGTGCATCCACGCATAACCCTTAACCAGGCAACTAGACATCTTTATTTTCATTTTTTTTCAACCTTATCGTAACTGCATAAAGTTAAAAATCTGGTGGTCCCATATAGTCTGACTGATGACCACATAGGCTGATTAAACGTTAAGTCGTAAGAGTGCTGATGCGCTTCTAAGCTCATAATATTATAAGCGTGAAACGTTATCCGAAACACGTTGTATCGAAACAGTTACTGCGTTTTCACATGAATCGAGAATTCATGTGAAAACGCAGAAACGCTCATAATAAGCTCGTCTGGTTTTTTGAAGCAAGTTTTCTAAGTAATTACCAACGCCTGTCTGCTGACCTTTGCAATTATTTGACAGGGGACTAAAACCAACTTGATCAGTGTTTTAGAGACTTTGGTTCTATAAAAGAAGAGAAATACGCGAAGATTAAAAAAATCAGAGTTGATGCTCGTATTCAAACCTACGACGAATGGAAGGCGCGTTCCACTGAACTACCAAAAAAAAAGTATCAGTCTTTATATTGTCCCACTGCACAAGGCAAAAGCCTCCATCATAGAAATCAAGTTATCTCTACTATGATAGCATTAAGCTTAATCACCACGCTTGCCTAATGCGAATTGGTGATCACAATCCCGAGCTATGTTCGAAAAATTCAAAACATACTTTTGCTTAACCCGGTAATCAAACCCGGGACCCCGAGATCACGGCCGGGTACTTAATCCATTAGACCAAACTATGAGCTACCAAAGTTCTTACGATAATAATTATGTCTACGAATTATGCTCATAGAAATTACCAGTTCATAATGGAATTCTTAATGCTCTAAGATGGAATTACATAATTTTTGAAAAAAAAAAAACGATTTTAAAACAACCGCGTGACATGCGATATTTTGCTTAATAATATCAATCGTCTAAAGTGGATAACCAAACTGACAGCAAGCGTTGAGTATATTAAACATTTGAATAGTAATCATACAAAAGGCACTAATAACATTGAAGAACTCTGACCTTGATACCATTACCTTTGCCGTGCCCGACAGGGTCCATACCTATTTGTACGTACAGCCACACATCAAAGTATACAAAACTATCAAATTTCTTCAATTGACTCTCATCTTACTCTCATATTGCATTAGGTTGAATATTAATTGAGGAAATTTGACAGATTGTGGTAACCTGATATGTGGCTGACTGTTTTTTTACCACCTTTTGTAACATATGAGTGCAATAAGAATATGAATATCAGCGTAAGAATAGAAGTAAAGTTATTTTTGTCACTGGGCCTTCGGTACCCTCACTCACTTAACGAAACACAGCGCAGACATTGCTTCACGTCGGTCTTCTGTGAGGCCGTGGTATCAATCCTGTCTAGCCGGCCTAGTCATGTCGAAGCGGGGCTCTCTCACATTATAAGAGCGCGACGTGAACGCACCCTTATAGATTCAAAGACACTCTTATTTAAGTAGAGTAGGCACTAGACCGACAAAAGGAAACAAAAGTTAAGTATGTCAAAGAGAAGGAAAAGGTAAGTTTTAACTTGGAACTTGAATGAATTACATTAAACTTCACTATTCTTTGACGGTTAAAGTCAAACGGAAACTTTTCTGTATGCTCTAGCATTCCATGCAGGCTTCACTTCACAAAGGTGTGCATTATTGTAAATTAATCTATTCCCTCAATTTGTACCAAAGATGTGAGAGCGGAAAGTGCACTGAAAAAGCTAATTATAACTTAGGTCACCAAACAGCGGACCACGGGCCGAATGCGAACCACCGAACCACACTGTGCGGATCGCGAGCCCTACATCGTAGCCGCTGGAGACCCCCCATCGTAGTTGATATTACGAGCCGCTGGAACCCCCCGTCGTAGGCGTCGTTCTTTGTGCGGACTCGTTTGTGTTCTTTGTGTGATTGGAATGTTCCCCATGAAAAAGGAAGATCTTTCGCCGAGCTGGGTGGTACTGGCTCGTTCGTGGTTCGGTGTACCTTCTTAGTTTATCATTATATTCCAAGTAGACATGCGACATGCCGACAACTTTGCTTTCGCGATGTAGGATCATAAGAGACTTTGAATCTTGTATGGAACAGACAAATTAGCGCTACGGCTGTTGGTTGGATGGTACTTCTTGGTAGTGGCGAACTTCTTTCTTCGGGCGGTGATGGATGTCGCCACATACTTATAATTTATTGGTTTATGATACTTTACTTTTTATATACATATTATGTCGTCAAACGAAATTTAATAAAATTTCAACAATGATCAAACAAGAGCTTTAAACTTCATTTGACATTTCCGTAGGAACATCCACACGTTCCCGATCCCATTCGGAATCGCTCGAGAAATTCGAACCGTACCGTCGATACTCGGTGACAAATGGTCCGATTAACAACTTGAATCGGCTAGAAGGAGATGGTCCGACTAACGATCCAATATATCAAAGGATTTTCCAAACGCTGACGACTCTTTGAAGTCATTTACTTATTAAACAAAAGGGGATATTAATGTTTCCGATTCGTTTTTCGTGGGACTGTTCAATATTACCTTTCATTTGGAGTTAACGCTTAAAGTGAAAATACGGATTAAGTACAATTATTTGGTTAACTGTTTCGTTTAATTAATAGATTAATATTTTATTAAAAGTACATCGCAAACTCGACTAGCAAGGGAGAAGTAAAGTTTTCCTACCCAACGGCAAGAATTATGGTTTATATTAGGATATAAAGATATAGGTAGATAAATTAGTAGGTATTGTTAGTTAGATATTAATCTCAATTAATAATTTTATTGTGATACACCTACGCTACGGTTACGCTACGCTACGCTTGCCTAATGGCTAGCGGTGTGATTTAGTTCCTTGCAAACTTTCACGTTTATAATATTAGTGGGAATAATGGGATATATTTAAAAAGTAAGATATTTGTTATATTATTATCAGCCTGTAAACTGTCCCACTGCAGAGCAAAGGCCTCCATCATAGAAATCAAGTCATCGCTACTATGATAGGATTAGGCTTAATCACCACGCTTGCCTAATGCGGACTATACTCATATGCTCGACCCAGGATTCCGAGATCACGGCCCGGTACTTAAACTACTAGACCAACAGAGCGTGTGAATGTTTATAAGACATAATGATATTAACGCAACACTACAAAGTTACGTCTAGACGTATTTATTTGATAGTGATGGCACTAACAAACAAGCTATTATCTTCCTCGGGACATTTCAGACAGGCAAACGGTTCTATCTTAAACCGCAACAAACCAATTGCGAGACTGAAGACAAATGGCGTGATTAGCATTTACGCCCCCTCCTTTTAGCGACGTTAAATAAAGAGGATAGTTGGTGACTGGGGATACGGATTGTTTGATTTCAACAAAAAAAAAAAATTCACTGGCCGGATTGTGGATTTGGTAGTGACTTAGCCTCAAGATCCTTAGGCCTTGAGCGTATGAGGCTAGGTCACTACTACTGAGACTAGGTTCTATATCAACCCTGGACAAATTAACATTCGTGTGATTAACACTTGTGCAGGTTCAATGTCTGGGTGTTATCTAAGTATTTATCCATACTAATATTATAAATGCGAAAGTAACTCTGTCTGTCTGTCTGTCTGCTACTCTTTGACGCCAAAACTACTCAACGGATTTTAATGAAATTTGGTATACAGATAATCTAGACCTTGAGAAAGGACATAGGCTACTTTTTATTGCGAAAAGGGGGTTGAAAGGGGGGTAAAAAGTTACTTTTCTACGCGGACGGAGTCGCGGGCGGCCGCTAGTTTTTTTATATTTGTGATCCTCTGTTGTCTGATATCTGTAACACCAGTCCAGATCAGTCATTGTATATAAGATGTTGTGTGTGAATTTCAACAACATAAATACATAGAGTGTATTAAACTATTGTATTTATTATTTTTGTTTGTTTTGATCCGATCGAAAGCATACCAGAGCCGACCGATGGGCCGACGCCCGGTAGGCCGGCCTAGGTATTGCTGGAAAGACGTCAGTCGAAAATGATCTGCAGGAATTTCAGACCAATGACTGGCAACAAATAGTGCAGGATCGACCAAAGTGGCGTTCTCTTGTTACGGAGGCCAAGACTCGTTTCAGGGTCGCTGAGCCAGTGGAGTAAGTAAGTATGTAAGTTTCGATCCGTCACAAGTATTCATTACACGAATGTTTGTCCAGGGTGGGTGGTAAATGGGCGGTCTTTTTTTATGGTGGCTGTGTGAGTTCTCGCGTGGACTGTTTCTCGATACAGTGTGAAAACTCGAAAGCTAAAACGATACTATCATAGATAAAGATCTACGTGGCAGACGGTGACATACAAAGGTATGTCACTGGGTGCCACGAGTTTTAGTCTACCGTTTATCAAAGTGACGCATGGAAGGGTAAAATACCCGACAAAGGTGTTTGTGGACCTAACTTAACCAGTACTTGGCAGAATTCTCGAACAAAGAAAGCTTAGTTAATTTATTTATGGTTTTTCGGAAATCTTTGCTATTTAGAAAGTGATAACCCCTGTAGTAACCCAAAAATCATTTGTTCAACAACTTTTCGAAATTCATCGAAAATTTCTTTAACTCCCCATACAAAATTACCAAGGCACGCGACCGACTTTGTATGGAAAGATGTTTTTTATGCGAATTTCCAAAAGGCATAGAACAAAATGTTGTTCAAAATGGTCGGTAGATCACGTAGTTAAAGGGATGCAATTTTTTTTTTATGTGATAGGTAGCAAACGAGCAGGCGGATCACCTGATGGTAAGCAATTGCCGCCGCCTATGGACACTTGCAACACCAATGGAGTTACACGTGCGCTGCCCTTCCCCTTCCCTCCCCGGGTGGGCCAACGGTACCCTCACTCACTCGGCGAAACACAGCACAGGGGCTGCTTCACGCCGGTTTTCTGTGAGGCAGTGGTATCACTCCAGTCGAGCCGGCCCATTCATGCCGAAGCGTGGCTTTCCCTCAGTTAAATGTTCACAGATAAGTAATATCTAAGTAAGTAACCTGATGTGTGGCTGTCTGTACAAGAAACAGTCAGCGGGTCACCGGTAACATTAAGCCAATATGGAAGAAAAAAAAACTCACGAACGCTCTTTACGTGATTTGTACAAGTTTACGAGGAACATTCGGAACAACTGTTCTCGGACGTGACGCGTGTGGATGGATAGACAGCTGTTAGGAAGATATGCTTTCGCGATTTAGTCGAAGCACTTCAGAGAAAGGTATGGTATTCCACTTTTAAAGATACCGCTATTTTATCTAGATTCTATATTATCTTTCATTTACTTGAGAACAAAAAATACAGAAAATTAATAGTAATTCTACAATAGTTCGCGCCGATCAATTAAGATGACTAGGTTTTTACGTTCTAATGTGTACGAAATCTTGTATATTACTTACATTAAGCGAGTAGATTCTTTTTAATGATTTGGATAGTTTGTCAAACGTTAAAGTCTTTTTTTATAGTTATTATTTCGGGTACATAATACCTACGTAAATTTGAAACGCCAAAGTTACAAAAATATAATTAATTTAACTAACGAATTTTAATTACACAACTCAAACACTTAATCACACTAAAACCTTCCGAGATTCTTCGCATTTAATTCGATTGCTCACTATCCAGCTTACAGGAGATTAATTCGCTTCGCTTTCCAAATCGGTACTAACTCGTCGGATCACTTTTCCCGCTATTTATACTGCCGCGGTCCACTAGCGCGAATTTTTGCGTTAGGTGCTTCCAGAACATTATATTTCCTTCCAGAATGTTCAAGACACAGTTTCAAGAACCTTCGAGCGCATTATTAAATAAAATAATAATAATAATCATACAACAATAAAACGGATCACCTGATGGTAAGTAGGTAATGGCCGCCGCGCATATACACCTGCCTGCAACACCAGTAGTGTCACAAGTGCGCTGCCAACCTTAAGACCCCTTTCCCCTAATTGGGTCTACGGTGCCCTCACTCACTCGACGAAACAGCGAAGGCGCAGCTTCACGCGGGTCTTCTGTGAGGCCGTGGTATGACTCCGGTCGAGCCAGCCCATTCATGCCATGGCTCTCCCATAGTGACAATATGCCACTAGCTTAAGAATATTCGAACTATTTTTCCTCACTACTTTCACTTACACTTTCACTATTACTTCTCATTGATGAGAAGCTTTGTAACGAACACTATTAATATCTACAAAATATGTATATGTATGCCGAATTAAATTGTTGGCCATAAAATGGAATGTCCATTCCAAATTTGATCACTAAAACCCGTTGACGTCAGACTTGAAGGCCTGGACTTGTTGCATAATTGACGACCTGTTGATCAAATTCCATCACTGGCCATGCCATCAACTGGGATACCTGATGCAAATTGCTCCGCTATGATTGACACTACATGTTCTATTCAATAGAAGCGAGCACTGTTGATGAAGTAATCTGCATTGTAGAGCATGTCTTGAAATTTGCAGCTATTTAGAAATCTGGTTTGGGGTAACGCTTCATTCATCTTCGCGTTTATTATTAGGGGGCAACTCGGGATATAATCTCGGGCAGAAAAATATTCCAGGTGACTACGAACAAGAGTACAATAAAGTATCTTGAATGTTTTGACTTTTTTAAAGTCTATGGAGCTACGCATCACAAATCCAAGTGCTTGACACGCTTTGGTCGCAATATTGTCTATGTGTGAGTCAAATAGTAGCTTAGAGTAAAAAAAAAATCTGTTATAAAAATGGGTAAAAATTTATTAATATTAATTTTATAATATAATTGTTAACTAAATATACGCTAAATTCATAACTTTTGATACATTCTAATAGGTACTCAATATTAAAATATTTTTAATAGTAATGAGAAAGATTCACTAAGAAAGAAGAAGTACCTATTTAATATGGTTGTAATGAGACCCGCTTCTAATCATTTATTAATAACAAGGCCATTTCAACTTCTGTTAAAGGCAAACCACTATAGGTTTATTCAAATGAGACAACGATAAAACATTATTTTACTTATAAAAATCTCATTAAACATTCCTGCAAAAATTCAAAAACCGAACAGACGCTCGTCAAATGTGCATACGGCTCATATACTCGCTCGTACGGCAACGAACCGGTCTTTTTACCCGACTACGGCAAAGCAAAAGGAGGGTTATGATTTTGACAGGCTATGTATGTATCTGTGTATGTATGTATTTATGTATGTATGTATGTTCATCTGTTTCCACGTAACTTCTAAGCTACTTATCAGAATTCGTTAAATGACATATCATTATAAGCGTCTTAATTGTCCGCTGGTTATAGGCTATATGAGGTTTCACAAAATCTAATGTGGCGCCCTCTAGCAGACAAAACATACAGAGTAAAAACTCTCCACGTTAAGATGCTGGCAAGATTCAACGCAAGAAACGTTAAGAACTTCACTCTTCTTTACAAAATAGTAGACCCTACGTTGCAGCGTTCATAAATACTCGTAAAAGTGACAAATGTCAACTGTAAGCTGACCGGCAGCGTAGCCACAAACTTGAAAGAAAATACTTTTATACAGCCAACTGACGCGTCAGTTGGCTGTATAAAAGTATATCTTTACTTTATGATCGTGACGTCATGACGTCACGATCATAAAGTAAAGATAGCGTCCTAAATTTTCGTCACAACCACGCGACATTTGAAAATGTATTGTACATGCATTTTTAGGGTAGTCAACGACAATGCCCTGTTAGTCTAGTGGTTTAAGTCCAGGGTCGAGCAAAAGTATTTTTTGAAATTTTCGAAAACAGCTCGGGTTTATGATCACTAATCCGTACTAGGCAAGAGCGTGGCGATTAAGCCTAAGCCCATCATAGTAGCGATGACTTGATTTCTGTGATGGGGGCTTTGCCCTGTAGTGGGTCAGTTTATAGGCTGACATTGCTATTACTATAGCGACATTTTGTTTATAATTCTGAAGTTAGATGATAGTTTTCAAAAATGAATGTAATATCATATTGCCTCAGCACATCATTGGCCACGATTACAGCGTCGATGATATAACTCGAGAATCGGTTATGAATAATCGCTGGAACACGAAGTAAAGGGGAGGATTGTTCTTAATGACGGTCACGTACGGAACAGAGGTGCCTTACTGGATAATGATTACTTTGTGAAGGTCGTTTGGAGTTGGGAAAGGCGTATAATGCGACGTGTACGTACAAGATGTGACATTCTAAATATACCTATTTACGATTGGAAACGGTAAACCTTTTCAGTGTTCAGTGTCAGCCCGAAGTCTGTAAGTTGGTGGTCTTATACCCCCGTATCTCGGAAAGAACGTTAAGCCGTAGTGCCTGCACCCGATCCCTCTACGGTCGTGTCACACTGGTGTCCCATTAATCAAGAGGGTAAGGGAATAGAGAGCGCACCTGTTAAATAAATAAATATTTTTGCGCACATACTAAGTACTATAATATATCCTGCGTACGTCGCAGATCGTTAAGATTGACCGCCGTAGCCGGATATTGCTTGGAGGATTTATTTATTATGCAATTACCATGATAGGTGAGATTTTGTTACAGTAACAAGATGCGAAACAGTCGATTACGTAGCTTATAGGATACGAACTGGGGATGACAGCGACAACGATACATTGTTGACATTCCGAGCTTCCGTATCGAGATAACAACTTTATAACGCGATATAAGGGAATCTGACATCTATACTGTAATATTGAAACACTATATATTGGTGAACAAATAGTGCTATTATATTATTTGCAATAAACTGTTATTTTTAAATCAATTATTAGGCCTTAATAAGACATAAGGAAAATAGTTCCCTCCTAATTTTGAACCTTGTGTATCTGTCCATAAGAGCGAAAACCAATGAAATTTTTTACTGACTTATGCCTATTAAGGGTTAGCGCAGCACTTCGTGCAATGATTTCATGTTTTTTTTTTTATTTGAGTTGTTTTTTTTTATTTTGTGTTTAGATTTTTGCATCTGTTGTTTTGCGTTGCAAGTCTTTAGAATAAGTATTGTTATAAGCAAAGGCGCCCAGCCAGAAAACCAGCGCTGCAGCAGCTTCGCTTCTGTGGAAACGCATCCGAAGGATGTGATATTACTCCAGTCAAGGTGGCCTATTCATGCCAAAGCGTGACTCTCACGGTAAATCTGACCTAATTCATCAAAAGAAGAATCGGAACAGCGTTTTTAAATATTCAGATCCCTCTTTGAAACCGTTTGAGAGGTCAATAGGTTATAAACCTGCCTTCAATTCTGTTCTCACTGCTCCTAACCCATAAAAAACCACCGCAAAACGAGAAAACACGCACTCCATACCCGTTCAACTCACATCCGTGCCAGCCAAAAATAGTACGAAACTCGTATCCAAGCCAAAGTCACAGTGCTTATAGATAGATAGATATTCTTTATTGCACAGAAATAGAATACATGAGTGAAATCAACAGCTATAGACAGTACAATGAGGCTTATCAAACCAGCGGCTAGACTTGACCGTGGGAGGGCTACGCTTTGGCATAAATCGACAGGAGTGATACCACACCCTAACAGAAGACTGGCGTGTTGTATTGTGCCGAGTGAGGGAAGGTACTGGATGCCCAATCGGGGGGAAGGGGGTTAAAAGATTTGCAGCATACGTGTGATTTTACTGGTGCTGGGGGTCTCTATGTGGAAATTACTTTCCATTAGGTGATCCGTCTGCTCATCTGTCACGTTTAAAAAAGTTATGAGTTAGGTACGGTACTGCAATAAAATGTAAACACCTCGACTCTTATGCCAGGGCTATAAGGTTTATATTTGAATAAGGTGTATACATTTTAGTGCCACTAAATTCTTCGATGAGTTTTAAAGTCTTTTTTAACCCTTATAAGTTTAACGTGTCTGTCTGTGGTATCATAGCTCCCGAACGGATAAATCGATTTATATTTCTTTTTTGAAAGTTGTAAAATGATCAATTTCATATTTTCACTTGATTCCCGTAATGAATGTATCAAATAAAAGGGCTTGAGTAATATAATGCACACAATAAGACAACTTATCGGGGGTTTAACAAATTTTAAATTTTTAAATTTACCTAGTCAATATGCTCTGTGTGCATTGGTTAGGAAAAGAGGCGATGTCAAGCTGTTTCATCAAACGTGCACAGTCGAAATCGCTGATATAGCGGCTGCCAGCTACCAGGGCTAGCGTTTCCACGATGTGACATATGCAATGTACAGTCGACTAAGCTCCGGTATGACACTTTTAGACTTTATTTCAATGCTTTAATGTCCAAAAGTAGTCTATCGGACTTTGGCGTATGTACATTAGTATCTCGACAAATATTTGTATCTGCTTGCTTCGCCGTGAGCCAACGGTAGGGCTGCCCTTGTACAAAAAAAAACACCTGTCTCCGTACATACTAAGTAGCGTTACATTTGTTGGTAGCAACACAAAGCTTATAATTTTTTAGTAGGTAAGGCAACTTTTGGTATCTTTCGGTCGACGCCATTCTTTCAAACCAACAATTTTTGTGCTCTGTACATGTAATTGCGTTACATCAATAAATTTATGATAAATTCTGTATTGGAAGAATAAATATCTAGTATACTCGAAACCGTCGCCGGCTGATATCTATAACACAAGAACTTAAACTTCTTAGTACGGAGTCAAATCAATGTATGATGTTATGTGAATTATCTTTTATTTTTTATTTATAGCACATACATAGTATTTATTTTGTACCTCTGCCTCGGCCACATCACCACTTACCACCAGGTGAGATTGCGGTCAAATGTCTGGCTATAAATACAAAAAAAAAATTGTATTGCATCAGCTAATGCGATTTATTCCACTACTTCCCACAGGATCTCAAGCCACAATTATTCGTTACTATGACAACGAGAGAGACATCAAACTTCTTTTTCTTGCTATTGACTTTCTTCATATGTTCACCCCCAAAACTCGGTATGAATCATAGACGATTCTCGCTTTAGGTGTATAGATATCACGTAGGTATGATTTTTATCTTGACAACTTTACGGGGCAGCTTATAAAATAATTTTGTTATTTCTTTCTACTAAATATAGGACTGACTTTTTGAGCGACTTTACTGAAACAATTGTGTTCGTTAAAGAGAAAAGCGTATTTTTTTATTTCCCTCACGTTCCAAAAAAATACCAAGACTTTTTTTTTAATTCGAAATAATAAGTTTTTTTTTACTTACACACTATTTTATAGTCAAGATTTGCACAACTTTTAATACTTAAGTTGGTCGGTTTAAGCGGCTGCTGTGAGCAAAGCAACTAAACTCGTCAAGTTATTTAAAAATACCATCTTTCACCATGTTTTACTTACAGTAGATCTGCCAATCTTGTAAATTTTTGCAATGAGTCTACCTAAAAGTAATCGCAATTTTTTTAGAAGTGAATTTATCTGAAGTTGTTAGACATTGTAAAACAGTACTTCAAATTCACGTCCGAATTTAAAATATGTCATTAATTCATCGTTTTTATAACAACGAACGAACTCGCGCACTGTATTTTAAAAGTTAGATGAATAACGTTTGGACAAACAATGATTTGCAACCAGCATTTTAGTACTGTTGGGGTTCGTGTTCTTGAGGAGAGAGGAGTGAGTAAAACTCGAAGTCCAGATTCGTAATGATTTTATTTACAAAGCTTACTACTATTTATATAAAACTAATCCTAAATCTTACTGGCTAAAATAATGTACACCAATCAAAACACAGGATTTATTACCAATAGAAATTAGTTCATAAAAACTTGCGAGGGACGCGGCGTGAGCGAGAGGGCACGCTCGGACCTCTCGCGCTAATCGCGAGTGAGAGGTTTTCGGACCTCTCGCGCCGAGGTTATAAATATAAGCGGCGCGGAGTGCTCGCGCCTCGCAGTCGTAGGATGCTTCCCTTGGGAGTGACGATCTCCCATATCACTCCCCCTCAAGCGAAGCGTACATTTTCTTCACGATGCGGCCGGTTCTTGTGACGTAGGGCTGGCTCGAAGTTGCTGACGAGTCCGTTGATGTTGCTGTAGTACTCGTAGCAAGACTTGTAGCAGCCGATGTCGTAGCCGGAGGTGAAGCGGGTGCGTTGACCCCGTCGTTGGTTGGGTCCTCGAGAGTGTACGCTGGCTTTAGTCGGTCCAGCGATATCACTGATGTGCGAGACGGCAGCTGGATCTTGAAGTGTTTTTCATTTCGCTGTAGTACTTCGTAGGGGCCGTCGTATGGTGGCGTGAGCGGCGACCGCACGGTGTCGTTGCGCACAAATACGTGTGTGCACGTAGCGAGATCCTTGTAGACAAATGGTTGTCGTACAGTGTGCTGCGGTCGCGTAGCTGGAGTTAGTGACGCCATCGCTGTTGTTAGTTGGCGTACGAAGTCTGCATCTTGGATGTTCGGCTGAGTAGGCACGAAGAAATCCGATGGTATTCGTAGTGTAGCGCCGTAAGTCATAAGCGCAGGACTAAGGTTGTTGTCGTCTCGTAGCGCGCTGCGTAGGCCCAAAAGTACAGTCGGCAGCTCTTCAACCCATGTTGTTGTGGCGCCGCGAGCCATGAGTGCGGCCTTCATTGTTCTATGCCACCTTTCGATCTGGCCGTTGGCTTGTGGATGGAACGCTGTAGTTCGGATTCTTGTTACGCCGAACTTTTTCATTAGCGCGTTGAACAACGATGACTCGAACTGGCGGCCTTGGTCGGTTGAGATGCGTAGTGGGCAACCGAAACGTGCGATCCAATTTTCATATAGGGCTTTGGCGACGATCTCTGCGGTTATCTCTTGAACCGGGATTGCTTCTGGCCACTTGGTGCATCTGTCGATGATAGTGATGCAGTAGCGGTAGTCGTGCGACAGTCGTAGCGGGCCAACTATGTCGATGTGTATGTGTTCGAAGCGCTGCGACGGCGGGAATGTAGCGAGCGGTGTCACGACGTGTCGATGAACTTTAGCACGTTGACAGCTGATGCAGGCTCGCGTCCATTCTGCGACTTCCTTGCTCATCGATGGCCAGAAGAACTTGGTGATGATCTGGTTCCTCGTCGTTCGAACACCAGGATGGCACAGTTCGTGTTGCGCTTTGAAGGCGGCGCGACGATATGCCATAGGTAGGTACGGGCGAGGCGTCGTAGTAGAGAGCTCGCACGTGATTGGTCGACTCATTCCGGGCAGTGTGACGACTCCGAATTTCAAGTTTGGTTGTAACTTGAGTTCCCTTAGTTCGTCGTCTCTGTCTTGATCGATGGCCAGTTGGTTGTAGTCGATCGAAGTTGGGCACTCTATCTCTTCTATACGCGATAGCGCGTCTGCGACGGTGTTTCGTTCGCCTTGTAGGTACTGGATGCTCGAACAAAACTGGCTGATGTAGTTCAGTTGTCGCTCACGTCGCGGGGTGTCGCTACTGCTCGGTGCTCGCGTAAGTGAGTAAGCGAGAGGCTTGTGATCGGTGAAGATAGTGACTTGGCATCCTTCTATCAAGCGACGAAAGTGTTTCACAGCCGAGTAGATCGCTAAGAGTTCGCGATCATACACGCTGTAGCGACGTTGTGTATCGCTCATCGTTTTCGAGAAAAATGCCAGCGGTTTCCAAACTTCATCTTCCTTTTGTTGCAGTACGGCGCCGAGACTGTGATCTGAGGCGTCGGTCATGATGACGAGATTGTTGCTGATGGACGGGAATGTGAGAGTGGTGGCTTCCGAGATGCTTTGGCGGCATTTTTCAAAAGCGTTTTCTGCTTCGGGCGTCCAGTTGATAGGTGTCTTGTCATTTTTCTTCCGGTTGTGTAGATATTTGTTCAATTCGTGTTGCAGCTCAGCTTGATGTGGTAGGCAGTCTCGGTAGAAATTCAGCATGCCGAGGAAACGTCGTAGCTCGATGATAGTTTTCGGTTTCGGGTATGTAGATATTGCTTCCGTCCGGTCTTGAGTAGGTTTGATTCCGCTTGCTGAGATTTCGTAGCCGAGAAAGTTGATTTTCTCTTTTCCAAACTCGCACTTCTCGATGTTGAGTGTGACGCCGTACTTGTCGAGACGCTGCAGTACATCATGGAGGAGTTTCTTGTGTGTTTCTTCGTTTTCCGAATACAACAAGATGTCATCGATGTAACAGAAACATCCGTCTATCCCTCTTAGCACTTGATGCATGAAGCGTTGGAATGTTTGGCTGGCGTTACGAAGTCCAAACGTCATGCAATTGAACTCGAACATTCCGAACGGCGTGATTATGGCGGTTTTCTCTGCGTCTTCTTTAGAGATCGGGATCCAATAGTAGGCCATCTTCAAGTCGAGTTTGGAAAATATCTTCTTGTTGTTGAGTTGGTATGTAAAATCTTGTATGCGCGGTATCGGGTAGCGGTCGGGTTGTGTGACCGCATTCAGTCGCCTGTAGTCGCCGCATACTCGTAGTCTACCATCTTTTTTCTTCACAACGTGCAGAGGACTGGCCCATGGACTCATTGACGGCTTGCATATTCCCATCTCTATCATGCGGTCGAACTCTTCTTTCGCTGCTTTGTACTTGTCGGGCGGTAGAGGGCGCGCGCGTGCGTACAAAGGCGGGCCCGTTGTTTGTATGTGATGGACGACTTCATGTTTCGCTGGTTGTTTCAGTGACATCGGTCGCAGGACGTCTGGATAATTTTTCAGGATGTCGTGGAAGTCTTGATTCGAGCTAATTAAGTGGACGGCTTCGGCTTGTGTTGAGACTTCCACGGCGTTCACGGAGAGTTCTGTGATCGTGTCGACGAGCTTCCTCTTGTGCAGATCCACCAAAAGTTGGTAGTGGCGAAGGAAGTCAGCTCCGAGGATCGAAGTCTTCACGTCTGCTACGACGAATGTCCATTTGAAGTCGCGCCGGAGTCCGAAGTTGAGTCGCATCGTTTTTTTCCCCATACGTTCTAATGGGCGTATTATTTGCCGCGTAAAGCTTGTATTCGCTTTCCGGTGTCTTGCATTTCTTCTTATGATTGGCGGCCAAAACGGAGATATCTGCGCCCGTGTCTACGAGGAAACGTTCTTGCGTGTTGCGATCGTAGACACAAAGGCGATGACTGATGCTAAGGACACCGACGTCCGCCGCGGTCGGTGTCTTTTCTAGTTTTCCGCAGGCTTCCTCCTTCTACTGCAAGGTGACTCGCATCGTCTCGCTTTATCGCCATAGCGGAAATGGTATTTGCATTCCCAATTCGCATCGCCGGGCTTCACAGTAGGCCCTCGCCGCGAGTTAGAGTGCGAGCGAGAGCGAGAGCGCCCGCGAGCGGGACGGCGATAGTGTTTCGTAGAGCGGGAACGTAGCTCGGCGACTTCCAGTGATAATTTTTCTAGTTGTTTTGATAAGACTTCTAGATGTGTAGATGTAGTGTTGCCGTAGTTCTCTGACGATCTTGAGACTGCTGCGATGGTGCTGGAGCTCGGAGTGGAGTATTCCGCCATCTTGTCTGCCATGGTAGCGAGTGTGTCGAGCGATGATTCTTCGTTGACGGAAAGGACGACGCGCATCTGAGTGGGTAGTTGATTAAGCCACTCGATCTTCAATCCATCGTCGGTTATCATGCCGCTGCTAAGTTCACGCATCTTGCGTAGCAGGTGGGATGGCTTCTGGTCCCCAAGCTCGAGACCGCCGAGAAGTTGCCGAAAGTTTCTGACTTCAGATTGGTCGTAGACGGCGAGTAAGCGTTTCTTCACGGCGTCGTACTTGTTGGTGAGAAACGGATTGTACAGGATGTCGGAGAGGTGCCGCAGGTCCGTCGCTTGAAGTTGTTGCAGGACGTAGCGAAACTTCTGGTCATCCGATGTCTTCAGCGGGTCTACGACGGCTTCAAATTGCATGAACCACGCTCGAGGGATTTCACGCCAAAACGGTAGCAGTCGCGATTGCACGGAGACTCCAGCGACATCAAGCTGGGGCGTAGCTTCCGGGCTTGATGCTTGCTGGCTAGCGCTGACTCGCTGCTGGACTTGCTCTGACTCTTCCATCTTGTTTGAAGTCGGTGGTCACCACTTGTAGGGGTTCGTGTTCTTGAGGAGAGAGGAGTGAGTAAAACTCGAAGTCCAGATTCGTAATGATTTTATTTACAATGCTTACTACTATTTATATAAAACTAATCCTAAATCTTACTGGCTAAAATAATGTACACCAATCAAAACACAGGGATTTATTACCAATAGAAATTAGTTCATAAAAACTTGCGAGGGACGCGGCGTGAGCGAGAGGGCACGCTCGGACCTCTCGCGCTAATCGCGAGTGAGAGGTTTTCGGACCTCTCACGCCGAGGTTATAAATATAAGCGGCGCGGAGTGCTCGCGCCTCGCAGTCGTAGGATGCTTCCCTGGGAGTGACGATCTCCCATAGTACAATTTTACGTTTCATATTGCATGCAAATTAAAGTTTAAAAACTAAAGCATTCATATCGGGATTCATACGAAGTTGGTGTTTGTGTTCGTTTTGCACACAAAAAGCTTATACTGACGTGCTTGTAATATAGCTAGATAGTAACAGTACATATACCAGGGTTCGCCAATTAGTGTCGCATGGGATCTGATTTATGGAATGGTATAACCATTGCGGTCAGCAACACAAAATCAGAAAAATACTTACATTATTATTTAACTTTTTTCACGGCCTCACAGAAGGCCAGCGTGAAGCAGCAGTGGGACTTATATTGCTAAGGTCCGTTTGCGCTTTTTCATTAATTCCGTGATAATTTTTCGCATAGTAACTGAACTAACACCCTCTGTGTCAAGTACTAATGCGCAATTACGCAAGACAGTTTAAAATTGATAACCGTGGTAATAAATAATTCAAGATTAACTTGCTTGATCACTTGTCAGCACCTAAGGATAGCTTTGATTTTAGACTTTCGTAGCCAAATAGTAAAAAACGGAACCTTAATAAATTTGTCATAACTAGTGTTAATGATAAAGGGTTAACGAGCAAACGGAGCATTTAGCGATTGCCGCCGCCTTTAAATACCTGCAATACCAGTAGAGTTACAAGTTAGAGATGTGTAAGTAATGCTTGTAATATGACGCGGGTGATATCACGCGGCAGGGGCGTCTTTCCCTTAGGTGCAGGGTGTGCGTTGCACACGGGCGCCGCGGTCCTAGGGGCGCCCGGCGCCGCTCGCAACGGAGCCCCACTCGGCGCGCGCCCGCGCTGGCCGGCCGCCGCGCTTTGATAACCAACGTAAAAAGAACTCCAGTTTGCATACATTTTGTGTAGCACCTGGAGCTCTTCTTATATTTGTCGTATTACAGCAAAGCAAGGCGTGCTCTCCCTTTTACTTGGGGCGCCTCTGGGCGCTGCCCCCACATTACATGTGGGGGACTTTTGCGCAGATCTCGCCAAGTCCCGCAATCCAGCGGTAAGCGGCAGCTTCCTGCCTCCCTGTATTCCCCCTGCCTCCGCATCTAGTGGAGGTGCTGGTGTGGCTGGGATTTCAGGGCCTTACTGGTAAGCCTGCGGGCTCTCTTTCCCTTCCCTGTCCTGCAAACAGCAGGGTACGGGTCTGCGAGGGAGTCCTGCAGGGATCTGCTGGTAGCGCCTGCGTTGCAACCCAGCGGCGTGGGCGTCCATCCGGGGGGATTTTTGGTAGGCCGTGGGAGCGGCCCTGGGGGCGTATACGCCCCGTAGTTGGGGAGGTGAGGCCGTACTGGCGTGCCTCGCAGTTCCTGAGGCGGGACGCGGCGATAAAGGTTCGCCCTTTCACGTATTCCGCCATCGTGCCTGGATCTGCCGGGAAAAGTCGGAGAGGTTTTAGTGGGTATGCCTCTGAACGGTCTCTGATTTGCAGAGACCCAACCCAGAGGAGAGCCCCACACTACTCGTCGGTCTCCCAACCGACGGGTGTGCATAAAGCGGCGCCGACCACCGGCGCCGACGTCTGCAACGGGCATGCTCTTTAACGGCTGCAACGCACTCGCGGTTGAACCAGAGCTCATCTTTACGACCATTAGAGACATCAGTAAATGGATTGTAGTATTCCATTCCTATACTGATCTCGTTAGCTATGGCCGCTGCACACTCCGAGGGATCCTTTCCTCCAAAGCAGCTCTGCCCCCAAGGGACTCCACTCCGGAACACGTGCCTTTTGGGCACTGGCCAAAGCTGTTGAGGGGAATTTCTGTCAGCCTCCTTTCCTTTCCTCCTTTACGCAGAGGTGAAGACGAGTTGGCCTCGTTTACTTGACCCATAGATGGGCGGAGTCCATCGAAAGCAAGGGGGAGGCCCTGCCTGGCAGTAAGCCTGGACATTGCGAAGGCCTTTGATCAGGTCTGGCACAAAGCGCTTATCTCGAAACATCCTGCCTATGGGTCGCCCGAGAAACTATGCGAATGGGTACACAGCTTTTTCACGGGTCGTAGCATCAAGGTGGTCGTCGACGGTTCATGCTCAGACCTAAAACCCGTAAATGCTGGTGTACCCCAAGGCTGTGTGCTATTCCTCCTGTATATCAATGGCATGCTACATACCAGTGGCATTCATTGCTATGCGAATGGCAGTACGGGCGATGCCTCATATTCCGGCCATGCAAGGTTTTCTCGAGCCCACGTCGATGAGTGTCGGAAGGAAGTTGTGTCTGTCATTGAGAATACTCTAGATCATGGTGTCGAGTTGGGGTGACATGAATCTAGTCGAATTCAATCCCAAAAAGTTGTGTCTTTTTGGGTTTGCGCGTTTACTGCGAAAAAAACCGCCTTTGTCGTTTCTCCTCACTTTCAGGACACTCACCTTAACGCCAAAGCGAGCATTGCGATTCTTGGCGTCGATATTTCAAGTGACGTTCAATCTCGGGGTCATTTAGAGGAAAAGGCTACCTAAGTAAGCCTCTAAGAAACTGGGTGTCCTCGGCAGAGCAAGGTGGTACTTTACGCCATCCCACCGCCTTCAGCTCTATAAGGCGCAAGTCCGGCACCACATGGAGTACCTACTGCTCCCATCTCTGGGCCGGGGCACCCCAATATTAGCTCCTCCCGTTAGACCGCTTCCAACGTCGTGCAACTCGAATAGTCGGTGACGAGAATCTCACTGATCGCTTAGATTCTGTGGCACTGCGGAGAGATGTTGCATCTCTTTGTATCTTTTACCGCCTTTATCCTGGTGAGTGCTCTGAGGAAATGTTTGAGTTGATACCCGCTGCCAAATTTCACCACCGTACTACACCACGTACCTGGATAGTTGGCGATCCTCTACTGTGCGCTTTACACGACACTTTCTGCCGCGCACCTCCTCATTGTAGAATCAACTTCCCGCAGCGGTATTTTTGAACGGGTACGACATCCAACGGTCTGTTTTCAGGGAGCCCAACCAGTCGACGTGGTGGGCATTGAAATCCCCTTGAAACACCAGTTCGCTGTTAAGAAACCGCGCCTGAGCGTTGTCTGCCACCTCACTCGGGTGTTCGAAGAGTCGAGTTGTCGCGGTGTCTCCTTTGTGGGGACGGTATATGCACACGTAGATTCTGCTCGTCGAGCCTAAGTCTACGCGAACGCAAAGGATGGAAACTGATGGGTCCTCAAGGCAGTGAAGACGATCACAACAGATGTCCGCCCTGACGAAAAGGCATACACCGGCCTTGCGGTGAAAGGACTCTTCCAGCACATAGCCGGGATAGTGCTGGTAACGAATCTGTAAGGGTTCCGTTATTTGCCATTTGGCTACGGAACCCTAAAAAGGAAGGGTTAATACCCACCCATTGCTACATTTTCCGTTATTATTACGTACTTACGTAGTAGGTCGTTCTAATTTCTTTTTTTATGTGATGGGTGGCACAGACGGAACACCTGATAGTTAACATTTACGGAATGGTTCGTGTTTTTGAAGCGTTTAAAAACCCGAAAAACCCGGGTTTTGATTTTCAAACCCGGGTTTTTTGTGACTCTTAAAACCCGGAAAACCCGGGTTTTTTCGGACCGGGTAAACCCGGGCTCGATGCCCTAATTTTGACCGCGCGCTTGCTAGGGGGCGCTAGGGCAATGTTTGCACACGGGCGCCACATGAGCTAGAGACGGCCCTGTCACGCGGCCAAGTAATATTGCATTACTTATTACCCGGCGATACGAACCATCACACCATTACTCGAAACATTACTCGGTACTTCGTATCAAAATTAATATGAAATAAATAATTTACGCCCGTATTTCATAGTGGTTAAAGCTGTTTCTATAAGAACACATTACTTACGCGCGCGGTCTATTACTTTCTTTCTCTTATAATCCTCGAGTGAAAGAGATGACATTAGATCAGAGACATCGCTCATCCGCGCCGGTAATATTGCATTACTTATTACCCGGCGATACGAAATTACGAATCATCACACCATCACTCGAAACATTACTCATTACATCGTATCAAAATAAGAATATGAAATAGATAATTTACGCCCGTATTTCATAGTGGTTAAAGCCGTTTTTATAAGAACACATTACTTACGCGCGTGGTCTAATACTTTCTTTCTCTTATAATGCTCGACTGAAAGAGATGACATTAGATCAGAGACATATTGGATGTTCGGAACAACGATTTGCTATGCAATTTAGACCTTAATCTCATAGAAATAAGGTTTTTTTTGACATGTGTCATTTGTATCGACGGTGCTCTGTTTTGGCGCCAAAGTGCCTTAGATCTATACGAATACGAGGTCAGTGGAGGTCAAGGAATGAAATGATGCAAATTATAACTATACTAGATGCAAACCCGGCTTCGCTCGGGGGAAAATGTGACTCATCATAATATAATGCATCAAGAAAGTCATGATATTCATCGATGGCGCCACTGCCGCTTATGTCATAACGCATGGTAACCACATTGGTTATAATACTCAAAAGCCTTTAATAATGCTATGGAACTACGTAAATAGTTCCCATAAAGAATTAATTTCACGACTTTATTGAAAGACTATACACATCTGTACAAAATGTAAGTAGTGTACCTAGATATTTATGAGCAAGGTAGGTATAGATTAACAGTGGGAGAGCCACACTTCGGCATGAATGGGCGGGCACGACCGGAGTAATACCACGTCCTCACAGAAAACTTGATTGGACCCATTGACATCCTTCCATTTGAAATAATAGGTAATAGAACCTAATAATTATAAATTTTATAAAAATACAATACTCAGTACCGTTAATACCACTTTTTAATGTAAGCATTAAATATTTCCTCTACAAACATTAATTACTTACATTAATTACTTAAAGTAAAACTGTTTTCGTAATTCGCTACTTCACAGATTTCTGAAATATATTTTATAATATCTATAGAGTTATTAATTTAGACTACCCTACAATAATATTTTTTCAAAAAATATTTATTTTGGCTTGGCGAAATATTTTATTACATCAGCCCAGAGTAATATTCATTCATAGTACAGTAATTTTCATACACCGAGACATAACAATTGCTCAACACTATCGGGTGATGTTTCGAGTAATAGTAATATCACCAAGTGATATCACTTTTCTGCTAGTGTGATGAGATATTTCATTACATTTCAGTGCACTGTTATGCTCATCTCTGTTACAAGTATGCTGCAAAACCCCGTGTCGTCTAATCAGGCCTCCGTACCCACACTCACTCGACAAAACGGCGCAGGCACTGCTTCACGGGCAGCTTTCTATGGGGCTAATTATTTTGGTCGAGCCAGTCCATTAATGCCGAATCGTGGCTCTCTCACGGTTAATAACCTTACCTTATTCAACCAAACAATTTTAAATTATTTTCTGCTACGTAGGTAAGCCGTTTGTTCCGATGGTGGACACAATGAAGTTGAAAAAGTAACAAACAAAATAAGACAACAAAAATGTTAGCTTCATCAAATGCAAAAAGTCATTCCTTTGAGCAGTCCCATTTCAACTGCAAACGTTGTAAAGTTTAATTCAGTTGTACGAATATTCCAGGTAAAAGCAATAATACTTTACATAGGTAAAAGGTTAAACGGACTTGTACCTAGTCTGGGACATTACTTATAATTATTATGACCAGTGGTACAGATTACTTAATAGTACAAGTACAGAAAGCCCACTCCTAAAAACCCTTTATAGAAAATAAAGACTCAGGCTACCATAACATAAAGTTGAAATTCCGAACGCCCAGCGTTCAACACCTACAATAAATTATTCATACCTAGAAGTGCGTTCTCTTTCTATCGCAAGCAACTGTCGCGCATGCGTGGCCGCTCGCTCGTGATTTTCTACTGATTAGCCCCTCCGGAGGGGCCGCCGCATGTACTTGCAAGTTCGATACCTACACGTGGAGTAGGACAGGCCTGCAAGTGGTTAAAAATACTTATATAAAGCATATCCATATATCCCCAAATGAATCCCTACCTTGGACAAAAATTCATGTGATGAACACTAGTGTTTGTTCAGTGTCTGGATGTAATATGTATTAGAGTATATTGTGGTTTCTCTGTTGTATAATTTTTCCATTATTATGAAAACATAAAACACTTGCGTTATGTAATCGACTTCTAGCGCCATCTACTGGTAAAGTACCGAAACAAAGTGAGAGCGGTGACTAGTCAAAGATAAAGACGCACAAAATCCAAGTACTTTAAATAAACGAATGAGCCTTCACCACTAAACGACAGACGTATTTACATGCCATTACTGAATCACTCCCAATTCTGAGGACTGGAAAAAAGGGGAGGAATACTCGCGAAATAACCGCGTCTTCGTAATCGGCTAATCATGTACTTATTTGCCCTTTTCACTCATCTTATTTGGTTTTCTACCTTTATACAAGTATTTGATCCACACACGAATGGATTCCTAATCGGCTTACCGGATTCGCGTTCAATACGTAAAAAGGTGTAACTTAAAATCCCGGCCAACGAATTGTCACTTTTTATCTTGGGACCCTGTTGCAATCACTCGGTCCAGTGAACGGGTTAATTAATGAAATCTATTAACTTCTCTTCTCCTTAGGGACTAGAATCGCTTGCGTATTTTTTGCCGGGTCATCCTGGCTGGCGATTTTCCAACTGTTGAACCTTGCGGTGGTTTTTGCACGGTGGGGGGGTTAAAAAGTACCCGCGGCAGCACTGTGTCACCGGGGCTGCAGACTGGATACCCGCGTTTTACTGCGTTCCGATTTTACTGAAACTGAGCTTTCAATTTAGATAGGTACGGAATTGATTGCGTGTACTGTGTTAGGAGATTTGGGCTGTGCGAAACTGAAGCATTCTTTTCGCATTCATGGAATGGGAAATATTTTTTCGTTTGTATTTTTTGGTGCGGTAGCACTTTTTGCGTTATTTTAAAATATTTGAACAGCTCTTGCAATTGCGTATAAACCTTTTTAAAGAGTGTTCGATATAGGTAACAAAAAGTCTATGAAGCAATACAAAAAAGTTACGATTAATCTGGTGACTGAAAAAGATATTATATTTGTATATATAATATTTACTCGATGATACAATATTTTTGTACTAACGAACCGTTACAATGTTGCTCAATGAGTATTGTTTTACAAAATGTTAGTTTGCTTTTAAGAGAAATTTCATTTAATGATACTTCAACATGTATGATCAAATTTAAAAAGGCGAAGGAATAAAATCTCTCCGAATAGAACCTCTCTCTTATACTCGTTTGTTGCAAAATATTAGTCCCCAGGTGCGTGTTTCTAACGGAAAACTATTAGGTACCTAGTGTGTGCACACTGTACACAACGTGTCTGGTAAATAGAGACCAGGGAGAGAAATGAAGGAATTTTATACGTGTATGTGTACCTATGTGTGTGGTGTGTTTGTGGTGCCTCAGGTGTTGCAGATGTCCATGGGCGGCGGTGATCACATTCCATCAGTTCCGTGAGCTGTCTGCTCGTTTGTCCGCTTTAATTTCGACATTTAAATCTTCAAGAAAGGAGCCTATACCCTCCTTATAAGGCTGACAACGCATCCGCAGTCCTTCTGGTGTAGCTGTGTCCATGGGCAATTCCATACAAGATTAGAATTTTCACACGATTTTACATTGCAAAAGCTAGCTTCGCATGTCAACTTGGAATAAACATAACAAACGAAGTTGGTACACCGGACCATGGTCCCCGAGCTAATACCGTCGGGCTTGGTGGAAGATCTTCCCTTTTCATGGAGAACATTCTACCCCCATAGAACTAGATACCTGTAGAATTGAGCAGTAGGATCTTAGGCTATAAAGCGAAGCCTCGGAATATCGTGCACGTGTCAGATAAAGGTCGAGCGTAAAGGGTGTGTGGCAGAGATTGTATGAATTAACCCGCCTAATGTTACTGCCACTTTCGCCTCCTAATGTTTATTAAGTAATTTTGAGAGTGCCATTTTTATCTACGCGATAAGGGTTAATGCGGATCTTGTACAATACTAATACGTGACGTGGTTCACATGAAATAATTTGTTTCCGGAACTTTTTTAAATGCGAAGATGAGAAAGATTAGACTCCAGGCTGGTGACTGGCGCGATGTGGCGTAGAATCTAGACGGAGGCTCTTATATTTGATGCATAGGTTGACTAATTAGTTATCATTTTAACCACTGTCGCATTTTCACGCTTTATTTTTTTATTTATTGACTTGTCTGTTTGAGGCGTCATCGTTGCTCCCGAATGAAGTTTTCGATTCTGTTTTTTTCTTTAATTTCAAATAGTCGGGAGATTTTTTTGCTAGGTATGTTGCTTCTGCCGTAATATAATATGACAGATTCTCAAATCAAATTTTATAATTTAATGCATTACATCAATATTCAAATCCAACATGGCCGTCGCCAGAAAATGAATAGGGATCTTGAAAACTTTTATTATGAAAAGTTTAGATGTGCATGGATTCATACTTATGCTCGGATTCGTACCCATAAACACCTTTTATAAGACGTACTTCAAAAGTTCTTATCCACTTAACTTCCATCACTTATTAATAATTTTAATTCCTCTCAAAATAAAAGCACCACTCGCATTGCTCTTAATTTGAAACCCCATTTCATCGTTTGCCACTTTAGCCAGATTTTCCAGCTTATTCGAGAATAGTGAGCCGCGTTTCATTGCTGGTAATTAGGATAGGTATACAAGTCTAAATGCTATCTACTTAGTAAAACAGCCGGTGCCGCGAGTGGAATACACGCTGTATTAACCCGCCCTTATTACTGTGTGGTATGTGTCATAAACTTATGATACGCCAACGGAAAGATCTCGACAAGTTTCGAGAAGTTTCGAAAACAGAATCTTTTGCCATCAGTTGCTTTTTTTTGTGAGAGTTAGCAGACGAGTAGATGGATCCCTGATGGAAAGCAATTGCCACCGCCGGCCGGTTTATTCATGCCAAAGCGTGAATTGCTTCTCCGACCGGTTTCGCAGCACGCTCGCTTCGCTTCCTCGGTTTGTGCAATCAGTTTGACGCTTGACCCTAAAATCCTTAAATAGGGATACCAGATCAACTGATTACCACGATCAAAATAATTATCGCAATAAATTGAGAAATTATCTAAAGAGCAAAATGTTAAAAATACGCACTTACGTCACATTAGCCCCGCCCCAGAACTGACAACTATTGGAGCCGTAAAATCCTTGAGTGGAAACCGTGACTCGGTAAGCGTAGTGTTGGACGCCCTGCGACAAAATGGGATGATGACATTCGAAAGCTGGTTAAAGTGGGCTGGGTGATAGTGGCCGAAAATTGGGAGCAGTGGCGTGCATAAGGGGAGACCTATGTCCAGCAGTAGACGAGTGTGGGTTGCTGGTGATGATGATGATACATATTTAGTAGACACTATAAAATTCGCTCTCGCTCATCACTTGTGCCACAGCGCAAACGTTTAAGCCGCCACGTTAACATGCCGCTGCGGTGCGTTTCTCTTCTCTATCATGAATATTTATATCACCACCGCATCAATGTTCTGCGATATTAGCGCATCTAGCGAAGGGACCGTTTATTTTTAATTGTTCCCGGTACGAGTTAATCTTGTTATGTCGCTAGGTGAAACCTGTGTCTCTGTTATCTTTAACGCGGACGCTAAAGTATTACATCAACATCTCAGAGGGCAGGGGAGTAGCTGAAAACCAACGTTGCCCGGGAACACACTCTGTGGCGACATCAGTTGAGCTCCTTCCATTTGTCTCACATAATAACAACTTGGATTTTTATTTTTCTCCTGTTTTCTGTGAGGCCGTAGTATCACTCTGGTCGAGGCCCATTCGTGTCGATTCGCGGTTCTCCCACGCTTCTTCCATCGGTCGCTTACTAGCAAGCAAACCGTTTACTCGCCTAACACCGATAGGTAACATAGGTAAAAAATGTCTTAATAATAAACCACAAGCACATTATTTACATACTGTATTTTTCGTAGATAATGGAAGAATAATAAAATTATGCTATTACAAAATTTTCGGCAGTTTTACTAACTACAATTTTATTTCTAGAAATATCTTGAAAACTTGACCCGAGTTTTGTAATTGTGCTTAACTTTTAAAACTCGAAAAATCTTTATAATTATGTAAGTTAGTCTGAAAATCTGGAGATATAAGGCCGCAAACATAGCCCAAAGTATTGTGTGGCTCAAGTGGCAATGGGCAGGGCACATTACTATTAGAACAGACGGCTGTTAAGGGGGAAAGGTCCTTGAGTGGAGGCCGGGTATAGAACGTCGCAGCCGTGTCAGGCCCTCACAAGGTGGACCGATGATCTAGTGAAGGTCGCGGAAGTCCCTTGGATGCAAATGGCACAGGACCGATATGTGTGGAGAACATTGGGGGAGGCCTATGTCCAGCTGTGGACGTCTATTGGCTGAAATGATGATGATGATGAGTCTGAAGAGAATGGATGATGATATTGATGTTGAAGAGAATTAAAAATTTACACAAACACCAAAGTTAACACTTTAATTGGTATTGGTAAACTACACAGACATGTAATTAGGGTCGGAAGGGCTACAACACCTGCCTGTAGGTTATCGGAGATATTTCTTACATAGTGTTTATCTGCTATACCTACTATTAATAAAGCACTAACGCCTTGCCCTGTACCTTACTGACTAACTGACTGACCAATAGACTATCAACGTACAGACGAAACTGGTCCTAAAATCATGAAATTTAAAAAGAGGTTTTCAAAAATTCACGCCAAGGGGTGAAACTGGGGATTGTTTTGTGTTCATAATAAACGGTTCATAAAGAACACTTGAATTTAAACTTCCTATTATATCAATCAGTGGCCAAAAAGGTGCTAACGATGTAGGTCGCCAACATAGTTATTATTTGTGTTGATATCACAAGTTGTTGAGTATAAGTGCCTCATCTTTACTTATTTCCCAAAATACTTTTCCACTTTGGAACTAGTTAGTAGTTTTGCGGGTTTCTTGTCTAGGTAGGTTTGTTCTCGCAAACTGATAGGCAGCAACTTCAAAGTTTCCATTCAAAAAACATTACAGTCGCAGAGATATAGGTTTTTAGGGTTCCATAGTCTACTAGGAACCCTTATAGTTTCGTCATGTCTGTCTGTCCGTCTGTCTGTCCGTCTGTCTGTCGGTCTGTCTGTCCGTCTGTCTGTCCTGGCTCGTTCTCCGCCGTTTTTGCACCGATTGCCACGAAAATTGGTGGAGAGTAGTATAGTAATTGGTTTTTAAAATTATCGATTTCCATTCAAAAAACATTACAGTCGCAGAGATATAGGTTTTTAGGGTTCCATAGTCTACTAGGAACCCTTATAGTTTCGTCATGTCTGTCTGTCCGTCTGTCTGTCCGTCTGTCTGTCCGTCTGTCTGTCGGTCTGTCTGTCCGTCTGTCTGTCCTGGCTCGTTCTCCGCCGTTTTTGCACCGATTGCCACGAAAATTGGTGGAGAGTAGTATAGTAATTGGTTTTTAAAATTATCGAAAAATAATTATTTTATATTAATAATAATTTCATGTGCGTGTCCGACACACTCTTGGCCGTTTTTTTTTTAGTTTAAGCAAGTGTTTATTGCTGGGGATTGTATTATACGACAGGTGACAGACGAGACAACGGACCACCTGATGGTTTTTTAATACTTTTTATTTGCAATTGCCTCGGCCCATAGACACGCAAGACTAAATGAAGTCACTTGCCTTTTAAACCCCACCACCCACACTCCTCCATTGGGATTTCGGTATCGGGTTCGGCAGCTTCTGATACACGCCGATATTCTTTATATAAGGCCATAGTATCAGTCCCGTCCACCTAATCCATTCATGCCAAACCGTGGCTATCCCACGGCTGTATGTTACCTTTACGTTATGGAAACACATTATCAAATCAGTATGCATTTGCATGTGAAAATAAAGCTATCAAATTATGCAGCTGGATGCAAATAGTCGAGAATAGACCAAAGTGATGAGTGTTTGTATAGGTCTATGTTGAAGCGTGGACTGCGACGACTGACATATATTATGTAGAATTTGCTTATTACAATTTCAATAGTAACCCAGAGAAAGGTTTTAAATATGCGGTTTTAGACTGGTGTTTAATATGTGCCTAGAAACGTTGTCTTTATCCTCTGACCTACCATCGTTCGATATCATCATCATCATTTCAGCCAATAGACGTCCTGTGACATAGGCCTCCCCCAAAGTTCTCCACACAGATCAGTCCTTTGCCACCCGCATCCAAGGGACTCCCGCAACCTTGCCTAGCTCGTCGGTCCACCTGGTGGGACTCCTGCACGCGGCCTCCATTCAAGGACCTTTTCACCCTAACTTTCGCTCGATATAACATACCTGAAACCAGTGTACATCTTCTTGAAGATTCCACATGTCAATCGTCAAATCAAACCGCTGTTTGTCGAATCCCAGCTCCGAATCCATTATTCAAAAGCAACATTCGACAAATTCCAACGAATAAACAGCATTCCCAATTATAAAGACGCGCCAAACGTTTCTGATGCTAATTCCTTCGTCCCCTGAATAAATTAAACAATTCAGAAATTAGTCCTCATTGCCATCTGACGGTATTTATTGAGGATGGGATTAATGTTTGCAAGGCTTTGCGATTGGAATAGCATCGACTTTTTAAATAATTATGCTTTGTGAAGTTGTCGAACAAACAAAAATATGTAGATGCAGAACTCAAGTGTGAGTAAGAGAACCGTTAATTTCTATGCATATGTGTCATTTCAAACACACATACTTTTAGCTAAGGCGGGTAGCACACTGCCAGAGTCGAGGCGGAGTCAAGGCACAGTCGAGGCGGAGGTGCAGAGCATCGTTTACACCCATTCAATATGTCGTCGTCAGAAGACGATAACAAAATGGCGGCGGGGTCGGGGCGGCAGCGTGCCGTGCGCCCGCGCCGCGTCGCCGACTCGACCCTGCACCTCCGCCGCCTCGGCTGCGCCGCGACTCTGGCAGTATGCGTTGACATATTTGATTGTATAGAAAAGTCAGAGGCGGTGCGCCTCTTGAACGCTTCCGCCTCGACTCTTGAGTATGTGTGCGACACGCCTTACACACTCGAAGTAATTAAGTATTTATCATTTCAACTTGCATTGGGGTTGAAACCCTGGTGACATGTAGTACAGTAAACAGCAAAAGTGAATGTTTGAAATCATAAATTTAATAATAAATAGCGAAGTTCCAGTCAGAACTGTATGCATCACTTTCACGCCATATGAAGTTTGCGACAGAACTGTTCGAATCACATTTTTGACCATACAGTTTTGACGCAAACTCTGTTCATTAGTAAGTATTGAATTTCCGATTTTAATCATCTACTTTTGCTGTTGACTGTACGCGTTTATATTAAACCCGTTTTCCGCCCCGTTTCTTGCACGCAAGGTGTAATGAAACTACCTAATATGTTAATCTACTTGTATGTACTTGATGGCTGCAAATATCCGAAGCGTGAAAGGTCCCGGGTTCGATTCCCGGTCAATTAAATTCGGGAAACTACATTTTCCAAGTTTTCTTGGGTCTGGGTGTTCTGGGATGACGCCCCCAGTTAATTATTGTCTTCTGGTACTCGTAGTACAGGGGTTGCCCTAGTTTGAGACCAGGTTGATTGGTGTGATTGTCTGGCGCATTTATTTATTTATTTTTATTTATATATATTTTATGATATAGGTGGCAGACGAGCAGACGGATCACCTGATGGTAAACGATTGCCGCTGCCCAGAGACCTACAACACCAATAGAGTTACGAGTGCCCTGCCTACCTTCAGACTCTGTCCCCCAATAGGGCCTCCGTTTCCCTCACTCAGTCGACGAAACACAGCGCAGGCACTGTAATTTATAGTTAACGAAAATTATAATATTGCGACAAGGTACAGTCAGCCACACATCAGGTTACCACAATCTGTCAAATTTCCTCAGTTGATAATGAACCAAACGCGTTTGACATAGAGGTGAGGTTCAATTGAAGAAATTTGACAGATTGTAGTAACCTGATGTGTGGCTGTCTGTACTAATCTTGTCACTAAGTGACAATTGTGTTTGTGCACCAATAGATAATACTTAATGGTGTAAACATATACCATCATATAAAATATGAGCATCCGATGTATGAAAAAAAATCTGCTGTTCCGAACAAAATATCCAGCTGGAAATCAAATAATCTATGAATCAGCAATTTTTTTTGTTCATGGTCATATTTTGGCAGTAAAGTCTTTACACGGTATATGTTTACATAAGTATTTTTGTTTTTTTTTACACGTTGTATAGGAACATACAAATCAATTATTTAGCACTATCTTTTACCCCATGTTATACTATTTTATTAGTCATCTTTGTGGGTCAATCACATCGAGATCATTTCTCAATGTCATCCTATTGATTTTTTTAATACACAAATTACTAGGAAAGGTCACGCAGTTACTAGGTTGTTGCGGCTTTTTATATATTACGAAGGTATTGTTTTAGAATACATCGATACAATAGAAAATAAACATACGTAAAAGGACGTCCCAGTTTTTTGTAATGATACAAATTATCCATAATTTAACAGCTATAAGGGCGGAGCAAAGTTTCAGAGTATCAAAATGAAGCCACGTGTATCGAACTGTCTATTTTTAAATTTAAGACGCAAAAACGATGGGGGTGTTATAAGGTATACGTGTCTGTCTGTTTGTCAGTTTGTCTGTGTTTCTATTTGTGAAATAGCCCGTAAACGGATAAACCAATTAGGATTTCGGATTTTTCTTAAGTTTAATAGTTGGGAGTGTTCTTAGTTAGATTAGATGGCCGCCACCACAAAATAAAGAATTTCATATTTTTAATTGATTCCCGTATAAGCGTCAAATGGAATGGCTTGAGTAGTAGCAAGCATGCCTTATAACAACTTGTCGGGGGTTAAATAAGTTTTTATAATTTTGAGCCAATTATATTTCTTTAAACCATATCATGTTAACTGAAGTGTACAGAAATAGACTGGATAAGGCCAAATAGATTAGGAATGAGATAGCCCAATGCTATGGGTAATTGCAGTACCTTGCCATCAGGTGATCCGTCTGGTCATCTGCCTTCTGCATAAACCAGTTAGTTACCTCTGTTTGAAATCGGATTGTTTTGGGGTGGGAATATACTCGTAAGTGAAGCAGTTCAGACATTGGATTCTAAAATTAGTTTTTAAGTGATATTGTTGACATTAAAATACAATCACTTAATTGAATATTTTTATTTTGCATTCACTTTTTATTTAAAATGATTATTTAAATACATTTTTGCACTGACCGGTTTGACCAACTTTGTACTATCCGGGCAGTTTCCACAGACCCGCACCGGAGCTCAAAGTTGGCATGCGGTCTGTGAAAACTCGCGTCCAAAGTTTGCCCCTCAGACAGATGTGACAAGTTCATTGCCTTTACTCTACAGCTATAACATCAGCCTGTTTACTGTCCCATAGCAGGGCAAATGCCTCCATCATGGAACTCAAGTCATCGCTACAATGATGGGATTAGGCTTAATCACTGAAGTGCTGGGTTCGAAATATTCAAAACATACTTCTGCTCGAGCCAGGAATCAAACCCGGGACCCCAAGAACATGGCTCGGTGATAGCTAATGGTTTAAGTACCAGGCCGTGATTTCGGGGTCCTGGTTTCAATTTCTAGGTCGATCAAAAAGTATGGTTAGAATTTTTCAAATACCTATAGTTCGGGTTTGTGATTATTTCGCATTAGGCAAGCGTGGTGATTGATGACCAAGTGATGACTTGATTTCTATGATAGAGGCCTTTGCCTTGCTGTGGGACAGTATATGCTGCATGCATGCTGATACTTTTTCACTTATCTCTTTCCTTTAGTTTGAATAGACGATAACATCTAGTGATTTGATCGATAAGTTGCGTATTATCCATTAAAATTTGCCAACATTGTATAGATAGGTTTTTGTACATTGACCACAAAGTAAACTCACCACAGAAAAAAAAAATGTAAGTGTAATCTCACCACAGTTCTATTTTTATGATGTAAATTGTTTAATTATTATGATTATTGTAAACTCACCACCATTGCTTTTGTGAAAAGGTCTGCAAAAAAATCAAACAATAAGTAGAGCTATCGTTACTAAAAATATGTGAACTGAGGATTTGTGGCGAATTCACAACAAACCTTACCCGCCTGTGACTCTAACTTCATATTTTTAATGCATGTGGTGAGTTTACTTTCAATGTATGGAGTTTACAAAATGTGGCGAGTTTACTTTGTGGTCAATGTACAAAAACCCAAGTCAAAGGAATAAAATGAGTTATTTACCTATATCTGTTTCTATTTTCAACTGATCCACAAACCAAAAAGGCCTACAACAAAACTACGAGCCAACTCGACAGTTGATTACGCCTCTGCGAAATCCCGGAATTTACATTGCCAGATTGAGTTGTGTTATTTGCCATTCGCATCTTCCCCGTGTTTAAGCTCTTAAGTCCCTTTCACCTGAGGCAGTAGGGGAGTCAAGGACGCCCGTATTGAGGTCGCTGTGATACAATCAGCGTCATACATCTGTATATATAAAACAGTATCGGATTAGTTACACAACTCAACTCAAGAATGTTAAGATTGATTTTTAAAGATTTTTGAGGTTATCAATTGAAACGACGTTTTAAACTCATGACGAAAATGCAAGACGCATTTATGAAATTCATTCACATTACAAGGGTTATAGCGCGAGAGAGAAAAAGTTCTACCAACATACGTAAAGTTTTGCACAAAATGACAAGTTAGCCAACTTAATAATATTTATTAGTTGCGTTCTCGATTCCTAAAAATTTTTAATAACTTTTGATTGGCTGGATTTGTCTTTGACCCAAATTCCAGAATAACGATCAAAATATCGTACAAAAAAAAAGCAAAAAAGAACGAAGGTCGACGAGGGCCATTACATCTATACTAATAATAAAGATATAACTTATTTAGACGATAAGCCAGTCTGTGAACTAACTTTTACTCTATAAGTGTCTATTTAATAAGACAACATAATTTATGAGCTTTGGATGGATTTAAGTAGCTAAAGTATTCTTTAATAGTAGTTTATGTGACTGTCACATAATAAGGGATATTATAACACGAGCAAGATTAAAAAAAAACGAGTGAGCTGTGTTTCGTCGAATAAGTGAGGGTACCAGAGGCCCAACTGGGGAGAAAGGGGTATAAAGATTGGCAGCGCACTTATAACTACATAAGTGCGCTGATGGCACTGATGGCAATCGCTGACCATCAGGTGATCCGATACGTCTTATACCTATTACTTAAAAAATCGAAGGGAAAAACTGCCTTTTTTTCTACTGGCTAGGCAGCAGCTTGCATTGCGTAAACCAGTCTATGAATATGAATATTGTTTGAGCCCTTGGTTGGTTCAAACACTGACTTGATGTATCTTGGATGATCTTGATAATTGACAACACTCGAAGACTTGAAATAACTTGATTTATTGATAACTTGTAAATGTGTGCACAATAATAAAGGCTGCTATGAACTAACTTGATGTAAACAATAATAAATAACGATGACTCGTATTAGGTCATACGCTTAAGAATTCTGCTAGATTGCAGTAAACTGTACTTTGTACATATTCCCGGGCGGGAGATTACTAAAAGAAATGAAAATAGAAAAAAATATAAAACTTAAATATTTTACATGTCATGCTTAATCTAGTACTCGTAGTTACTTATAAATTGAACGTGTTACATAATTTAACTACATTTTATGTTACAATAGTATGGAGCCGTTTAGTAAAGTTCCTGCTTGGTAGGGGGGACGTGTTCCTGTCTACTCTCTGTGGCTCATCGACGCTCGTTGCGTGGAGGTCACCGGTAGCTGGTCGGTGTTGCATCTCGATAGGCGGCTCTACCACTGCACTCTGGGGGGCGGGTTCTTTACTCAATACGCTTGCCTTTCGTCTCAACTGGAACTTTCGTGTTATCCAAGTTATTCCTGCTATTGTCACGACTGCTAAGACGATGTATATCATGACGTAATGGTGTATATCATGAAATGAAACTGCTTCGGTAGCAGTCTCCAGCTCCTCTTCGTCGGTCTTGATTGCCTTGATCTTGTTTTCTATATCAGTTGTCTCCATTTGAAAGGTTGTGTTTCGCTCCTTGTCCTTGATGACGTGAGGTATAGTTAAGTTGATAATACTGTTGATAGGCGCTAGAGTCGGCACATACAGGTCTGGTGATACTCTGATCTCGCTTGTGTGATATCGATGTGGATAGATGGTGAATTTGTCCGTCTTGATAATGCAACCATGACCTATGGTAATGAGGCCGTTGCCACTCAGCTGACGTGTTGTAATTTGATCGTCACACATGACTCGTACTTGACATGACCTGCAACAAAAATAAATATAAGTATTTATGAAAGAGGACTTCCTCCAATTATCTTGGCATGATTTCGCTTCTATCATGCATTCCGACTCTGTTAGTCGACACAAATTCTTATCAGTCTTCATCTGATATTCTGGTCCTTGATTGCGACAGAAGTAAGTATCGAGTTGTCGAAAACATGTTTGTATGTCGGTCTCTGACATTGGTATAAACAAATCTTTTTTCATATTGACCGATACGTAGTCTGCGACTGGAACTATGCTGATCATCTTTTCATCTTGATATTTAGGTAATGGTACGACTCGAAGGATCTCAAAAGTATCTCTGCTTATGAGCGGTATCTTTATTTCAAAGATGAAGTACTCTTCTATGACTCTTGTCCTTATGCTCAGGAAGTCATACATCTTGCGAAGATCCGAGTGAATGTTGGTTACCGGTAGAGATACGTCTTGTGGTAATTGGCTTGATACTGTACTTAATTCCTTTGTGAGTTGAGACGGTGTTATTATATGAATGTTGAAATATCCTTGGTGTATTTCTGTGACAGTCTGCAAAAGAGTATCTTGTACTGCTCTTAAGCTATTTAACATGTTGCTTGCTATTATAGACTCTAAAGAGAAGTCATTAAGGACGAGATTTACTTGTGCTGCATTTTTTAGGCCATCCATGGCTTTCTCTAATGTAATAATGTGTTGATTTGCGATCTTATGTTGCTGATTCATAAGGGCTTCAGTCCTTTTTAACAGATTGTTTTCTGCCTCTACAATAGACGTCTGATTCTTCCATAAGTTTAATAAATGTTTCTGATTATCACGAAGTAATGCGATATCTTGTTTATATTGTTGTGCGAAGCGCTCGTCGAGTACGCCGAACAGGTCGCCTGCGAGGTATCCGATTGCATTGACGAAGCCGCGTCGCGTGCGCCGCGCGTGCTTGCCACGCGCTTGAATTTGCTGACTCAGTAACAGTTGGTTGTAGTGCTCTAGTTCCATATACTGATGTCGTAATTGAGTTGTTATTGCAGAACATTGAACTTTTTCTGTTGTTATTATGTCACATGATTTTTCCAATGTTTTTATGTATTTTTCTTAAGCTTGTATTCCTTGCCAGTATGGTTTCATATCATAATATGTTATGATCTTCCATTCGTCTTTTATCAATTGCATATTAGATAACTTGTCAAAGTAGAGTCCTTGATTTTCTTTAAACTTAGTTATGTTTTCCATGCCATAGGAACTTGAAATGAATGTCATAAACAACATAAATGTTGTAAATAGGGTTGTCCATGTTGACTTCTGGCCAGTGCGGCATCTTGTACTTGTATTGTTCTGTTCGATGTTATTGTTTGTTGTCTGATTATTCACGTGATTGGTGGCTCGTGTTAGTTTATTTTGGTCGAACTCTTGGTGTTCTGTGAGTATAGATATTTTTGTAACTGGGCGCTTGATGTAGCCGCTCTTTGTTTTTAATGTTACGACTCGCACGTAGCCATCTTTTCCGGGGTGTGTCTCAACTACTCTCCCCATTATCCACTTGCCAGGGGGAAGATTTTCGTCGTGTACTATTACAACGGCATCGATGTTGACATTCTGATGTGATTTTGTCCATTTATTTCTTGTTGTTAACTGCGTTAAATATTCCGATCGCCAGCGAGTCCATACATCTTGTAATATCTTTTGAGTTAGTTGCCAACGTGTCCTTGTGTCTCTTTCAGTTTCTACTATGGTCAATAACGGACCACCGGTAAGAAAGTGAGATGGAGTGAGAAAATCTAGATCCTCAGGATCCTCTGATAAGGCGCACAGTGGTCTTGAATTTAGGCACCCCTCTATTTGTGCTAATAGAGTTGAAAATTCTTCAAAAGTGAGCGTCTGCTGCCCAATAACTCTTTTTAGGTGAAACTTGAAGCTCTTCACCGCTGCTTCGAAAATGCCACCAGCTGATGGCCACGCTGGTGCGTTGAAGTGCCATGTGATCTCCATGTCGGTTATTTCTTTCATGAACTCGTCGGTAAAGCATTTTTGTATGTCTTGGTATTCTTGTTGTAGTACTTTGCTTGCACCTACAAAGTTTCGACCATTGTCGCTATACATATGGCGGGGCTTTCCTCTTCGAGCTGCCATTCTGCGCAATGCTGCCAAGAATGAAGATGTAGTTAAATCGGACACTAACTCCAGGTGCACGGCCTTGGTCACCATGCACACAAAGACAGCTATGTAAGCTTTCAGTGTCTTTATTCCGCGCCCCTTGTTGGCTTTAACGAATACATGCCCCGTAAAATCCACTCCAGTGTGAAGGAACGGCCGGGATTGATTTACTCGTGCTCCTGGTAACTGACCCATAATTTGTTCTTGTTTAATAGGTTTTTGTTTTTTGCAAACAACGCACTTCCTTATGTATTTCTTGGTTGCTCGATTTCCGCATATTATCCAATATTTTTGTCGGATAAAAGCCAAAGTAACCCGAGCTCCTCCGTGGTAGGTCAGTTTGTGTGCCTCATCGATTATGAGTTGGGTTAATCGGTTATCATACGGTAGGACAATAGGGTGCATCATTTCTGGGCTTATGTATGCGTTTTGCAGCCTGCCTCCAACTCTTAGTAATCCATCTTGGTCCAGATAAGGATTCAGGCTCAGAATCTTGCTTTTTGATGATATTTGTTTATTTATATTCAAACTACCGATTTCTTCTTGATATTCTTCAGATTGTATTTGCTTGATAATTCTTATTTTTGCTTCTTTTAATTCAGACAGAGTCAAATAATTTGATTTGAACATCCTGTTTCCTCTTGATGTAAAGCGGCGGACCCATCCTAATACTCTTATTGCTCTTGATAGCGAACTATATTTTTCTAATAAGTTACTAATTATGTTTTCAGATTTCGTGCTCTGAGTAGCGAGATTCACTTGTTTTTTCTGTCTCGCTTCTTCATTCGTTAAGTAGACTTCTTGTTCTGTTTTTTCGTCTTTAAATGAGGATAACCAGGCCGGTCCTTGCCACCATAATTTGTGTTGTAGTAGCTGTGTAGGTGTTATTCCACGGCTTGCACAGTCCGCAGGGTTGTCGGCTGATTTAACGTAACGCCAATTCTTGGCGGGTAACGCTTCCGTGATTTTTGTTACTCTATTTGAGACGAACGTCTTCCAACGGTCTGGGCTTCCTTGTATCCACCCAAGCACTGCTGTTGAGTCAGTCCATCCATAAATCTTGATTTTGTGTTCTGGAAAGCATTGTGTGACTTTCTTCATCAACTGTGATAGCAAATGGGCTCCTAATAATTCCTTCCTGGGTAATGAAACTTCCTTAGTTCTTGGTACTAATTTTGATTTCGCAACTACCAGGGCAATGTTCGAATTTGTGTCATTAGGTAATTTGCAATAAATAACGCATGCGTAGGCTTGTTGCGATGCGTCACAAAACCCGTGTAGTTCAATATCTGTGTCTTGCGTAATACCTAACCATCTGGGTAATTTTATTTTATCGATGTTCTTTAAGTCTTGTTTTAATGTTATCCATTCCTTGTTTATGTGATCGGGTATCTTGGCGTCCCATGGAATGTCTTCTGCCCATACTTGTTGAAATAATAATTTAGATTTCGTAGAGATGGGTGTAAGCCATCCTAGCGGATCGAACAACTTTGATAAATCGGATAACAGCATTCTCTTGGTATTGTTTATGTTATCTGTAGGGTTGTCAATCATTGATTCAAAAATAAATACGTCTTGTTCTGGATTCCAACGAAGTCCGAGTGTTTTGGTTGACGATGCATGTTTGAAGTCGTACTCCTTTTGTTTATTGTGATTTTGATCTTGCCTTAATTCTGGATGATTTGAGTTCCATTTTCGCAGATTAAAACCGCCTCTTTTTAGTAAAGCTATCAATTCTTCCTTCATCTTTAAGGCGGCTTCTAGCGTATGGCTTCCTTGTAACAGATCATCCATATACATGCTTGATTCTACAACTTTGGCCGCTTCCGGGAACGTTTTCCTTTCATCCTCCGCTAGTTGCCTTAAAGTCATCATGGCCAGGAACGGGGCGGCCTTGGTGCCGTATGTGACTGTTGTTAGTTCAAATTCCTCTATGTCTTTATTGCAGCCGTCGCGCCATAATATTTTTTGGTATTTTAAATCGTCAGGATGTACCCAGATTTGGCGAAACATTTTCTCAATGTCTGCCGTGAATGCGATGCTGTATTGTCGCCATTTCAATATTAATACCAAGAGATCTTGTTGTAGATTAGGTCCTTTATGCATGTAATCGTTGAGACTCTTCCCGTTGCTTGTATTCTGGGAAGCGTTGAATACGACTCTCAGAGCTGTTGTAGAGGACTCCCGAGTCACACAGTGATGGGGCATAAGGTATCCAGATTCAGTCTTCCCGGTTTTGTTTCGCATGTGACCTAATTCCATGTATTCCTCCATGAACGCCTTGTATTCATCTGCTATTCTCGGATTCATCTTAAATTTTCTTTCTAGTTGTAAGAATTGAGCATAGGCTTTATTCCTTGATTGACCTATTTCATCGATTTCTTTCTTGAGCGGGAGTCGTACTTGATATTTTCCGTCCTCTTTTCTTGTTGTGGTTTCTTTGTAAAACTTAATGCAGTCCTGGTCATCAGTTGTCTGATAAGAGTCATTCAATATTTCCTCTGTTTCCCAAAAGCGTCTAATATCCTCGATGTTATTAAGGACTATGTTGCATTGTAAAGTGGTTGGTTTCCCATATAAAATCCAACCGAGTAATGTCTTCTGTGCTGATGGGCGGGTATGGTTCGCTTCTCTTATTTCGTTCATTATAATACGAGCATAAACATCCGCTCCTAGTAATATGTCAATGGGCCGACTGACATAAAATTCTGGATCGGCGAGAGGCAACTCATTCAGATATGTCCAGTCTGGCTTCTTGAATGTAAAGTTCGGCAAATTATTCGTTAGTTTTTTCATAATGAGTGCTTCTGTAGTGAAGGAGAAGTTTCCTGCCAATGATGAACAGTGCATAGTCAACTTCCCCTTGCAATTGGTGTCCTTGGTGCCAACCCCTGTGATTATTCCAGGAACATTTCTGTCGCGGCAGTCTTAGTTGTTGTGCGGCGTTTTCAGTAATAATAGATATCTGTGATCCCGGGTCGACTAGGGCTCTCATTTTCCGGGATACTCCATCTACTCCTGCGACTTGGATTAGTGCGGTTGCTAATAACACCTCGTTTGATTCCCACTGTTGGGCGGTGAATGTATTCCCTGGTTTCAAACTTGATCCTTGATTCCCGTTTCTTGTTTGTTGTGGGTGCTTGGTAAATGTGTCATGCAAAAGTGATATTGTGATTGCCGTCACATTCCCGACAACGTTTGTTGGATGTGCAATTTTTTCCATAGTGACTGCAGAGGCAATTTACGCAATAGTTTAATCGCGTTATTGCTTGTCGTTTTTGCATCGGGGTCATATCTAAGAATCGCTGACAGAAATATATTCTGTGCTCATTACTATCGCATATTGCGCAATTTAATTTGTAGTTACTTGATTGAGGTCGACTAAAAATAGCTTTGTTTGTTGAGCTATTGAGATGCTTCCTTGTTTGATGGGAATACTCTTGTTTTCCAGAGGGAGATGGTGCGTGAAAGGTAGACCGTTGATGCGACTCTTGTTTACGCCGTGATGATTCCATGGTCGTGAACTTGTTTTCCAAAAATGCCATAAAATCCACCATCTTTGGTAATTCTCTCGGATCCTTCAGTGACGTCATGTATTCACTATGCGTTTCCGCGTCTAATTTTTGAGATAGAATGTGTATTATCATAGGGTCCCAGCTGTCAATTTTGATACCCAAGTTCTTGATAGCGTTTAAGCATTCCGTCGTCACGTCATGTATACGCTTTACTTGGTTAGAAGTGGCCTGTTGCATAATAGGCATACTCATTAAAATATTCATATGCGACGTAAATATTAGCTTTTTGTTGTTGTAGCGGTGGTTCAAAATATCCCAACTAGCGGTATAATTTTCTGAACCAATTTGTAGGTGTTGAATCAAACGCTCAGCTTCTCCTCTTAACTTGCTCTTGAGATGTTGCATCTTTTGAGCGCTTGATAAGGCTGGGATTGTTATGGATTGTTTCACAGAAGAGGTCCTTGAAGGAGGACCATTGTTGGTAGTTCCCCGTGAAGATCGGTATGTCTAATTGTGGTGTGGACTTCTCCCTATGCGAAACAGACCAAAGCTTGTTGTTGATAGCCCGCTTGATATTATTGTATTTTGTCTCATGTTGCGTGAAACTCATTTCGTAGCTCATGTCGGATCCATTAAGGATGCTGTCAATCTCCCAGTGAAGAGAATCTATTGCTTGCCATCGCGAATGTAGAGATCGAAGAGTATCCTTCAAATTCCCACTTCTCTGTGATTAATTCGATGTTGATTTGGGATACAGTTCTTGAAAATGCTTTGAAGTTAGTAGTTTGCTTTTTCATCAGGTCATCTAGCTGACTGTATGTTCCTCTCGATTTCTTCTCGCCCTCAGATTCTTCTTCATGCCATGAGAAAGAAGCTGTACTTTCTTCTTGTTTATTTCCTTTTCCTTACTAGATCCTGTTCCTTGCAGATCAAGCAAGTATCCTTGTAGGTATTGTTTTGTTTCTTGATAACACCTCAAAATAATGTTATATTCATCACTCGTGAAGTAGTCATGATCGTCTCGTAGAACTTGGCATAACTTGTTATGATTTTCATGATATTCCCTCCAGTACAGATCCAACTTGTTGATCCGTTTTTGGATAAGTTCAGGTGTCTTGCGTTCTGAATTGTCTTTCTTGAAGTTACGTAACGTGTTCTTGATTGCTTCCTGAAAGTTGCTCTTGCTTTGCGAGTACTTCCATTGTTAAATAAACTTGAGAACTTGAAATACCTTGCTGGTGATGAGTGTTGTCCTTGATAGTGAGTTCCGCGTTGCCTTTATTGTTCTTGATAGGTACGTACCGTCTTGATATTCTTTGTTACTTGATATTCTTGATTTTTCGATAGAACTGATGTAGAGCGTAGAACTTGTTTTCCACTTGGTGCTTGATCACTTAATGTTTCCGAAAACCCGGTATGGTCTATGATGCGCCTTCTCCACTCGACCGGTTAGACCCGCTTCTGGGAAGCCGGAGAGCTGACTCGCAACCACACCAGATTTAAACGAAAAACACTAAGTTTTTTATGCTCGAAGGACCATTAATGTTTGAAGCCCTTAGGTTGGTTCAAACACTGACTTGATGTATCTTGGATGATCTTGATAATTGACAACACTCGAAGACTTGAAATAACTTGATTTATTGATAACTTGTAAATGTGTGCACAATAATAAAGGCTGCTATGAACTAACTTGATGTAAACAATAATAAATAACGATGACTCGTATTAGGTCATACGCTTAAGAATTCTGCTAGATTGCAGTAAACTGTACTTTGTACAATTTTAACGCTTATCAAAATCTATACTAATATAATAAAGCTGAAGAGTTTGTTTGTTTGTTTGTTTGTTTGTTTGAACGCGCTAATCTCCGAAACTACTGGTGCGATTTGAATAATTCTTTTTTTGTTGGATAGTCCATTTATCGAGGAAGGCTATAGGCTAAATAACATTACGCTATGACCAATAGGAGCAAAGACAGAGCGGTAAATGTGTAAAAAAACGGGAAAAATTTTTCACGCGGACGAAGTCGCGGGCGGCCGCTAGTATTTAATAACTATTGTGTCAACAAACAAATAAACTAGAGAAATGGATCCATTTCATGATACAAGTCATTAAAATGTATAAATTCAAGGTCGTATTAGTATTAGGGTCGCGAGATAAGATCAGCGATTAAATTTTATTTTTTTTTTAAAACGAGGTCCTTTTAGGTGAAATAAATTACAACGCTGTACACGTACACGCCAACGTGTCGTTAAAAAGGTGGAGGGGAGAGAAATTTCTGAGAAAATTCCTTTTATGAATCTCATTCAAGATCTGATAAGAAACGGTTTTAAATGTAGCGAAGACTGGAACTCTAAACACGATGTCTGCAAGTTCTAGTATGTATGTACTTCAACAACAAAAGTATAGGGGAGATATAGAGTTTTTAATTTTGATCATCTTCTTTTGTTGTTGATACAAATTGTCAAATGACTAACACTAATTTGTCAAATTGTGCTCATTTACTATTACATTAGTCGAATAATTACCACCTTTATTGTTCAAACTGACCGGAAAAATATATTAAACATGTTTTGTATTCTCATTGCACCATTGATCCGGGCATTATGAATAATGACCGGTAATATCTCATAGTTGACGTACTTATCAAGTTGCCAGTAACAAAATAATATACCTATTTACAGTGTTTGAAGGTGGCCACGGCCATAGTGGCATAGTATATCTTCTTTTATCTGACACACTTGTTAGTTTTCTCTAACATAAATCTGCGCCTCAAAGGAAACAGCTGAACGTTACTCTTGAATTCTTAAAATGCATGAATGTTTAAATTTTCAAGAATAAACACAGGTGACTGTTGTGAATTTGTTGTATTAATTTGCATGTGATTATGCTTGTCGTGACGGTACGAAGACCCATTTAAGACTGTCAGTTTGTTCTGGGAAATTTACTCAGTAACGTCGAGTTGGAGGAAACAATGCCTTAATTAGACTAGTACGGGGTAGTTTGCTTCCTCACAGATATGTAGGTAGTTTATCTTCACTCAAGAATAGTTGGTTAAAAATTTAATACAGGGTGTATCTGTCAACATATTTTTTTTTATTAGACTATAGGCCAACGTTTGACCACAATCACACCTGATGGAAAGTGACGATGAGGTCTAGGATGTCACGCGTTTGCCTAGAAGATGCCTGTTTACTCTTGCCTTAAAGATATCCAAATTATAATGGTCGGGAAAAACAGACCTTGGCAGGGAGTTCCACTCCTTAGCTGTCCGTATGATAAATTTACGTCCCTTTAACCGTGTTCTATCAACCATTATAAACAACATTTGTTCTACGACTTTTGGAAATTCGCAAATAAAAAAACAACTTTTCACACAAAGTAAGTCTCGTGACATGGTCGTTTTTGTAGAATACTACACACATTGTTTCTATCATACGCGCGAAGTACACGTCTTACTTAATAGATAAATGTTTATACTAACTGTAGATAATTTAAAGGGTTAATCTTCTATTCTAAATTCGGTAAACTACTCATATCATATCTAGTCATAAGCTGTAAAAATAAAATAAAATTCACAATAGCAAACATTTGAATTTCCCATAAGACAACTCAATGACCAAGTAAGTATAGAAATTAAGTAAATGAACAAACACATTAAACCCCAACTTCCTAATGTTATCAAAATCGTCAAACATTTCGCAACTCAGCCCCTACTTAAATGCAAAGGGGAATCGACTTACAAAAGACTTAGAACTTCAAACATGTAAAGGGATATACTCCTTCGAATTGTTATGTTTACTGTTAACTTGGTTAAAACATTGCAGATTAATACAGTTATTAAGTGTACCTACGTCAAAGGAGAAAACAGATTTTTTTGAATGTGCTCATATCGCACCCTTAGAATAAACTTCGCTTTTAGATCCGAACCATTCTATCCTACATATTTATGCTTGGTATCGGTATTGCATGGTATGTTATTTTTTATCAGCATGACAAAAAAATACCCTATTTCCAGTGAACATAACAAATAATATTATCATCATCTTCCATCGCTCCGCTAATCACATTATTACAAATGTAGACTACATGCCTATAAAATTGAATTTGATGTATTAGAGTGGATCGATTAACTAAGTTTTGGCACACGCCATTTACAGGGAGAACGCACGGGAGAACTAAATGATAGATTATAAAGTAGTCAACAATTAGTCGGCGTTTGATACTATCGTAACATTTACTGCCTTAGTGGCGACTGGCGAATTTGGTAGTGGGGCACTTTAAAGCAGGCTCGATCTCCGGGTCGGGCCAAAAATGTGTACCTGAGTTTTTCTGTTCAGAAATACTCAGTGTCAGCCCCGAAGTCTGGAAGTTGGCGGCCTTGTCCCCCGTGCCTCGGAAAGCACGCTAAGCCGTTGGTCCAGCGCCCAATCTCTCTTCGGTCGTGCGTGTCACACTGGTGTCCCATCGAATTAAGAGGGTAAGGGAATAGAGAGTGCACCTGTGCTTGCGCACACACTTAAGCACTATAATTATCGTACGTGGCTGATCATTAAGATTGGCTGTTATAGCCGAATATCGGCTAAAAGATTTATTTTTAACAGAAATCAATGAAAATTATAAAATGCAACACCAATTTTATTATTATATGCGTGGTTCTTCGATCCAGTAGGTTTTTTTTATTAATGTTGATAATGGTAAGAAATATTACGGGATAGACTAAAGTGGCGATCTCTTAGAGGCCAGGTCTTGTTTGAATTGCTGAGCCAGCGGAGTCAGTAAAGTAAACTTATCCAGCCATTTTGTATCTCTAGCATAAACGGCGAAACATCGAGTTAGCTCAGAAGTTTGCAAGAATCTTCAAACTCGCAGTACGTCAAACATGATCAAACTTAAATGTTTCAGCGGTATGAATGTTGAAGAATATTGTATTAGGCGTAGCTAACTTTACTCCAACTTGCGCATAAAATTTTGTGAACATAAATTTTGCTCATTTAGGTTTCAACGTGGTTTTCATTTGAGAAAATATAATGCTTCGCTTTTGTTAATTTGATGTTAACCTAGTTTTCTTCTCACACACACACACACGCACACACTTACACATACGCACGCATATACAAATACACCGACACACACACACACCCACACACACATCAATATCCACGCCCGCATCCGAAACATGAATGTTTAACATTGTATTGGAAATAAGTTTAGATCTGCTTTGTTACATTTGATTTCGATGCATGTATGTAGCTTCGATGTATGTAATTCTAAGCCCCAATGAAGCTAAGGATCTCAGTCCCAAACAATTAATTCACTTTCTTACAAGTGCAGGATTTAAGACTGAAATGTAGCATAGCGGCGATCACAATAGGTCAAACTGGTCGCAGTGATACTGGTCTGAATAAGACCTGCATAGCCGCCGCTTAAAATAAAAAAAAAAATGTATGTAGCTGTCTTAGATAATTTTATTAGAATTTAGTTGTTATTATTTGTTGTTCTGGCAGGTGACTCCCTCTCTACCTCAATGGTTTCCACAGAAAACCTGTGTCATGGCTATCCGCTGTGACAAAACAGCTGAGAGGAATCCATTTTGGTGACACGTCACGTAAAATGTCACATTTGTTTTTTTTTTTAATTGTTGTATTTTCCTTTTGTTTTATGTGATTGTGTTTAATAATTAAAATATTATTCTATTCTATTCAATTCTATTCTACATACCCAAGTATATGTACGAGTACTTGGTATGATGATGACTTTTCGTCAATTGTATCAACACACTTTACAATATTGTTACTAACATAGACGTTATTATTTATTGTAAAAGATTTTATTAAACCATAAAGCCACTGGTCACTTTGCAAAGGTGCTTCATTATCATGCAGATCACGGTGGGGTCGAATATTTTCAGATTTCCTCAACCCCGATCATCTAAATAGCTTTAGCAGGTGATTTCACATATTTTATTGGGGAAAGATCAGGGTATTTTCAATTTATAAGGAGTTTTTTATACTCCATTCCTGTATAAGCTTTTTACTAGGAAATAATGATTCGATTTTGCTTTAACACAAATAATATACCATGTAAAGGTAATTTAAGTAAAACTGTGGTATGTATTGTAAACATAGTTGGAGCAATGAACAAGATAGTTCGAAACCAATTTTTTCTGTGATATGTGACAAACAACCAGACGGACCAACTGATAGTAAGCGATTGCGCTGCACCTTTAATCCCCTTTTCCCTCAAATTAGGCTTACGGCACCCTCACTTACTCGATGTAACACAGCCGGCCCATTCATGCCGGAGCGTGGCTCTCCGACGGATAATATATTTAGATTCTATAAACATTGTCTAGAATACTGTATGTATAGGTATAACACTCAATATGTCTACTTATTCTGTACCTCTGTTCTCCTAATAAATTGTTCTATTGTATTATTTTACAAAACATAACTACGTAATTTTAAAAAAACATAGTTATAATAATATGTTTTCGGCTTCTGCTAATGATAAATCATCTTTATTGCAACGATTTTGGGCGCAAGTAGGAATGAGACACCAAAATAACAAATTAAAACATCATTCACTCTTAACCCAGGTTTTATTTGCAAAAATCATGCATCTTTATCCAAGCAAAATCTATTACAAAAACCGGCCAAGTGCGAGTCGGGCTCGCGCACAAAGGGTTCCGTAGCAGCAACGGATTTTTAAAGGTGTACAATACTGTAGTATATTTTTTGATCTATCTTATAAGGTTCAGCCATCGTTTTCAGTGTAAGCACAATAACTTAACCAAAATTACAGTTAAATCAACCTATCTCAAAACTATAAGAGATACTTTGATCAAACCAAAAATCGTTGAAAGAGTTAATTAGCATGCATCACCTCTATTTTTTTTAGAATTTTATACCCCGTAGTTATAAAAATAGAGGGGGGGGGACATACTTTTTACGACTTTGAGAGCTGATATCTCAAAAACCGTTCACTTTAAGAAAAATGTTTTTTAGAAAACTTTATATCATTTTAAAAGACCTTTCCATTGATACCCCACACGGGTATGTACATCGAAAAAAAAAATTTCATCCCTCAGTTACATGTATGGGGGGCCCCACCCCCAATTCTTTTTTTTAACTATTTAGTGTCATATTTTTGTAGCGGTTCATACAACACATATTCCCATAAAATTTCATCACTGTAGTACTTATAGTTTCCGAGTAAATCGGCTGTGACAGACGGACAGACGGACAGACGGACAGACGGACAGACGGACATGACGAAACTATAAGGGTTCCGTTTTTGCCATTTTGGCTACGGAACCCTAAAAAAGGTGCGACAGAGTCAAACACCGTTAGCTTTAGCGGCCAATATTTACGAAGCCCTGCCAAAAGCCAGTTCTAACAGGTATAATCCTATTAGGGGCCGCTTGGTAACGAGGTACATAAAAAAACTGTACTACAAAACCCCCGATTAAGGGCGAAGTTCCGCACATGTCAGGGTTTCTGCAAAACACGTATTGCTCGTATCTTTTTGATGAAAAATGTTTTTACTGAAAATTTGGAGAACGTTCAAAAAATAAATATTCTATTTAGATATTTCTACCACGTTGGCAACAAAACGTGTGAGCTTAAGAAAATCTCATATACGTTTGATCACTAAAAATATCATACAATAGCAACGCTAACCCTAAATAAAGCAATGGTAAAATAGTTGCTACCTGATTTTAAAACCTTATAGTAGAAGATCCGAACTTAAGTCGACCTTCACCGGGCTGATAATTGAATGAAATATCCTTTATGACAAATTTTATATACTAGAAATATATAAAAATAGGTTTGCTAAAAAAATCCTGGACAGACTATTTTAATTATTTTTTTAAAAATAATATTTAACTAAATTTTGCAACATTAAGATATAATAAGAAAATTTTCATTCTTACTTAAAGTATAAAACGTAGGTATAGAATGTGCCGCCATTGGGTTGTCTATTATTTACCTGGACAGAGAACTCGGTTGTCAGGTATAAACAGGTATCCGAACTTAAGGTCGACTTAAGTTCGGATCTTAGACTATTATCTTTCATAACATAACAGCGTAAACCAATGAAATTTTTCGCTGACTTATATTCTACTAGTTTTAGTCCGCGGCTTCGCTCGCACCCACCACGTCCCTCAATGGGGGGGGGGGGTTGGAAAGGGGCAAAAAGTAGCCTATGTTACTCTTCATCACTTCAACTATCTCCACTTAAAAATCACGCTAATTCGTCGCTCCGTTTTGCCGTGAAAGAAAGACGAACATACAGACAGACAGACACACTTTCCCATTTATAATATTACTATAGATTAAAACAACGTTATTATGTTTTAGTCCTTTGTGGCATATATTTGTATGGGCCAGATAGACCGGAGAAGACAGCGGCTTCGCATCATTGAAGCAGAACGTATTCCTTGTGGCGCTTCTATTTTGAAACACACTGAATTAGGGGCTTCAAAACTTTTCCTCGATGTGCACCATTTTGTGCTCCAAATAGCAATTGAAAATTGTTGACGTTGGACTGTAGATAAGTTTTCGCGAGTAGTCATGCCAATAACACTGATATGTAATGGCAAACTAATTCTATTTTCTTCAACAGAGCACAAACACGACGTGGAAGACGGATAAAATAAAACAAAACAATAATACCTTTATCAAAATAGTTAAAAACAAAAACGGTACAAAAGGAAGCTGGTCCAGCCGTTGATCCTTAACAAAGATATTAACATTTTATTCCTCCTTGTTCGGTGACCATTCCTAAGATGTGGTCTTCACTCGAAGGCAATGTCTTTACTGAAGATTTTTTTTGTGCTTTGCCGGCACGAGTCTTGTGGACGCTGTAGGAGTGGTCGAAGCAAGGAATCAACCACTTTCACGAGATTGATTCCTTCGCTTGCACCACTCACGCCCGAAACCCGACACAAATCAGTGCGATAGTGAGGTGAGGCCTCGAAAGAGAGGACACGAGCACACCATCCTCACTCTTCCACTCGCATTCATTCGCTTAGCCTCGTCGAAAGTCTACAAAGGGCTCTAGAGGTGCTTTCCTGCAACTGTTTTCCCCAATGCAATGAGTCCAATCTCAAAATATTGAAAGCGTGAGAGTGAATAGGCTACTCCTGGGTCAGCCAGCTAAGGTTCAGTATACGAGTGAAACCAAGAGCAAGCCGATTCGATTCAGCGGCCACAAACGAACTGCGTTGCTATTGATTCTTTGGTCTATTAATTCTATTTTGCTTCAATTTAGACCAAAACGTACCTGTCGAACTTAATTTAAGTCAGCTCCAAGACATTTTGGTGTTGCAACGTTAAAATTAATATACAAACCAAAGTTTTGGTTTAAAGTGTAGCAAGATTATCAAGTCTAAATCTCCATAGTTTGCCAACTAGCTTCACTCCTCGTTTTAGTTAAACTAAAGATTCTATCAAGATAAAACTTGACAATGTGGCATTGGTAATTCATTAGGTGCAAACTCGCGTTTGAAATTGTCACTTATATGCTTTGTGTATAAAGTTGGAAGTGCTTTGGAATTTTTACAACGAGTGGTTTAAAAAGTTTACAACAGAGATACAAAATATATAATCAGGATAATGGCTCTTTTGTAGAAGAAATAATAACTTTTTGATAGTAGGTACGGTACAGCCACACATTAAAGTATACAAAACTATCAAATTCTTCAATTGACTCAAATCTTATTGTTAAAAACATTAGGTTGAATATCAATTGAGAAAATTTGACAGGTGTGTTAACCTGATGTGTGGCTGTATGCACATTACTATTTTAATTTCAGCAAAAGTGAAATAACAGTACATTGAAACTTTTTGTCGTATTGCAAACTTATACGATACAAACTATTTATAAAATGAAATTCTAAATTCAAATTTAAATCTTCACCACAAAACAATTACCGACTAACCCAAAAACGCTTGAACGAGGCATTATGACAAAATTATCAAAGCATGAAATGTCTTAAAAAGCCCACAATTGCGCCCTAACATTTCACGAGTATTGTGGCCCACACGCGACGGCCTCACGTGAGCGGGATGCCGACGCAACAATAGAGTAAACGGCCGTGAAGCTCTTTGTTAACTGACAAAGTAGCTATACTTTTATTTTTAAACTGACAGATGAAAATGACAAGTTTCTATGCATTTTGACATTTTGCATGTGTCAAATTGAGTGATAATGTATGGGGAAGACACATTGACATCTGTCAGTTTACTTTACATGAATCTTATGAATCAGAGTATGGATCTCAAGCTATCGAGTTTTCAACTTCTTCCAAAACCTTAAGCAATCATTGTCTCTGGTATAAATTACCAAAAAGGACCACAAAGAGAGGTGACCAGGTTTGATACACTAAACTAAACACTTATTTTAGGGATGTCAAAACAATTACAAAAAGTAGCGGGAATGTGCAGTGAAATCAAAATCAACAAATAAGATCCAAAAAAAGATTGCATTTGTACTTTTTATTTTAATTGAACTTTTTATTATGTGCTAACGTCTCGTTAGTCTGGTGATATAAGTCCTTATTCACCGAATTTTGTATTTAAGTAAATGCAGTCATTAAGCTCGAGAATAACCTTTAAACCACTTTAATTGTTTTAAATTATTTAATACTGTTGAGAATAGCCTTAGAGTCCCTAGAAGTAATAAAAGAACTATATAAAAGGTACACCATTTAATCACATATTTTTACAATCACTTATTTTACACGACATATAACAAACTAGAAATATAAAACATAAAGCATAAACAAACCATAAATAATATATACAAAAGAGTACGGTTGTGGCCGTCGCCAACATGGTCCCCCCGGTGTGGCAACACCAGAAGGTAGGAGGTGACGGTCACAACCAGTTACGTAAGGGTCACGCACAAAAAAAACTACAGGGCGAAACGGTAACACAAAGGTGACTTGCCCTCGTGACCACGTGAGGAGTCGTCGTCTACAATGAGTTGCGACAGGGACGTCGAGAGTCTTGAGGCTCCATATTCTCCCAGCTTCCTCACATCAATCTAAATCTTCAAACCCATATCAAATTGCTAAACGATGGCTGGCCAAGGTTCTTCAAACTCCTGCACGGGTTATGCCGCTGTTGCTTTAGCTGGTATTCAGCATAGGTCGCCGTATCTTCTTAGTGCCGTTGGCATTAGCAGCTGCAACGTTCTGGCTTCCAAAATCATAAGGGTGCGGCACGAATAGTGTGTGTCGGCCGCCCCTGGTGCGCCCAACATCCCCGGAAAAGATCTCCAGTAGGGGGCTACACCTGTAGGGTGCGTCCTCGAAGGCACAGTCGTTACATTATATGATACAGGTACGAAGCCGCAATGACAGCAGAGGGAGATTGACATCTTCCATTAGCCGCGACAGGTAACTAAGTTCAGCTGGCGCTTGCCATCTCAAGGTCGCATGTAGTTCTCTTGAAGCGTAGGCGGGTGGAGCTATTCTGCACTTGCGAAGTCTTCCGGAGATGGTTCTCGACGACCTGACGCAACAATTTAGAATTTCGAAGTGTGGTCTAAAAGATCCGCCTTGAAAAACTGTACAACCTCCACCGATTGAGTGTTGGACCCCTCTAATAACAGTAGAATATAAATAGGGCCATTAGCCATCCAACGAACGGGAGAAGTGGAGAAAGACGGATCAAAAGGAAAGTGACCAAAAAATGAAAGATCGCCTTTAATTTTAACTCGAGGAAGGCGGCTCTCGGGAATAACGACAAAATCTCTTCGCCAACTCATTTCAGAAGGCCACTCATTAAATAGGCCAGAAAGCCGAAGGGCTGGAGGGCCACAGGGCCAGAAGGGCCGAGAGGGCCATAGGACTGGGAGAGCAGGAGAGTCTGTAGTGTTAGGATGGTCTTTAATATTAGGAGACACAGACTTTAAAGGGCGAGGAGGGCGAAGAGGGCGCGAGTATAGCGGGCTAGAGACTTGAAAATGAAGAAGGTCCAAGTCTCCAGAACCTAGATGGCCTAGAGGGCTCGAAGTTGGTGGAGCAGGGGTCAAAGTATCCATAGGGCCCGAGGATGTAGTTTCCCGTTCTGGGGAAAGATATACCGCAGGGCTACTAGAAGCCAAAGTACCGGAAGCCAGGGGGCCAAAACCGCTTAGGAGTGGCGAGCCAGGAGGGCTAGCGGTTGGACCGGGAGTCCCAAGCAGCGGTAGGCACGGGGACCCAACTGTCAGACTGGAAGGGAGAAGCGGCGGTAGGGCAGGGAGCCTAGCCATCGGACCGGGAGCGCCGAGAGGCGGCAGGCCAGTAGGGCCAGCGGTCTGGTCGGAAGGTCCTAGAGGCGGCGAGCCAGGAGAACCCGCGCCGAAGGGTGGCAGGCCGGTAGGGTCCACGCTAAAAGGTGGCAGCCCAGGAAGAGCAGAAAGGTGCAGGACAGGAGGGCCAGAAGACGGTAGGTCAGGAAGATCGGGTTCAGCCACAACTTTCTGAAGGGTGCAAATGGAGAAATCAGAGGCATTGTGGCCTACCACCATTGGCTCATACTGTCCTCGCGATGGTGCCTGTTGCTCCGACGTTAAGTCCTTGCACGATTTGACATCATGTTCCGTCTTTCCGCAAAATGAACAAACCTTTTTATCGTCGCTACTATTGCTCTTTGGTTTGTCTACGGTAAAGTGTGAAGGCGTCAAATTTTGGCAAACACCGTCAGACAAGTGACAATTGACGTTGACGGGTTTGGCAGCTACGTCAAAATGTATGATGTCAAACCGGCTACGTAAATTGGCTTCGCGCATTAAAAATTTCGATAATAATTCCAAGCTGAACATTTTAGTATGCTCTTTAGAATGCGCGAAGTCAATCCACCTTGACCTTAAAATTGGAGTCAACTTGCTCACAATTGCATTAGAGAGCTCTGGCGAGGCGAGGTACTCAGGTCGCTGCAGCAAGCGAACGACTTCCACACAATTGCGCACCTTGCACGCAAAGGTGTTCAGCTCCCTGCAGTGCTCGTTAGCAGCCAACCTAGGTAGGGCTCGGAGGGCTGAAAGCTGCGACAAAATAATATGCTCCGGCCGCGCAAAGGCTGTCTCTAGCGCGTACATGACCTCGGCGGGGTCTCGCGCGACAGCCAGCAGGACGGCAACAGAGTCTCGCGCCGCTCCGCGCACGGCAGCACTCAGCCTCAGAAGGTTCTCGGCGGGCGTGTACGAGGCACATGTGTCCGCGTAAACCTTTCTGAAAATAAGCCAGTCGGTCGGTCGGCCGTCGAAAACAGGCAAATTAAAACTTACCTTAGAAGTCTTCGACACCGTGGCCGCCGCCAACGCTTCTATGGCTTGCGCTAAATGTAGAGTGTTGTATTTAACTTTATTATTTTTGTTACAATTTTGAATGTGACGTGTACCTAATGTATAGTGTTCTTCGGTAGCTGGCGGCGGGCAAGGTACGCTCGATCGTGAAGTAGCGGGAGCGATCATTACTGGTCGTGTCCCCGCTGAGTGCTCTGCAGAATAGGCAGGCGCGGGTGGAGCGACAGCCGTAGCCGGCCCGCTCTCGTCACCTGTCGCGCCTACCGCAGCAGCACAAATGGGTGTAGGGACACGACTGTAGGGCGATGCGGCGGCTGCGTCCCCGGCAGCAGCCTGTGGGGGCGCCGTGCGTGCGACCGTATCTTGACCCTGTAATGAAAAATCAGTAGCTCCCAGCTGAATAGTGGCATCATGCCACTCGCTCACGCTGGCGCGCCCGGACCGAGTCCTGGCGCGACTCGAGCGGCGGCGGCGGCGTCTCTGCTCCTCGGCCTCGATGGCCGCGAGCTCAGCGCGATACTCCGCCTCCGCGCACTCCGCCTCCGCGCACTTCTTGATGTACTGCGCCTCCGCCGCGAGCCTCCGCGCCCGCAGTGTTGCGGACGAGGCTCTTGTGGACATTGTGGAGGCGCTCAGGACACTGGGTTCACTAGGCAAGTTTCTTGTTCTGGGCGCGAGTAAACATTATTTCAAAATTAAATATTTTACACTATTTACACACACACTGACACCACTTTGTTGGGAATAGCCTTAGAGTCCCTAGAAGTAATAAAAGAACTATATAAAAGGTACACCATTTAATCACATATTTTTTACAATCACTTATTTTACACGACATATATCAAACTAGAAATATAAAACATAAAGCATAAACAAACCATAAATAATATATACAAAAGAGTACGGTTGTGGCCGTCGCCAACAAATACCAAAAATAAAAAAGTTTACAATCTGCGTGCTTTTTTATGAGATAGGTGTCAGACTTGCAAACGGATGACTTGATGGTAAGCGAGTGCCGCCACCCACCATTGGAGTCGCAAGTGCGCTACCAACCTTTCCGATACCCTCACTGGGCGAAACACAGCGCAGGTGCAACTTCACGCTGTTTTCCGTGAGGCCGTGGTATCACTTCGGTCGATCGGTCACTACCAATCATGCCAAAACGTGGTTTTTCCATGGTTAGAAAGTCTTTAGGTTTGATGTAGACTAGAAGTTGGTATAAAGAGTTGGTATAAAGTCGTTATCTTGGCAAAATGGCTGGCAAGAGCAGGTAAGGAAAAATCGAATCATGCGAGTAAGGAAAAATCTATTGCAATAGCGAATAATAAATAGGATAATCCTATGTCCAGCAGCGGAGTGCAGGCTGTTGATGATGATGATGATTACTGGAAGTAGAGCACTAACCACTAGTTGACTTCACTGACTATCATCCTATCTTTTGTCACAATTTCGTCACAAACTGTAGCTTCAAAGCCCGGGGTTGACTTTCCTGCTTCAACTCCTCAACTTTACACAGTAATTAATTGACTTCACTGTCACCTATCAACTGTGACCTACTACTATGTCACGGAAACTCAAGGCCAGCCACCGCCCATCGCCAGGACGCGTTCAACGCACGCAATCACACGCTTAAGTCGGTTAATTGTGAGTCAAGTGGACACTCACCTTATACACGGTAGAACAAGGATTATGTTGTTTGCCTTCAATAAAAGGGAAAAAGCAAAGTTCAAATTAGAGGTCACGCAATCAACTTATTTATTTAACGCAGCGAAACACCTTGCTCTAATCTCTACTGATGGTAAGTGGTCAAGGTAAAAGTCAATAAGGAGTAAACTACTAACCTTTAATAGGAAATTTCTAATCGATTTGATATCGTAAAAAATACTACATATTTAAAAAAATATTAATAGGTTAAAACATTGGCAGATATTTTCAGATTGACAATGACAAGTTAGTAGTTTGATGCGGTCCTTTTTTCCGTTATTTAAATCGAAATAAGAAGTTTGACGCTACAATATACGAAGTTCTTCGTATATTGTAGCGTTTTAATGTAGGTACACATGAATAACATCCAAAAGCAACAAATTTTTCATTTGGGATTGAAATCACTTATTCATGTTATAACCATTTGAAATGACCCAGAACATACCACTGTGACAAAGTGACCTTGAACTTGACAACCTTGTGTAGGCATCACATATCACATCATAATAACTTAAAGTAAGACTGTAATCAACTTAGAGTGAAACGTTATGATTAGCACATTTTCCACAAATTAGAACAATTAATTAACCTGTCCCAAGTGCTTAGTGCTTGACTGCGTCCAAGTAACATGCGGAGGCGAGTTAGCGTAGTTGTAAAGCTAGTAGTCAGGTCAGGTCACACAGAAACAGACACACACAAACACATACCGACACACACACACAGACACACACACGCACAAACACACACTCACACACTCACGCATCCAAAGATACACACTCAAACATAAAAAGAATTTAAAACTTAAGTGTGTCTAATTATTACTATTTGACTAATGCCTCCTTTCGCTAAATCTAATTCTGCTCCATCGCAGACTTCTCAATTCCAGTTGAGTATGAAGCCAAGAGCAAGCCATCATCAATATAAAATAAATGCGGCGGTATATCACGTGTTTAACAAGCTACGCACACATAAATGGCCGCTTACAGTATCTCAGTTACCAAATTATAATATCCTCTTTGTCTCAGTTGAGTTTGGCACAAATGACATATACTACCCGTGCGGATAAACACTGGGATTAGAAATGGCGGACCGACGAGTCGGTACCGTCAGCATACTAAGTGCGTAAAATTAAAATTAAATATAAGTAAGAGTAAGAACACAATTATTGACCACAACATTTACACAGACAAAAAGACAAAACAAGGGAAACAGAAGTTGCGGCCAACAAGGTTCAGCCTCAGCCTACAGCCGCCGCAAGCAGCAGCTGCAGCGCTGGTTTTCAGGCTGGACCTTGAGTGACGCCATAAGATTATAATAATATTTATGAGTAGACATGCACAAAACAACAGATACAGAGCAAAAAAACAAAAATATTAAGAAATAGGACAAAACAAAACAACATAAATATTATTAACTAGTTACAAAAAATACATGATTAACATAACACAAATGCAAAGCAAAAAATTATCAAACAAAAAGAAATCATTGATAGACAATTAATATATAATGGATGATAGATGACGCCACTGTCGCCTACTCATTAGAAAGAAAAGTCCTATAATCGGACATTCCACAGTTGAATGGTTATAAAAAAAAAAAAATTGTCTCCGAATACTATGGCCATGGGACAGATTACAGCCCGTCCACACACCCGGCAGTGGCGCCATCATTCATCCGTAATCCGGGGGAGTCACACAAACCCGTCATTTTAGAAAAAATAAAAAATAAAAAAAATAAAAAATAAGCCTATTTGACAATGACACCCGTTGTCAACTTCTTATACATACGAGTAAATTCCTAAACAAGATTATCAGATACCTTCATTTAAATAACTTTACACATAATGACCACTGATGGTGACCACATGTTATCACGGGCCGACCACGCCCTGCCACGTAGACAAAGTGTTAAAAAACCTACCCAAGAACCGGAAATAATCCACCAAACCAATCACTGTGTTACCTATCCAATATGACTGTCGTGTGATGTATATACATTTCGTCTTCCGTGGGATGGTTGGATAGGTTTTAGTACGAGAGCCCACGACCAAAATTTTTGTCTCATAGCAATACGGCCAAAACCGCATCAAATCGATAGATACGATTATCTTGAACTCGAAAATACCAATATCAGACATTTTCCGCGTAGCGTTTGATCTGACCGAATTTTCAAAATTGTCAAAGAATTTTGCCGAACTGCATCATAGCAATATGTCTGATTTGCAGACTGTAGTTGAATGGTAGTTTTGAGATACCGGAAACATATTTTTCAGACGTTAGTGGTGTAGCGCAAACCCGTAAAATCACTAACAAAAATAAAAAATGAGACAAAAAAAATGTCTCATAGCAATACGTCTGAAAATCTTTTTTATTAGTAAATTTTGGTTATTTGATGCGAACAAAACAATTTTCAGACGGAAATGTGAACGCATTAAATTTTGAGACCGTTTTGAAAATGTTAACAAATTTGACCGATCGGTATCATAGCAATATGTCTGAAAATTGTTGGACATGATAAAATAAGTTGTCCACATGTGCAAAAAATGTATATCAGACAAATTAAGTGTAGTACCTTCTCTATCAGACAACTTTTCGATACCCAGATATCATTTAAAAATCGTATTGAGGCATCTTGAATTTTCTGTTACAAATCAATGAATACGTTGCGACCCTGAATTTATTAGATGATAATTAACAAAGAATTTACCTACCCACTATAGGCTTTTAATAAACCAGGGACCAATGCATCATTTGACAGTGTCCAATCGATTAACGACAAACACTGGTCGATACTATATTTATCGAAAGTAAGGGCTTGTGGGATTGCGTCGGGTGAGAAATTAAATATACTGTGTTGTATTTATTATTTGTTGGCGAAATTTTAGAAAATTGTTATCATTTAACTATGGAACCTTAAAGTTCAGGTATGTGGCGATATTTTGGTAACATTTTATTTGGTATTTAAGTACAGCTAATGTATTGAACCAGAAGAATTTTATGTTGTGCTATAATTTTCCCAAAATTCAGATACCGCTAAGGTTTTAGTTGTGTGTTAAAGGTGATTAAGCTTTAGTTTGTTTTTGTTAACAACCCCCGCAATATCAGCATCCCGAAACTAAAAAAAAAAATTGCAACCTTAGTGCTCCCTTAAAAGTTATTGCGATTTTTGTGGTGAAACTATTTAATTTCCAATATTAAAAATAATTCGTTTTGTTTTAGGAACTAGTTCAAATACATTATGTCTTTCAAGAAATGAACTCATTGACATAATGCTATGCTCAGAAATTGCGATCATTTAGTACAGTCAACTCCAAAAATATGTATACACTTTAGGACCTTGTCACAATACACTAAGAAAGAACTACTTTCTTATGCGTTCTGCGTAACTCTACTTCTGTATCAACGTTAGTTCACGCTACTTGTATGATTCTTCGCGCAGAAGAGCAAGTTAAGGCATCAAAGCTGTTAAAAGATGTTGTCACTAATGTAGTATAGATCCTTTGCGCATGATACAGCCAGACATTTTGTTTCTTTATATCCATGGTACAATATGCCTCCGACATTACACAAGTACCTAATTCGTGGACCGGAGATCATAGCCTCCGCACTTTTACCACTCAATCAACTCCAAAAATCAGTTGACGGAAGAATCTCAAGAGGCCAGGAATAAGGACTTCAAAAGATACAGGGTAACAATTCCAGAAAATTTGGCCGAGAATAATCAAATAGAGATTTTTTTTATTGAGATCAGATCCCGTGATTACCAGCAAGCAGAAATCTAAGAAAAGAAATCCTCAGACTCTTCCAAAAGAAATCTTAAATTTATTAAAAGATCCATCTTCAAACATAAATTCCGATAAAGTAACGCATATCGATGACGAAGATGATGATGATGAAGATGATGTTGATGAAGATGATGATGATGCGCTAGCATATCTTTAGAATAGTAGGTTCAGAATAATTTTAATAAAATATAAGCGATTGTTTACGTCTTTTTGTTTCATTATTTGTGTTAAATTACCTAAAAAACATACATTTATGTATTTAAAGTCATATAAATGATTCTAAATCATCGAAAACATTATTTTATTTTAATTTAGTGACTACAAAAGCCATTTAGCCAGTAAACTGATTTAATGCCAGAAATAAGGGTATCTTGCCCCAGTGTGCGTCGGTCAGGCGACTCCGAAACGTTATTTTCGTTTTTGGGAGTATATGCTACACTGAAAGTGTCTGAAAACAGGTTTTTGGTAATCCTGGCAGCAATACAAAAAGTTGAAAAAAAAAATTATCCGTATTGCTATGATACAGGTCGGCTAAATTTTTTGACATTTTCAAAAATGCGCTCAGGCTATATGCTACGCGCAAAATGTCTGAAAACAAACTTTTTCGTAATACAATTATAAAATCTATGTACATTTTCACTATCAGACGTATTGCTATAATACCGACTGTCTTTTTTTATTGACACAGCAGAAATGGCCTCCCACGCAGTTGCTACACTTTCGACCGTTACTACACGCCTAGTCGGGTTCAGAATCATACAATCTAACGATTTTATAGGGTTTTTGCCGTATTGCTATGAGACATGGTTTTGGTCGTGGGCTCTCGTACTATTTACCTCACTGCGACGTTGAGGTGCGCAAGTAAACTGAAAAATCGCAGAAAATATCGTTAGCATTGAAAATGTTTTGTTATTTTATTAATTCAAATAATATATAAGTATGTTTTATAGGTTTGATTATTTTGTAAGTAGTATTTTTAACTGTATTTATGTAAAAAATCTATGAAAATAATTCAGATTGCGATAAATTCTTTTTTCCTAAAAAGAAATTGTTTATAAACAAATAATAATTTATAATTATCGCATTTATAAACGAATTTGTTCTCACAAAAATATACATTTATTTGCGGTCCACCCCGGCTTCGCCCGTGGTACATACATAGCCTTTAGTAATGAGGAATAACGTACCATTCTAACAAAATATGACAAGACTAACGAAAGGTTCAAAACCACGGAAAAACTAGTTCACAATTTTTTATTAAAACGCAGCTTTCTTTTTAGTCAGTCTGTACCCACGTGTGCGAGTATAGATGCAAATAGTGTGCGAGCGAGAGGTGAATAGTTGCGCCGCCATTTCTAATCTCAGCGTTTATCCGCACGGGTAGTACAAAGGTTCAGTAGAGACACGACACGATAGGTACTGTTAACGAATATGTCAACAAACTATTCGATTCCATGATTGCTGCATGCTAGCTGTATTGGAATCGAATAGGTTGTTGACATAATGCGTTACCAGTATATCGTGCCCCAGTTTCTGTGTCTACTAATTTTGCACGCATGAGCCAAACACCAAAGGGTGGTAATTCTGTCTGCTGCTGCTGCTGCTGTCTAACACTTGGCGTTGAAAATGGTTCGGCAACACATGGCTAACATGTTTTGGCTTAACTGTATTTCAACAGACTGCATCTCTCATCTAAGCCAAGTCGAGCAAAAAAGCGGCACGGACTACCATCTTTTTCTAGAAGTAGCTCAGGTCATTTTCAACCTTCTTCGTTTTGGATAAAACCAGAGGCTCAGTAACTAAGCAGGCATTGTAAAAACACGGTATATTTCAAATTTCATTCAATTTTAAGCAGTAGTTTAAGAATTATAATGAGTCAAAGTTTCTTAATTTTGTCACGCACTGATTCACACACTGACTGACCAATCATCAAAATTCTAAGGCACTTCAGAAAAAAGTAGGACTATCTACAAAAAATGAGATCCCATAAAAAAACAATACATGTCAAAGAGTCGAAGTCTCGCTACTCAGTTGTTCTACCGTAAAAAATTGTGAGATTCATGTTGCACCTCCGGTTATTCCCTATTCGGTTATTAGGAGTTAGAGGGCTAATTCCTTCTCAGTCCCTCTAACGTTAAAAACGTTTTGATAAACTACGCTACGACTTTGTATTACATGGGTCTTACAACTTTTACGGTAGAACAACTGAGTAGCGAGACTTGGCCTTTTTGATAAGTATTGTTTTTTTTAAGGGATATGATATTCCACGGCCACACCCGCCACCGCGCCGCGACTCAGCGTGAACAAATACTTACTCGTCGCGGCTTCGTTAATTTCACACGAGAGCAGCTTTAAATCATTTTCTCCACTGTTTCAAAGCTGTGCAAAACTCCCAATTCTCGGAGGCAATTTCGAGTATTTTCGACAATCACAATGTAATACGGTCCGTTTTGATACTTGCAATAAAACGTGCCTATCAAATGTTGCGAGCCAATCGAGAACCGTTTGGATGTACAATGATTTTTCGGTTCTCATTGAAATCATAATTGGCCGATGTTCAAATTTGTATTGCACTGTTGTTTTATGAATACAAGGAATGAAAAATATTTCATGTTACCCAATATTGATAGGAAAAATTGTCGAAGAATCAAAGTCGTCATTATAACGTGCAGAATATGAACTTGAGTGGGCTTATCATGACCAAACATACTTATACCAATAAACGATGGAGCCAACATGAACTATGACATGATATTAAGTAGAGCTAGCGAGCGAGAAGATAGTGTATTAGTTGTTGTATCGTAAAGACCATTTCTTTACACGATAAACTGCGTTTTGATCGTAACGCACAAAATACTGAGGTACTTATTCCGCATTGCGCCTATTGTAAGACAATTAACAAAATTCCATTTCAGTATTCGTTAAGAACAAGAGAAAACTTAAGGTGGTATAGTCCCTACAAGTAATACAAAACGAACGAATTCCTAACATCTTTCTGGTCTGGCTGGCTGCCTTATATTTCACGTCAAAAAATACGCGATCATAAAATTGTTACAGCCATGGCGATACGGCGCAAGGTCGGTTTGACCTGGTGTTATCTAATAAAACTTATTACACACTAGAATCATAAATTTCGCGTGTGTATCCGTACAAGATCACGCACCTTTTTGTCGGTGGCCGAAGTGGCTCTTTTTCATGGTAAAACATACGTGTGTTAACTGTGTGCACGCAAGCCTCACGTAATGTTGCCAGTATTAATATTAAGTGTAGGGACGGTAGAAAAAAAAATTGAGAAAGAAAAGAGAGTACTTATTTATTTAATCGATCATATTAAAGAGTTGGCATGCGTTTTGGTGGGCAGTGTGGATTATGACGTATAAATTAATAGAGTAGGCAATTGATTATGGACAACTCATCTTCAAGCTACGTATGACTAAACTCATAGATAGGTAGATATATTTCTCACATCATGATAAATGTGTCGCCGAAAATGAAGGCTTCAATGGCAAAAGAACATCATTTGCCATTTTTGAAGTTTAAAGCCAATTGCAATGGATTGGGGTCGAAAATAAAATACTATTACATTGTGTTTTGGAGCTCGACGCCATTTTGAAAATTCAAAATATCTATACTTGTAAAACTACTTACTATGTAATAAAAGTGCTGTTATGATAACTTTTTTAAATGCTTCTTTTCGCTTCGATTAATCGATGGCGTGAACCAATAATATCACTTGAACGACTATCGACTTTCATAATGTAAATAAGGTAATTGACAAATCAGGCAACCGTCTTTGGCAACTGACAACATAACTTAATAACTTAATAGTAGGAAGAATGTTTAGTTCTTCTTTAGCAACTGGTTGTGAAACTTGGTTGCCAATGCGTCGGCAAGACTTAGTGTGCCAAAAGTAAAATGGGACACTTTACCAAAATAGTGATATATTTGACAAATAGGGCACCCGACGTCAACTCACACACGCCAATGTAAAACGAATGGTACCGCCATGCTAAAAGAAATCATTCCACGTAACCTAAAATTATTTTTTGTAATGAACCAAAGCAAGTTTTAAAGAGGAAAGTTTTGGACCAAGTAAATAGGTACCGCAACCGCAAAAAAGGGAATCCTAATTGATTCGTCATGGCTATCTAAAGGTATGTATGGCCATTCGCATGTCACTGTCATTTTTGTTTCCGAAACTACTAGTATAAGAGGTATATTTTTGAATCTTAATAAGTAGAATGTATTTTAATAACAGCATTAAGGTTTTCAAAGAGAAAAGGAAAACCGGCCAAGTGCGAGTCGGGCTCGCGCACAAAGGGTTCCGTAGCAGCAAATATAATAAACTTAACCAAAATTACAGTTAAATCAACCTATCTCAAAAACTATAAGAGATACTTTGATCAAACCAAAAATCGTTGAAAGAGTTAATTAGCATGCATCACCTCTATTTTTTTTAGAATTTTATACCCCGTAGTTATAAAAATAGAGGGGGGGGGACATACTTTTTACGACTTTGAGAGCTGATATCTCAAAAACCGTTCACTTTAAGAAAAATGTTTTTTAGAAAACTTTATATCATTTTAAAAGACCTTTCCATTGATACCCCACACGGGTATGTACATCGAAAAAAAAAATTTCATCCCTCAGTTACATGTATGGGGGGCCCCACCCCCAATTCTTTTTTTTACTATTTAGTGTCATATTTTTGTAGCGGTTCATACAACACATATTCCCATAAAATTTCATCACTGTAGTACTTATAGTTTCCGAGTAAATCGGCTGTGACAGACGGACAGACGGACAGACGGACAGACGGACAGACGGACAGACGGACATGACGAAACTATAAGGGTTCCGTTTTTGCCATTTTGGCTACGGAACCCTAAAAAAGAAACTTTTTAATTCCCCATTGCTTAATACGTTTTTTTTTTCATCAAAACAAATTTATCATTACACTAAGTAAGTATTTATTGAAAATAACTTTTGAGGTTTCGAATATCCTTTGTTTCTAAACTGAATAGTTTGCCTGAGGGACACTTCTAAAGTAGAGAAATGTGTAGAGAGCGTGTTTGGGAACCTAATATCCTCCCAGAAACTTAATCAAGTTACTGCGGGAGAAAACATACTAAAATTCAGTCGTCTAAAAGGCAAGGCGGAGGTAGAGAGGTAGGGTATATAATAATCTCAAAACAATAGTTTTTGGAAAAAAAAAGCTTATTTCATATGAAAAAAAAAGTTAACGTAAAGTCAGTTCTATACTGTCTTACTGCAGCGCAAAGGCTTCCATCAAAGGAATCAAGTCATCGCTACTATGACGGGATTAGGTTTAATCACCACGCTAGCCTAATGCGGATTGGTGATCACTAACGTAATTAATGTTCGAAATTCAAAACATACCTAATGCTTGATCCGATTTTACCGATACATATATTAAAATAGATTTTTATATAACCGGCTTAAAAAGCCTTTATCAAGTATTTTGCTTGAAACACTACAAAAATATAAGATTCTAAACGACTTCTCTTTAGTATTGACTAAAACTTCAAAAACATCTACGAAACTATTCATATTTCGTGAAAGTTTTTAAGCCTTTTTGAAGAGTGAAATTTATTTTCAAAGGATGTTTAGAGCTTAAACGTATAGCTTGGTGGGCCTTTGTACCTTTTGCGATTTCAAATAAAAGAACAAGCAAAATATTTTGTAACACTTTGAGTAGGTATGTGGCTTTATACTCAAAGTGTAACAAAGAAAAAACGTTGTCCGCTTGAATATATTTTTTTATGTGATAAGTACAGACGAGCAGATGGATCACTTGAAGGTAAGTAATTGCCGCCGTCCATAGACATCCGCAACACCAGTGGAGTCACAATTGTGCTGCCAACTTTTACCCCCTTTAACGCAAGCCCCCAATTGGGCCCCCAGTACCCTCATTCGCTCGAGGAAATACAGTGCAGGTGCTGCTTCAAGCCGGTTTTCTGTGAGGCTGTGGAATCACTTCGGTCAAGCGGGCCCGTTTATGCGGAAGCGTGGTTCTTATACGGTTATTGAACTAAGGCAGAACAGTACATTTCTTTAGAGTAAATAACTTAATTTTCTTTTTTCTCTAAAACGCAAACAACGAGTAAATATAACAGGTTTACAGGTTTTACATTACTTTCAACTTATAGAAGGGTTGTAAAAAAACCTTAACAAATATAATAGCAACATAGGGCATGATAATAATATGTTGTAACACAGCGAAAAATATGGCTTATTTTTAAGTTCATCAGAGGATCCAGATTAATGGAATCATAGTTACAAGTTCGGAATTAACATCTGAGTAGATGTGGATTAATCATGGTACTTAATCTCACAGCTGAGATAGTAATGAAAACTAAAACACATCGCTGCATTCTCAATTTCTACCTTATGGCTTCCTATACGAGCTTTCTATACGAAGCTATAAACGGAACTATAAACGAATGGCAAACAATAAAGCGTTCACCTAATCACATTCACTTTGATAGATACTAAACGATAAAAATATGAATATCTAAACATAATACTACTTATCAAAAGAGCAAATGAAATACAAAAATATAGGACTTTTAAAAACAAAAAAAAATAGATACCGCCAATAAAACTAGTTGTATCTCAGTCTTACGGTGCATTTGGTTTGCAATCAAAACACTAAAAGGAACAAACAGAAGCTGCAATTCCTTTTTGCCGAATCAAATGACAATTATCTGCGCTAATAACGATGTGTCACCATAGCCCATTACACTGGCCTATCTCAAGGAATTAAGTCTGCCCGTAGTTGGAAGCCAGCGCGGCGTTTAAATGATGGCGCCGTAAAATCTCAGCGGAATACCGCTCCGAGTCCGCAGCCACCCGGAGCCATAAGCTGCATTTCCATTGAAGCGGAGCGGAATATTGAAGCGGAGTGGAATGTTGAAGTGAAGCGGGATATTGAAGCGGAGCAGAATATTGAAGCGGAGCAGAATATTGAAGCAGGAGATCTAAGGTTGCAGGCATAGCCCAAATAATTGCATTGCACAGTGGACATTGCATAATATATTTACGCTTAAACTGATTACAGATAATAGTGCAGTTTTAATTTAATATATTATAAAAAAATACTATTTTCATGCCCGTCGTTACAAGGTTACGTTGTCGATTTTGATGAAGTGTTGAACGTGGCCTTTTATTTTGACGCAACTTTAATTTGAGAAATGTATTTATAGAATTTGACATAATTCTTCACAGCTGTGACACAAACACTGGTTTCATTCAAGTTTAATTATAGCTAATGTCATTTCTCGGCCAATCAGCTATGGTTTAGTTTGAGACTATTAATTACAGTTTTGTCACGAACGTAAATTTTGCTAGCTTGTCCTATCTCAAAATGAAGACTCGAATATAGCTTGGCCTAGATTGCAATCAAGCGGCCTTATGATATAAGCTTGTAGAAATATACCTACTTTACAAGTACCACCCAAAAGGTAAATTGTGATTTTGGCACTACTATTATATTTTGACATAGGTACTTCAATATTTTTATGGATTTTCTAACATCACTTTTTAACCGTGGGAGAGCCATGCTCCGGTACAAATGGGTTGGCTCGACCAGAGTGATACCACAGCCGCACAGAATTGGCGTGAAACAGTGTCTACGCCAATTGAGTGAGGGTACCCGAGACCCAATTAGAGGGGAAGGGGGTTTTAAAGTTGGCAGCGCATTTGTGACTCTACCTATTAGTGTTGTAGGTGTGTATGGGCGGTGGCTATCGCTTACAATCAGGTGATTCGTATGCTCGTTTGTCACTTATCACATAAAAATAATCTGACACTTAAGTACACAAGAATCGCGATAGCGAAACCCTCTCCTACTTTGTTAGGTACCTTCTCAAAACTCGAAGAATCTTAATAAAGTCGAGCAAGAACACCTCTAGGAAGTGTTATTAAACTTGTATTTTGCCGTAAACTGAGTAACGGAGACAGATTTCATAAAAATGTAACGTCCGCAGATAGTGCCAGGTTTAAAACTTGTAACTAAAGTACTTTTATGACAGTTCCGCACTAGTTTGTTGCTTTAATTTGACACCGGGTTAATTTTTAAAGTGTTCGCAACATTGAACTTATGACTTTTAAACTTAATAACTGCGAAGGCTTCTTTGTCTTCTGGTTTATCGTGAATTTGATTTAACTGGAACATATTTTATTCATTGAAATTACCAATTTTTCTAAATCTGGGATCATACAAATATATGGACATTATCTTCCTACTAAGCTAGATCGATTATGGGATTTGGTATTTTTAAAACCACTAATAAACCATTAAAACACGGAAATCCCATTTATGATCTCATTTTTATGAAACACTAGCGGCCGCCCGCAGCGACACTCGCGTAGAATTTCCATAAAAAACAGGGAGGCGTTTTTAAAAGGGACAGTAAGGGCACGTACCTTATTCATTGGATTCAATCCATAACTGTTTGTATGCAAGGTGTATCTGTGAAAATTTACATCCCTATAATTATATTGATGTAATCCAACAGAGAACCAGAGTCACCGACATAGCCCACTGAATTAGCAAACTAAAGTGGCATTTGGCTGGTCACATTAGCCTCAGAACTGACAATCGTTGGAGCCGTAAAGTCCTTGAGTGGAGACCGCGACTCGGTCAGCGTAGTGTTGAACGCCCTACGACAAGATAGGATGGTGATATTCGAAGGCTGGCTGGTGTGGGTTGGATGAGAGTGGCCGAAAATCAGGAGCGGTGGCGTACATTAGGGAACACCCATGTCAGGCAGTGGACGAGTGTGGGTTGCTGATGATGAATCATATTGTGTTCTATAAACCAATCTGAACTATATTTAATTTAGTTCAACAATTTTTCGAAATTTATCGATTTTATATCGACTCCCTATAGAAAATTACCACATCACGCGACCGACTTTGTATGGAAAGATGAAAATTTTTTATGCGAATTTTCAAAAGTCATCGTACAAATGTTGTTCAGAATGGTTGATAGAACATGTGGTTAAAGGGATGTAAATGTTCATATATACACCCTGTATACTACGTACTTAATATTAACAGTATTGAAAGCTTGTCCATGTATAAATAAAACACTGATATCAACAAAGCATTACATTCCAGGGAGATTAAGTAAGATCATAAGTTTCGAAAAGAAATACTACGAGATTAATCCGAGAATTTTCATCGCAAACTTCTTCAGACAAAAGAAAAACGCTGTCACATCTTCGCTAAAACTTTTTCAAGAAACTACAATGAATTTCATGCAACTTCTGAATCCAAACTATTTCAGATTTATTCGTAGAGTATTCATAATTCTTGGTAATTTTCAATTATTTCGTTGACAAAGCTTTTGAGTGGCTTCCTGGAATCCTTTATAACATTTTACTAGAAATATTCCTTTTGAAGAGGATAGACCAGGCGAAATCCTACCGAATATCAACTTAAAGTATAAAAAAACAACGTTTCGTCAAATACTTATCCCTTCTTCAAAAAGTGACTGCATGAATTAGATTTTTTCTGTTTCTGTTTTTTTTATAACTTAGTCATTGCTCACCCTGGACAAATTGATGTGTGTGATTCGTGTGATGAATACTTATGTTTGTTCAGTGTCTGGGTTTTTGTTTGTAATCATCTGTGTCTGATATCTGTAACACAAGTGCTTAAGCTACTGATGTAGTCAGATCAATGTATGAGATGTGTGTGAATTTTGTTTGCTCAACTATAACACAGCGGAAAATCTAAGCACAATTTCTAGATTTTAAAAAGTATTTTTTAATAAATTTATTCATAAAGGAAAATGAACAGTCATGCTTACAGTTAACTATAGATATCCAGGGAAAAAATATACCTAACTCTCCCGGCAGTATCCAGGGAGCAATCGGGGTTCCCTTTTTGTATAGGAAAACGGCTATGCCATATTGGCTGTACCATATCGGCTGCACCGCAACATTAAAAAAATTGTTCTGTGAATTTCAAAGCAATAAAAAAACAATAGCCGTTGTCGTTCAGTGATCAGAAGATTGGGAGGATGAAAACTAAGCACGTTTTTCTGTACTGTCATATCATGCACTCAGCAATGTTTGCTTTTACCTTTTTTTTATGTCACTTAAATATACTTGAACCTTTGATGCAAAACATTTTTTTTTCATTAGTATCGAACTTCCACGTATGAACGTGTTTACCTTATTCAAAGTGTCTCAAAATGCGCTATGCAATTCCCTCTTTCCCAAGTCAAGACTTCACAATCCCTGAGGTTAGAGCAATTCAAAGAATAACCCTGCTCAAAACGTTTTGTAAAGCTGCATTCACATTCATTCCATTTGCCGTGGCAACCAGAAAGCAAGCACCTACTTACATTCAACACTTACTGCAAAAATGGCTTGAGGCAATCGCACTAATGAAAACAAGCAACGGCAAATTCTAGTAAATATTCAACGGTTTACTTGGCATACACGGATTTTTTTATTTTTGTATACAAAAATCTTAATACTCGTATAGTGTACGTACACTATAGTGTAGTGACTGGCATAGACGTCGACGTCCCGTTTTAATATATTATACTTTTGAAAACTGTTCAACAAAGAATAATATATTTGTAATTTTCCCAGCACAATTTAAACAAATAGTAGTCAAAGAAGCTCTAACAGTTATCCACCCGTGTGTATTTACCTCATTCGACGCCACGCGAACGTAAACTTCCCAGGCTGGTGTTGAAGAAGTAAAATGGTAATTTTTCAATTATTCTAAGTAAGTTTGTGCGATTATGTTTCTTTCTTAGAGTCTGTTCACACAACGTTTTTTGTAGAAACACGCGCAGAAAATCCACGGAGGTGACAAAAGAAAAAAAAAAGAGACAACATCACATGGTTTTCCCTTATGCTATGCAAACCAGAAACAACGAAGGAACCGCAAACACCCAACCGAACCCAAATCATTTGGCTTTCACTTTACTTAACAAGTGTCCAACAGCTTAAGTGAAGTTGCTCTCGTTACTGAAGTTGATCAACTTAAAGTTCAGTTAATTTTACGGTGACTTGTACCTGTAACCACACATCAAAGTACCCAAAATTTTGATATTTCTTCAATCGACTCTCATTTTATTTTTGAAAACATTAAGTTAAATATCAGTTTAGATTTCAAGCTCAGAAGAACAAAACGTGATTATATCTCTCAACGCGATATTTGCCGTCGCTTTAACTCGCTCCAAACACGAGTAGTCAGCGCATTGACAAAGCGCCGTGTGTATACCCTCTAACAGTACTTTATTGCGTGCGGCGTTAGACCGCCTTAAAAGTTGGCTGGAATATTTCATTTTGACGCAATTCCCCCAATATTCTCGCGAAACTTTTGTGTAAATCTGACAACGTTTACAAAACAGAGTAATAAAAGTTAAAGTATTAGCTTAGTGAGTTATTCTCAATTACGCAACGTTTTGCTGTTGGAGTTGAAAGGATATACTTTGTGATATGTTAAATAACTTTTCATATTATGAAAAGTGATTTTTAAACCGCGTTAAACCTTTTTTTGTGACTTTTTACTGTTCTTAAGGATTTTTTTTATATTTTGAGGTCAATTAAGATGGACACTTGGCCTGGTGGTAAATGGCCGTGAGATCCAAATATGATGTTGACAGGCACAAAAGAAGAAATTAACTTTAAAACCTTTTTGCGCACACATTGCCCTGGGACATTTTACTTTTTCTCCCCCCTTTTACTCCTTACAACTCCCTTTTCGCAATAAAAGTGGCCTATGTCATTTCTCAGGGTCTGAATCATCTGTAGGTATACCAAATTTCATTTAAATCCGTTCAGTAGTTTTGGCGTAAGAGAGTAACAGACAGACAGAGTTCCTTTCGAATTCATAATATTATTAGCTAGGAGTTAAGATTGTAAATAAAGCCCTAAGTCTATATTTCTCTCATTTTATCAACCCTGTGTAGTTCATAAATAACGTCCAAATCTATCAGCTCAAACAAGTTACAGTTACATAACCGCCATTGTGGTAACGTTCTGCTGTCAGCGGAGACACCGAACTAAGAGACTATATCCGCGAACGTTTTCCGCAATATATCAGAAACATTGTCCAATATGTTACGAGACTTCGCATGTCGCCTTTGTCAGGGTACTTTGCAAGGGAAACTTGTTAACACAAAAAGAAAACTGGGAGCTGTCACTCTTGTGTTATTTTATCAGTGACATTCAGGACGAATTTTTTTAATGTGATAGGTGGCACATGAACAGATGGATCACCTGATGGTAAGCAATTGCCGCCACCCATAAACACATGCAACACCAGTAGAGTAACAATGTGCGCTATCAACCTTTAACCCTGCTTTCCCCTAGGGTCACTACCAAATGAGCCATCAAGCCAATTGTATTTTTTTCTTTGAACATTTTTAAATTGAAAATGGTCTTGCCATTGGCTTCATGCTGGCCTCTTGAGTTGAGAAGAAGCCTAACGGTGGAGTGGACTTACCCTGAACAAATGACAATGACAAGCCCTAAACAGTTGTTCGGTGGATTTGATGCCAGTTCAATGTCGTGCGTTTTGAACCATAACATTTCCCATCATGATAGTCTTTTCCCAGCAATCTTTCTCATCATGATAGTCTGGAGAAGGCGGTATTGTGGGTTCCTTAAGATGTGACCAAGATGCATATCTTGGTCACTTGATTTTACTTGTTACCTGAATTGGAATAAATATTTTATCTATATTTCTATATTTTATCAGTCTCATGGTGACTTAAACAATCTAATCCGCTTGATACAAACTGATGGGTAAAGGCCGTTTTTTATGAGCCTGTAACCCAGTTTGATTTCAATCTAATCCAGAACGGACTGTACTAAACGTAAAGATCAGAAACAACCGAACGAGAACTCAAGCTTTTTATTGCACAAACAATCTAATGTCATTAGTTTGTATTTCGCTTCTACTTGTAGGTAGGTATTTGTGTTTCGTAAAATTTGTTGGCAAGTTTGTATTTAAAATGTTATTCACAGAATCGCTGCAAAATTCAAAAATTAATTAGTTTTAATTTTAATAATATTTAATGCAACTGACAATTAGCATAATCAGCTACTTACTTAAACCCACTGTCAAGTGATTTTTTAAACAGTTTGGTGACACTCGAGCAGTCGAATCACCTGACGATAAGCGATTGCCGTGACCCATAGACACCTGAAACACCAGCGGAAGAAACAAGTGCGCTGACAACCCCCCTTTTGTCCTTCGGTGCCCTCACTTGCTTGACGAAACACAGCGTAGATGCTTGCTGCAGCATCTACGCTGTGTTTCGTCGAGCTTGCTGCCGCTGCTGCTGCTTGCTGCTTCACGCCGTTTTAGGTGGGGTCACTAGATCGGAGATTGCAAACGAAGTCTTAAATTCTTGGAGAAGTGTAACTATTTCTACTCGTATAATAGTCCTATAACTAGTAAATTGCTGATCTTTTCGCAAACATTTTCTTTGACAAAACTTATCTCATAAATATTTTTCATATAACTACTGGCTATTTTTGCAGTCTTAGTAATTCAACTAATAACAGTAATACACAGACAGAAAAGAGATCCCAGATTCAATTTCTTATTTCTTTTCTCAATTCTCGTTATTAGGTACTACTATCTTACGTGAGTTTATCGTTGTAGAAAATAATTGCTGGGAGCGATAGTAAGTCATTGGTTAAAAACACGCCTTCCTTGCAAGGTTCGTGGACTGGCGAACATTAAAAGAGGCCTATGTCCAGCGGTGGACTTCAACCGACTAATGATGATGATTATAATCTTATTCATTCAGTATTCATTCAGTATAATCTTATATCTATTTAATCTTATTGCCAACTTAATTTAATTCAATGCTAGTTTGTTATGTAATTTAATTAGTTTAATGTTCATCAAATTTTTATGAAAATGTATGTAATATAACTTAGTAAGTAGCAAATTTATACATATTGTGACCATGCTGTGTATGCTATTTTAGGATTACTGTCTAGCTTATTAATTTTTAATTTGAATGTGATGACTTTATTGACTGTGATCTGTTTGCATACCTTACTTAAATAAATAGATTAAACATGTAGAAAAACAAAATACAATTGCGTGTTAGACACGTAAAATACAAGCTCTGTAATTGACAAACATCTTACAGACGAGTACCTAGCCATTATAATAAAGTAGCTTCTACTTGCGTGAAATTGGATACGTCTAAAGTCTTTACAGCGAATCCCAAGAGAATAAAATGACATTTTAACTTTTAATTATTTAAGTTTGGTGTAATATTGCGAAGTATTTATGATTTTATTTAATTGTTTAAGCTTTATTTTGAGAATCTTAAAAATATACACTAACCCACGCAAATAAAAAATGTGTTTTTCATTGAAGCTTATGACGTGTTTATGATAGAATCACAAACACGTCATATTGATTTAAAATCTAAATGCAGATTGTTATTAACTCCCTACACAAAAACGTTTGACGTGTTTGTGTGTATGTGTGTGTGTGTGTGTGTGTGTGTGTGTCTGTGTGTCTGTCTATGGCATCGTAGCTCCCAAACAAATGAACCGATTTTGATTTTGTTTTTTTTTTGTTTGAAAGGTGAATAAATGGCGAGTCTTCGTAGCTATGTTGGTTAAAATCGATCCAAGATGGCCGCCATCACAAAGATATGGATTGGAACACAACTCCCACAATATGGATATCAAAAAAAGGGGCTTGAGTAGCAGAATATATTTATTATGACAAATTTCAAATCCAAGATGGCCACTGTCAGAACATGAGTGTCAGGTGTTTTATAAAATTTTTAATTTACAGTTTTTTTCCGAAAGTTGATCAACTTTCTAGGAAATTGATCAATTTACGATTCGGTTTATTTTACGGTGACATAAGATTGAACCGGAGCATAATCTACAGATTGCCCCAACCCAGATACGGGGCCATTCAGCTCCACTGGGTGTAACCAAAACCAATAAATCATTTTGCAAAAAGGGTTTATCTCATAAACACGGTAATCTCGCCAGGTACCTTTTAATTAATACGTGCTGTGTCATTTTATTAAGGACTTTAAGGATATGCAAAAATGGATTAAATTTGGTAGGCAAATTAAATTAGACACGTTATTTGTGGAAGTTAAAATGGAATCAGAATTAGTTAACATTAATGATTACTAAAGATTTTCCAATACATATTCAATTGTGGAATAAAAAAGATACATCTCAAGCCAGATGGAGTCACAATCTGCGCAAGTTGGCTGACAAGAGTTTGATGTCAGTAACAAAAAATCGATCATATAGTGGCGAAGTAAGTCCATTCAGCAGTGGACTGCAACGGGCAGATGATGATTATGGTAAGGTCCAAACACACACCTTTACAGTTTAGTAGCGTTTGTAAAGTAAATTAATGAAATTAAATTTAAAAATTCCTATGCCTCCCCTTTGAAAAAGCTTACTAGGTGGTATGATCTACTCTAATCAATCTATTATTTTCTACTTACTTTTTTTTGGAAAGGTTTTATCAATCGCTGTATCAAGCACGATACTATAAGACATGAGAATATCAACTATACAGCTTTGTTACATTAGCGCGATACTACGACGCTTTGTAGTATTAGTGCTACGAATCTGTGTAGCATAATGAAGTGCTACGAGACGAGCTGTGTAGCAGTCAAAGATATCAGCCGGCGCTTGTTTAAAATCACGTACGTTTAAAGTAACTACCTATATAGTTGTATGCAATATCATTTAACAAATTTCCCGGTAGAGGACTTTTCAACCTAAATGAATATTCCAAGGAATAAGGTCTTAAAGTGTAATACTGGGAACTTGATCGGATGAACTATAATTATGATTCTGCAGTATCCTGTATTTAATACCATGACTTAACTACATTACTTTTTAATAGCATTAATTTAAACTGCATTTTATACGAAGTGTAAAATTTCAGGTTTTTTGCGATATAATATATTTACTTTGATTTTTATAAAGCAATTAGGGTTCTGCTCTAATTTAAAAATATTTTTGTGTTCTAATAGGTATTGTAGTATTTTTTTTTAATGTTTTCTTTAAATAAAATATAATTTTTAAATAAATGCCAATATCAATAATTGTTGAAAAAAAGCATTAAATAATAGGGGTATCAGCGGCGACACTTTGAGCGTATTCACGCTGTGTCTAATATTTATATGTTCGAAACATGCAAAGCGACCAAATACAACACCGGATAGGTACTTAGTTCCAGCAATTTAGTGGTTTTGCTAACTTAGGCAACGATGTTTAGGATCCAACCTTCAGACGAGGCCTAAGCTATACGAGCCCTTGAAGTTACTTTACTACCACTGCCTACTATACACAAATGTTATCTATTTCTTTGTGAGAACGAACAATGAACAGTTTTTTTTATATATTTTTCTCTTGACAATACGACAGAAGAGATAAATCTAGGTACATTATAGATTTCAGGCTTTCTGAACAGAACAGGCAGAATTTCTGAACAGAAAAACTCAAGTACAATTTCTTTTCGTCTGACCCGAGGTTCGAACCCGGACCCCAAGCAGCCGTTGCTTTAAAAGTGCGACCCACTACCAACTGCTACCGAGGCAGCCAACCCATAATACAGACAACGATAAGTCTTCGAGGTAAAAGCAAAAAAACAAAACGCTTTCAAATACAAAAATAGCCTTAATAATATACCTGATCCATATTTGCAAGTAAATAGAGTATCAAAATATTTTACCTATTTTTCAAACAACAAGAGTTTGTTTTAAGACATTAAAGTTTCATGGTAAGTTAGAATTTATGAGGAACCAGATGGCCATAACTTTGGCTTGTATAGTCCCCTTTTTCCGCCCCTTAGGGATTAGCAAAATACCTTGAATTATTTCGTTAGTCTTTTTAGTACGTTCGGTTTACTAAGTAAGAGAATAAAATGGTGAGTTCTACTGTAAATGGAAATGAATATCAGACGAAAATCCTAAGCAAATCCTAATTGCAAATGCTAAAGTAATTTTTATGTACCTAACAGAATCAATGAAGGAACAAGAAATATGTAATAACAACTTAAATATTCATTATAATACCCAAACACTGAACAAACCCAATTGTTTGTCACACAAATGTATGTATGTGTATTATGTTTCCAACTACGAACACGTTCGTTCAAGCTTTATAATTATTCATTTATATTTCCTGATAGATAGATACACACCGTATTATTAAAATTTGTTTTTATTTTTATAGTAATATCACAAAATTATTTTGTGGTAATTTAGTCCACTTTGCATGGCGTGGCAACTTAAAAATAAGATAGCACTTAGATTTAAATTTGCCTGCGGTCTTTTGTTTAGTGTTTTTCTTGTTGGTTGGTAATAAATAAAAAAAAGTTTTAAGTAAGTAAGACTTACGGCCGCTGACAGAGACGTCATTTAAGCTAATGTTTAATTACTTAAGTATCGGTACTTTATGCGTATTGAAATAAGTGTCAATATTAAGTGACCAACTTAGCTAATCAACGACTCTAAGTGCGGCAGTTAGTATTATTTAGTAAGTAATTTTTTTAGTAGTTTAGGGAGTAATATTTAACCAAAAGAGTGATGGGCATGAATGTAAATGGGTGGAGGAACAGAGGACGGCCGAAAAATAGATGGACTGGATTGTGTGAAGAATGATGACATGGCTGAAAAGGGGGTGGATGATACGATGACGAATGTCAAGGAAGAAGGAAACATACAGGCAGATGATGATTAGTCAAGTTGTTTCTAGCTTCTAGTTTCTCGTTTCTAGCTGTCATTTTCTTTAATCACATAATACTCGGTTTTTAAAATTTATCGTCAAATTGGTTACTTTAATACCCGACCTTAAATTACACAATCGTTAATTACACCAATTGAATTTACAGACCACATGTGACTTGTGAAATATTAACGGTGGCCACGGCTACGACCTTGAGACCAGTTGACCGCTCGGCGAAGGGTAACACACTAGCGACGCTTGTAAAAAGTAATGTATCAGCCTATTATTGTCCCACTGCAAAGGCCTTCATCATACAAATAAAGTCATCGCTTCCATGATGGGACTAGGCTTAATCACCACGTTTGCTACCACGGAATAGCTCGGGTTTGTGATCACCAATCCGCATTAGGCAAGCGACGCCAATAGATTTAAATTGTAAGCTACTGGACCGTATCTTTTCCAATAACTGCGGACCGTCAGAGTCTTGGTCTGTGCTGTGTTTCGCCGAGTGAGTCGGGGGGGAAGGGGATACAAGGTTGGCAGCGCAATTGTTACTCCACTGGTGTTGCAAGTGTCCATGAGCGGCGGCAATTGCTTACCATCAGGTGATCCGCCTGCTCGTCTGCTACCTATCACATAAAAAAAAAAAAAAGAAAAATAATACTTTTTATTTTTTATTTGTGCTACTTTTTCAGTTTGTCCAGCAGTGGACTTCTATTGGCTGAAATGATGACAGCGTTATTTTTTAAAAACCGGCATCCTTCAAACCACCCTTTCTACTAACTATCCTGAACAACATTTCTTCTACGACTTATCGAAATTCGTTGAAAAGATTTTCGACTCCCTGACTTTATTTTTTTTACAAAAGTCATAGAACAAATGTTGTTCAGAATGGCCAGTTGACAAGATGGTTTGAAGGATGCCGTTGTTTAAGAAATAACCCTGTATATTGGCGGCGCTAGTGTGCCTTAACCTTCACCTTAAACAAGGTCACGTTTACCATTCTACCCTTATACCATGAAATAATTAGACTTATGAATATTATTCTAGATTATTATTGTGTAAATACCTACTACCTAAGTTTGTATTGTCCTGATCGTTTAAATTTAGTGATTGATTTGAAAGTTTTTGATCAAGTAATCTTGGGAAAGCTAACAGATTTTCAAACTTACAGTGTTCATTGAAAGCAATACGCCTTCAATGGATACTGTAGTTTGTTAAATCAATAAATACGTGGGTGGTCTGAAAAGTTTTCAGCCTAACAATTACAAGGTGTAATAGTTAACATTTATATGGTAGGTGTGTTTATAAGATTGTCGTACTACTAGTTACATCAATTGTAGCTCCGGATCGGTTGAACGGACTTTTTAGCTGTGTGACTTAGGGAAAAAAAAATAGCAATCAAATAGTAATTTAACGTCGTAAGAGCGATAAGCCTTTTAAAAGGCATAAAACAATTGATATTCCATTGTGTCTGCTGTCTGGGCGTTACGACGATAATTGAAATTTTGGTTATGTGATAAGTGACAGACGAGTAGATTGCTGCCGCCCATAGACACCCGTACTCATTCGGGGAAATACAGCTCAGGGGGTTAATTCTCGTGGACTTGACATTTAAATTGATTTAGAATTTTGTGTGGACAAATGTATGAAATCTTTAAGTGCGACTTCAATGTCGAGTGCATGAAAATAAATCCCCAGGTGCTACTTTACGCCGATGATCAGCTGTGATACCCTTGATTGAGATTATGTATAATAAAACACCAGAACTATTCACCAACACACTATATTTTTGCACTGCATATAATCACACAATATAAAGTTATTGTCACTAGCGTAAAGTCCGTTAATTACTTAGAAAACAAATACGAAGAGCGAACACAACGTGCAGAATCAGAGACGGAAGAGGGCGAGAGAGCAGTATTTGTTTTTTAAAATTACTTATAATATAAAAAGTTAGGCATTGGAAATACTAAAGAAGCCTGATCACTCCAGTTAGGGCAATTCATACGAAGCGTGCCCCGCTATGGTTAAAAATATTGTTGCTTAAGAAACAATTCTCTCCAATCTTTGATTTTTGTCTATGAAAATGACTCCACTTTACCTCATGAATTTCGCCTCAGTGACTGATTGTTTTCCACTTTGTAACCCACTTGTGTGTCTTCCAAATAAACCATTAACAATGGCTCCCGTATTACAACAGGCATATTGTATGAAGGTACGGCGTTTATTTTTACTGTCGAAAGAAATGTAATATTCTGACGACGAATGAAACGTATTCGCAAATTAAACTTCATTAACTTTTGTAAGCATTTCCATTTAAAATGATAAAAGAGAACTACTTGGTATAAAATAAAGATTACGACATGCAAAATGAGTTTTCCAGCATTTTAAGGTACATTAATGTGTACCGCGTCCTTGGAAGTTATAGTAAAAGCTTTTCGCCTAAGAAAAACCTCTCAGCACCTCGCTACTTAATGAAATAAGTACCAGAGAGTTTGCTCAGATAAGTAGCTAGTCACTTATGGAAAATTTATCCATTTAAACTCGAGTCAATTTAGTTGTTGTAAAGTAGGGGAATCATCTTGGCTTGTTTATAAATTAGACTACTTTTAAATTTGCAGTTTACATTTAAATTAAAACATACCTTTGAATCATGAATTGAAAAAGGACTTTTTTAAAGTTTAAGTTCGATTTTAATTAAGTACCTACATATAGACGGGTCCCAAGAACAAAATCGTATCTGCTTCACGCCAGATGTAACAAGTTCTGAAAAAGATGGCTAAGTGTTAAGGGGCTATACGAATGAAACTAGCGCTGCCAACCTATTTACACTGATTGTGGCGAAAATTTGACGACCCGGTTGGTTCAGTGGTAGTGAATGCTGCGTCTGGACCAAGGGTTGCGGGTTCGATCCCCGCACAGTACAAACATTTGTGTGCATGAACATGTCTGTTTGTATTGGTCTGGGTGTTTTCTATGTATTATAAGTATGTATTTACAAAAGAAAAGTATTATATGTATATATTTGTAATCCCACTGTTGGTTCTGATATCTGTAACACAGGTGCTTCAGCTACCTATCTCAGAGTCAGATCAATGCATGTGATGTAGTGAAAATACGATATTTTTTAAGAAAGCAAAACATTACAGACTTAGATAAAAGTAAATTGTATTTTTCAAGATGCAATACAATATATAAAACACGTGACAAGTAACAATAATGTCAATTATTGCTAAAAGTGGCCGTTTCATTCGTATAGCTCCTTTAGAACATCTTTTATAATAGTTGTTAGACGTTTTGTACACTTAGCATGTAAATGAATACTTGGATACTCTATAGCCAAGTATGAACTATTCACAAAAAGTACAACCTACGTACGTAGACAAACAAGTTTCCTTAAAGAGCCACTTCTATGACGCGGAGACTTGTTCGCAGAGATATTATTTGATAGTATTTTAAAAATCTTAGTTGCTATTCACTAATTAAGGTATCAAAATCTTACCTGCTATGTTAAAGGTTCCGAGCAGGAGAGTCCACAGCGATAAGACTTTGGTCGGACTTGCCCGCAGTGAGCACTCCATCTTTAAACACCAACGAAACAAATTCCAGAACAACCGACCAAGTTCTTAAGATTACATTTTAACCGGAACCTTCGCTTATTCATTTCCCACTCCGCCTGGAACAAAGAAAAGTCAAATAGAGAATTTGTTAAAAAAATCTTCAGTAATTATTCGGGATCTTGCCGTCGAGTTTTGTTTTCCTTGAATAACAAATTAATGATGGATGGTGTATAAATTAATCACAGGACGGCTCCTTTTCGGTTTGCTATCAAATTGCTTTGCGAGAAGTATTGTTTGCATATTTTTAACGAGTTTTAACGGAAGAAAGATAATATTTTTGTGTTTTTGGGTTAAGGAAAAGTTGTTTTCGGAATTAAGTCGGTTGTGAAAAAGTGATTGTATTCTGATTGATTGAATAACGCTAAATGGTTTTGAGAACCACATTTTGTGAAAGCTTAAACGTATCTTGATAAATTATAAAAATGCCTGTACCCCCTGCCTGTGCTGTGCTTCGCTGAGTGAGTGAGAGTACCGGAGGCCCACCCGGGGCCGGGAGGGGGGGGGGGGGGGGTTAAAAGGTTGGCAGCGCACTTGTAACTTCACTGGTGTTGCAAGTGTCCATGAGCGGCGGCAATTGCTTACCATCAGGTGATCTGCCTGCTCGTCTGCTACCTATCACATAAAAAAAAACATTTGTAAATTTAATTATTTAATCACAGTTTGACGGCGTACTTGTGACTACTGGTCAGGTGTTTACCATTAAGTGATGCACCTGCTTATCTACCATCTATCATGTAAGAAATATATGAATAAAAAAAAAACCTGGGATATTGGTAAAGATCACACGTGCTTGCGCAAGTAGAAAATATCCGAAAAATCAACCGACTTTGCGTCGATTCATATATATTTTTTAATATATTGATTTCACAACATTAAAAACATTACATGTGTGAATTTCTGCCAAACGGCGTAACCGTTTATCGGCAGCAGTTCGAACTCAGATTTTTAACCATACATTGTAATGCACATCCACTAGGCAATATCAAGCACACATACACACAAACAAACAAATGATTCTTAAACTAGGCAGCATTTCGTACAGACGGCAACTGCCACATATGATGCTACGAGTTCGTCTTCTTACGATGTGTCAGTTGACTAACATTTTGTACGGAGATGAACGCATTTTCTTTTACTTCCCATACAATTTCAATTACTTATCTAGTCAAAACACTGATATGCAATTCATTGTGAAGCTTTATTAGTACACACGGTTTACAATGCTTAGTTTAAAAAAAAAGATGTATTTGAATGTTCAAAATGGTATGGCCGACCCTTTCCTTGTTGCGGAGAAGACACCGTGCGGCGGTACGCATCTGGCCTCTAGACGATAAAACAATGAATTAATTATATCTAAAAGGATTCCAATTCCTTAAGAATACTCGTTATTTATTTTCAGGTAAAATATTTGAATTTTAAATAGCGAAGCTAATCGCTACCAAATTTTGTTATATTTTCCGTAAACGCTTTAATTGGTAACGTTTGAGCAATTTATGGTTGAAATGTTCATGTTATTTTAACCACCAAATTCTCTACTCTATTTATTCAGCAAACTTTCAATATGAAAAAGCTCAAAATAATGTGATGAATTTTTATCAACTGACAATTTTTCCAATGTTCCGACTGTACTGTTCTTGAATAATAAATTATATAAAAAAAAATTAAAATAAATACATTTCAGTGACAATTAAGGTTTAATTAACGTTTCTGAGGGCGGCAGCAAAAGCATGTGCCTATCAGCCCTATACAATTTTAAAAAAAAAAAATTCTGTCTGATGAAAAAGCTCAAAATAACACCGAGGAAATAATAATTAGGGTAGCCACATCATGAAATGTTACGATGACATCATTTACGAAATGTTTTAGGTAACATAAATATTAAGTAACAAAAATTTAATATTCGTACCCGTAAACTCATCTACCTACACATTTCATGCACACTTTACTCTTTTATTACATGATTCTGGTAATACACGTCTTAGTTTATTTTCTTCGGCAATTTTCACCCAAGAAATCATAATAAACCCCCGACTACGGCCCATTATCTTACCTACAAAATACAGCATTCAGTGTATTATGTGTCTATAGCATCTTATGCTTTGTGGTGTAAGCAACGAGAATTCAGAGGTTTCTCTGAAATGAGGTTAGGTTTTTTCATCTGGCTCGAAGGACCAAATTAGTAAAAAAAAATTAGCACTATAAAAATAGTTCTTATATAGTGTTAATTTCTAACGCTAATTTCACTAGTTCTAACCTAACCCTAGCTATTTATAATAATACTAGTGGCCCGCCCTCACTTCGCTTCGGGAACGTAATTCAGAAATGAACCAATAGATGGCGCCGTGTCTAATTACATCGCGCAAGCGTTTCGTGTTTTCGGATTACCTATAAGCCTTGTCATTGTCCATAGAAGTTATCTCTTTATAAATAGTATAGATAGAGCTAAACCGGAGGACAGGTTTAGCTCTATATAAATAGCTAGCCGGATGGTGTAAGCTATGGTGCTAAAAGTCACTAGGTGACCGGTTCAAATCCTGGCGATGAGGGTCTGCATGCGATTTGGTTTTAGGTAATTAAACGAGGTTTACTTGGCTGTTATTTTGTTAAGAGGAGTTAACCGGCCAGGTTGACATTGATAAATATAGCCGTTTTATACATTACCTATGCATTGAAAATAATATCAGAATTATCCATACACATTGATGGTAACAAAATATCAAAAATACTGCAAAAAATCTGATCATAATAGTGAAGCCAATATTTGAATCGAGAAGAGAAAACATTTTATTGGCGAATATTTTTACATTCTGCAAACCTACATCACTAAATAGTACCCTAAAGGAAATGCGACACGCATACCCATCGACCCAGGGATGGACGGGTTATGTCATCCTCTTCCCTCATGCCTGCGAGAGTTTTCCACAAAAAACCCTGGGACTCTCCCTCATCGTCCATCCTGGAAGATCTGGAGTTGAAAGCAGAGCTATACATTTGATTTCAATGATTATATCAGCCAGTCATATTTATCATCATCAAAAGATTATCTTCTTTTATTTTACATTGAACAAATTAATAATTACGAGCAGTCAGCACTTTTCTCAACCAAAACTAAAATGATGGTTGAATTTCCATCCCAGAGGAGTATTCAGAATGAATGCAAACGTTAAATTTCTTTGTCCTAGTTTCAGCTCTTTACGTTCATCTGCATTAATTTGTTAATCTTTGTGTATATTATGCTACCGGCTAGTTACGCTGCTTTCATCCCTGCAAAAGTTATTTTGAAACTATGTTGTATTAAAGTTTTATACCAGAGGTATATTCAATTATATTTGAAACACATAACTCACTTTTGTATTTTTTTCGCGGCTAGTTAACTTTAATGTAGAGTGGTAGATGTAGGGTAGGGATATACCGAGCCTCATAACTAAAATAGAATAGAATAGAATTTTTATTTCTCAAAAAATGGGCGTGGGCATACTATGTTTGCAGAAGGGGAGATTGTAAGTTCTTGAATGAAGTTCCAAGTTCCAAGATACGGAAAGAGAAGTGTTGGCAGGCAAACTGCCAGATTTTTCGGCTCGGAGGCTCAAGCTTGATTTTTATATTTATTTTATTTTAAACCACATACCTACTGAATGCGCTGCGACCTCTCGACCTACCGGAGTCCATTAGATGTACATGCAAAAGGCCGTTATTTTGAACACCTGTCGAACTGTTTGAAAGTTCCTTCTGAACGATGCAACATGTACAGTCGACTCTTAAGCCAGGACTATAAAGTTCATATTTGAATAAAGTTGTATACTTATAAGTGCGGGTGATGTACAAATGTACTACGAGTGTAACAGAAGCTGAGGCTCACTTGGTCTGAGGCGGTCTAGGCCAGTGAGTTCAGTATAATTACCAAAATATTTAAGTAAATAATACACTTAAAACTCATTTAAGGGTTCAGTTAATACTCGAACCCATAACCTTATATATACCGGGTGGTTGTTCTTAAATTTTTAAGTGCATTATTTACATAAGAATAAATTGCAAAGAAAAGTTATAGAAAAAATAAAATTACCAAAATGTTTACTACAAATACTTTGAGAGATTTGCAACGGTTACTAAAAAAATATACGAGTAATACGAGTAATATGGCCAAAAGCCAATCTTGTAACCTAGAGCCCCAAATATATTTACACTACATACCAACCATAATAATAAAAACTCAAATAAGTTTCTTCTTTTGTGCACGGAACCTTGAAGATTAAATGTTATTTGGCCTTAAGTCTAATCCTTGATAGCAAAAAAGTGACTTTGAACCCTCTTGGCGCCTTTAAATCGAGCCGTCGGATTGAGGCAGCGTTAAAAATTCAAGAAAAACGTCGTCCCAACTGGTTTCCTCCAGGGTATACTTAGCGACCTCCCGAGTGGTGTGATGAAAATATTTAATGACCTAAAGGAGGCCATGGATCAAAGGTAGTGACTAAGTTTCCTATGGATTTCTGGGAAAATAAACTGTGCGTTTCTCAAGAAATTTTTCTTCAATGAACCTCAGCTTTGTGGAACGGTTTTGTCGTGGCATTATTTCCTAACGGGTTAGGGGAAAACTGGCCCGAAAAGAACTCGCCCAAGAATTCTAAGATTTTTGGGCTGGTCATTGTTCTAACTCAGCCTAACCAATATTGTTGTGATGATAATACTTTCTAAACTTTACTAAACAAAAAAACATTGGTGAAGTTATGTTAGAGCAGCAGTCTAGCAAAAAATCCTGAAATTCTCGTGCGTGTTTTTTTCGGGCGAGTTTTCCCCTAACCTTTCCTGACGGCTTAGACTTAGAAACCTTCAAAAGAACTCACCCGCCAACGAACTCTCTCAGATTTTCACCCTTACAACCCCCTTTTCGCAATAAAAAGTAGCCTATGTCCTTTCTCAGGGTCTACATTATATGTATACCAAATTTCATTTAAATCCGTTGAGTAGTTTTGGCGTAAAAGAGTAACAGACAGACAGACAGAGTAACTTTCGCATTTATAATATTAGTATGGATAGTTACCTTTGCTCACGTATTTTGGTCTTGGATGATGTCTCTTTTTTTCAAATTTTTGTCCTATCTTATATGTAATGTTTAATTTTTGTAATATTTATAATGTCTATAACCGCCATAAGATCACCTTGCTATTCATTTGACTACCGTGTATCTTCACAAAATACCTACAAGATTTCAATAACGCGTTTATGGTTCCATAAAGTTGTAAAAACAAACCTCTAAGTGATTAAAAAAAGGAAGGCTACCTTTTCATAGAAAAACACAAATATTCCATGTCTCCCACGGGAATCAAAATCTATTATTGTACTTCCTGTTGATCTACAGCTATGAAATTTGACTAGTGAAATTGTCCTCGACTACTTATTAAAGATTCAAAAGTAATCTACGATTTTGTTTGTACATACTATGTACGGTATGGAAAGCACATCTAGAGAATTAGTGGTATTTAGATAAATTAACGTCACAGGTAAGAGTAATAAGAACTGTATAGTCCGAATTAGTTACGAAACTAATAATGGTAAATGTGAGATGGTTGAATGGTATGTATGTATGTACACGCGATATGTATGGTGATTGATCGTACACTGGTTGAACAACGACTAAGTAAAGAAATATGTAATTGATATGAAAGGAGCTGACGGTGCATCGCGGCGCGCGCGCGTTGTCATGGTTTACCCTATGTACGGAACCCGTACATACTACAAACAAAATTGTAGATTAAGGCTTGTACATGCGCGGATTGGGCACTTTTGTATATGTTTAAACTCGGTAAATCGTTAAGAACGATACCTTAAAAAAATACATGTTATAGACTGGATTTCGATCTTGAATTTCTGACGAGGATTTTTATTCAATGTTTATAGTTCATTAGGAAAAAAATATGACGTAAACATCGATTTTATGCAAAATATTGGATAAACTACGAAACTAAACAGTTCAGATGACTGTTTTTTTTATATATAATACAATACAAGGTACACTACAATCCCTGACGAGGAATTCTTGTTTCTTGGCTTTATAATTTTTTAATTAATAATATTCTGTTTTTTGATATACGCGAGCGCGAGCACTCTCTACGGTCAAGGCCGTTGGCGCATGTACAGGCCTTAATGTTAAATACATGAGTGGCCAAATAGTGCATTTGAAAGTAACCCTACCTCATACGGCAAAGATCGTGGATTCGATACCCACCCTGGACAAACATTCGTGTGATGAATGCTGGTATTTGTTTAGTGTCTGGGTGTTGTGTGTATTTAAGTATTATATTTGTGATCATCTGTTGTCTGCTATCCGTAACACAAGTGCTTAAGGTACTAAGTACGGAGTCAGTCAATGTATGAGATTCTGTATGAATTTATTTATTATCAAAATTTCTACTCGATTCAAAAAACATTGACTACATCGTCGGTCCAGTGGTAAACTATGCAATCTGCAAAAGTCCAACTTTTCATGGGAGCAAAAAACAATTTTGTCTTCTTTTTGCTCTCCCCCGTGAAGTTGGAATTTTGCAGATTGCATAGTTTACCACTGGATCAATGACACCACAAAAACAATGTACAAACAAAGTATGTAGTTACTTGTACATTTCAATATTTTGTGTTCAAAATATTGAAATAACAATTTCGTTATAATGTCAGGACTTTGACTCGTAATTTGTAACTTTGAGTGATAGTTTTCTGTTTATCTACCTTTCCTTCCATCAATTAAACTCGAAACTTTGTAGAGACGACTCAAAACTTGTGGTTGTCCTGTCAATACAAACTTTGTCTGATAACAGCAAGATTACTCAATTCATCTAAATGCCACAAATTTGGTTTGTAAATAAAAGAAGTATTTCGTTTTAAAGACACAAAAAATAATGTATCCAAGCCTAAATAAATTAGTGATAATAAAAAAAAACAATTTTCTTCAATCGACTCTCATCTTTGTGTTATACACATTATGTTTAAATATACGAGTATGAGAAATTAAGGATATTTGACAGGTTGTGGTAACCTGATGTGTGGCTGACTGTACTCTACATATTGAAATAGACCTTACCTTGTCCAACGCACATCCAAAATTACGTTATTAATGAACTAACATGTTACGTGCCAACCTCAGGAGTACGCAAATACCTTGTGGTAGTATTCCTAAACCGTACCTTGATACAAGAAGGCCTGCTCATTTATGCATTATGATACACGTAACGTAGAAGGACGGATTTTCGGTATTGGAGCAAAGCAGGGCAATGTTCTCTGCAGATACAAGAAAAGTTTATATTCCGTTTAATTTTGGCAACATTTTGTTTACGAGAACAGTAATATGAAACAAATGAAGCATTGCTAAAACACGAAATACTTTTCCTTTTAAGTAAGTTGAAGACTTTTAATAATACTATGATTTAAAAATCTACCTTTCTATTTACATTATTTATTGCACAGAAATAGTGTACATGACATGACTGAAACATATATAAACAGTACAATAAGGCGGCCTTTTCGCTCGTAGTGATTTCTTCCAGACAATCTTTAGGAAAAGGAAAAAAAATGTGTGTTGGCATTGGGGTAAGATAATAAAAAAAAATTGCTAAATGATATTAAGTTGGTAGAAGTAGGTATTACTTAAATATAACGACGTAAACAATAATGAGTCATGCACATAGATTAATTCAAACATAGACTTTAAAAAAACCTAATTTTAACTAATAAAAATAAGAATTTATTATAAATGTGTAAGTAATTCTGTCTGTCTGTCTTCACGCCAAAACTATTGAACGGATTTGAATGAAAAATGGTCTATACCCTGGGAAAGGACATAGGCTACTTTTTATTGCGAAAAAGGGGTTGTTAGGAGTTAAAAAGGGAGGGGGTGGTGAAAATTATTAAATAATTAATAAAGATACTATTCTTCGCGGACGAAGACGCGGGTAACAGCTTGTTAGGTATAAAAAATATTAAAATGATTATGTACAAATCATCAGACAATATTCTTTTGTAAAAATACAGTCCAAAGACAATATACGAAGTCAATACTTAGTAAATCAAACAATGCCCGTGAAGATCCTCTTGAAACGGGCAAGAAATCATACCAGTTTTATTGTCTCAGCACTATCGAGCTCGCTATGCACCGAACTGCATTTCAAAGACAAATAATTGCACAGAAATCTGCGAAGGGAATACCAAATTTAATGCACACTCGGCGAAAATATCATGGCTGCATTCGGGCGGTCCAAATTCGAATATAAATCTTTGGTTAGGGACGTTTAAAATAAACAGAGAGGTTTTTGGTTCACCCTGGTTGTTTTGCTGTGGGAAAATTGAACTTTGATTTCTAAGGATTTTGAAAGATTTTTTTTTATGTGATAGGTAGCAAACGAGCAGGCGGATCACCTGATGGTAAGCAATTGCCGCCGCCCATGGACACTTGCAACACCAGTGGAGTTACACGTGCGCTGCCAACCTTTAATCCCCTTCCCCTCCCCGGGTGGGCCTATTAGGTAGTATATCTATTATAACTGAACGCCATGAGACTATTTACTTTGATGTAGGTATATTTAGGGTTCCGTGAAGCGCAAAGAGAAAAAACGGAAAATTTATAGATTCTTCTTGTCTGTATGTTCATCCGTATGTCATAGCCGTTTTTTTCAAAACTGTAAGAGCTATATTGTTGAAACTCGATAAGTTGATGTGTTTTGTAAACAGTAGGTACCTGTTGAGATTTTTATACAGAAATGGAAAAAATGGGGTTGTCCTTTAAAACTGAACCCATTTTTTCACATCTTACCAATACGTTCGAGGTATTAATGGATAGATCTTTAAAAGTGATGTTGAGGGTTCTAATATATTTTTTATGGCTTCTATGTGTTGTCTAGCGAACGCAGTCAATCCTGTCATTTTCTTTCTAAATTGACTAGTTTGACACCTCCAAGAATAAATGTATACCACCAATGTACCACTTCCTCCCTTATTTCTAAAATAAGAGAAAATTATCATAAAAACTGTCACCGAAAACTGGTTTGATCGAAATCTAGTTACTAGTTTTTTAAATCGTTAATAATCGTAACCCTCAATTTTCCTTCTCAACTCAATATAAAAATAAAGGTTTCTTGCTGCTACGGAACCGTTTATTTTAGAGGTCGACTCGCACTTGCCCATTATTTTTAGTTACGGACTTTTCTTTTAGTAAAAAAGTGTCATAAACATTTTTCAAAAATAAATTTGGTATTCCTTTGTAACAATACAAAGTACACTTTTAGATTTCTGATCCTTTTATTTTACTTGTGAAGCTATTATGGACATGACTGCGACAGTAATTAACTTGAAACAGAATATCAGAGTAGATCCCAAGCAGACATCTTTTGGATCCCTTTTTTATGAATGATTCAGCAGTCAAGTTTATTAGTTACAAAATACTGTGGGAATATAAAATTTTAGTGTTTTTATAAATATTAAATAATTTAATGCATACTCATAATATACGTATTATATACAGCTAAAGTGTTTGGTATATACAGAACTCTTGTTTTGTTATTCAGAATGATTATACTCCAGCATGACGGTAGTGTGCAACCTTTCTCGCCCTTCACCATTAGACTAAGGGAGCTCACTCAGCACCTTTCTGAGGAAGTTCGTAGATTTTTTTGTTTATTTAATACTAGTGGCTCCCGGCGAACTTCGTTCCACCTACTTTTTGTTTAATTTCTCACCTTTTAGACCTTCCCTGGACTACGACAAACATTTTAAAACTAAAATCAGCTCAATCGGCCCAGCCGTTCTCGAGTTTTAGCCAGACTAACGAACGGCGATTCATTTTTATTTATATAGATTTAGATTAAACCCGAAGACGCAGCCATGGGTTGGGCAAAGCATCATCCTGTATTAGGTTTTAGTGGACCAAACACGTAGTTTAGGGTCTCAAAATCGACCACCCTAATTATAAGTAGATTTTGTACGTAAAATTTATATATATTAAAATAAAATAGAATACGCTTCCTTAATTTGAGTAGATTTACATTATATGGGAATGTCACTAACATTACAACCTGATGGTAAGCGATACATACCTACTACATACTATTTTGTTTTAAAGAAGGCTAAAAAATTATAAGGAAATATTAAATAATATTCATTTTATAATAACATTCATGATTTTTTTGTCAGGGGAAAAACCATCATGGCGAAATTTTTTTATCTGGATCACTACGTAGCTGTACACAGTTTCAAAATTTCATGCTTGACAGAATGTAGCACTGCATTGTACTACAATGCCTCTGTTGAAATATTCCATTCACATTTAGTATGTACCGTTTACAAAAAGAAATTGCACCTATAAAATTTATCTCAATAGGCACCTGCATAAAAATACATTGACGTACAAAACCTTTTCTCTTTGATAGCGGGGGCATCGCACTTCTCGCTGAATTATCTCGAAGTAGAATCTCTTTATGGTAGACGGCTATCTATGCGTTTAATCCACTCTCTCTCTTTTTATCTTGAGACAAGGAAAAAGGGCAGAAAAGGTTCGTGCCTTTTGTTCGCGACCCTTGATAACAGCCGCTTTTTGTCTTAACGTTTATTAAACAAAAATACACCTGTTCAGTCGTCAGTCGCCATTGCGGAGATTTCATTAAATTCAATGGGGGCGCGGGTAATTGAAGTTTTTCGCTAACCTTCTTTTTGTTTTACGTCTGGTCGGGGCGTCGTAAAATTGTATTGTGGCTACAGCCGCGGACTAAATACAGAGTACCCAGCAAAGGTTTGTTTACTGAATCAAACTTTACCATTGTGGAATCAATTGATTTCGGAATGTTAAAGATATCTTTTTGTTTTTTCAACAAAAATCTCACAAACAGAAACGAAAGCAAATGGTTTTCCACATTTTAAGCTTCGAGCGGTGGTAGGTATTTGCCACTAGAAATATATAATATTATTAAAATGCATAGCAGTGAACAAAACAGTTCCACTCAAATCTATCAAAATATCGTCAGCGCTATACTTAGAAACTATCAACTCTTAACATTTTTTACCAATTTAGGCTATTTCTATTGTTTTATTAAAATCTTAATCCCAAAAAAAACAAAATATCCCAAAAACTTATATTTTCTTATAATCCTACAAATAATATAAACCTGAAAGTTTGTAAGTATGGATGGATGGATGTTTGCTCCTCTATCACGCAAAATTTACCGAATTAAATGGAAATTTTACAATAATCTAGTTTATAAATACAACAAAACAGCACAAAGGCTATTACAAAAATATGTTATATGGTTTAGATTGTTCAAAATATGCGAATAACTAACTCCACGCGTACGAAGTTGCGGACATCCGCTAGTTACTTGAAAAATTACAAATAAATTGTATAAAATTATATTTCTTAGCACAAAAACACTCAAACGGAAAACACTCCAAACTACCCCACTTTCCAATCACAAGAACAATAAGTTTCATGTGGAAAACGATAAGTTTACCGGGGAAAAATCAAGCCCAAGTCGGGTGGTCCCGACATGCAATTTGTTCGACTTATCCGTCAACGGAGAAGCGAAGAGCCGCAGTAATGGTGTTTTGAAAAGCGTGGGGTATAAGCACGGGTTTTACTGTAAGGCTGCTCCGCACGTCAACACACGCGTCTACAGATTTTGTCAGGTTGTATCAGCAGAGAAATCAGTACGAGCAAGTCTCCAGTGAAGACATGTCAAATAGTCGTTTAAAACCTTTATTCGATTAAATTAAAATATCAGCATTACAATCCCACTGCAGGGCAAAAGCCTCATAGAAGACAAGTCATCGTTATTATGATGGGATTAGGCTTAGTCACCACGCACCTCGCTCGCCTAATGCGGATTGGCGATTAATTTGATTAGTGACAAAAAACTATATAAGATCGGATCGGATCGAAAAAAAAAATACCTGTCTTACCAAATTTGTATCACAATAGGTATTTAGCGAAAAAACGGTTTCGATAATGTTTTATCTGTTAATACGCGATAATTTTCGATGCATACCGTATAGTTGTACAATGCGATATATTGGCAGCAGACAGTTTGTACCGACACAAAAACATAATTATGGAAACATATGCACAACAACGCATTTTTTGCTCAAAAGCGATTTCACAAGTAAGATACGAATCCGTTCCGTATCCGTTTCCTAGAGTATGAGTAATGTAAAAATATTGAATTCAGATCAAAATAAATCGACACCGCTTTTACTATTGAAAAGGACTTGAGCTTTAATAACCTGAGCTTCACTCTTAACCAGGCAATTAACTAAGGATTAAAAGTTGTTTAAATTATTTAAATAAAATTCCAATATTATGCTATTTTGAACTCTCACGCTGCATTATAATGATACAATAATTGATGTTACAGAAATTAAAAGTGCTTGATGATTTAACTGTGCGTTATAATCATATATTTTTCTTTGTCTAAAAGTACAGCTTTATTACTGAAGATTTTCCATCAGCTACTTGGCCACGATTGGCGTTGGCTTTGGCAATTCTTGACCAGGATTGGTAATCGTGGTTTATTAATGACAGGCCTAATAGTTGGTCGGCGGATTTGATGGCCAGTCTAATGTGGTATTTTTTTTTTCATTGAGCCATAATCCTGATTTTAGTTGACAAAATGCATCTTTTACCTCCACAATCCCAGAGTTGCGAATTCATTAGAGAATCAAAGCAATTTTCACTCATCAGCGCGCTGCGGCTGGCGTCCCCATTTGTCTCCGAGATAGTGTTGTTGCTAAATAAGTGCTTATCGATAAAATTGTTACTTTTTACTACCATATTTGTTGATGCAGTGACTATTGTTCTATTGTGCATTGTGTGTTGCATCGTGTTGTGATGTCCAAAATAATAAATAATTTTCTATTTCTATTGTATATTACACAGGTTTGGACTTTCAATTTTAGTAAAAAATACCGCGGTGTTATATAGAATTACTCTTTATGGACTTTGATCCGTTTTAAGTCTGAGACGCAGGATCCGCTGACTGTACCTTACTAGAAACTCCGAACTTCACCTCTTGTGCTATGCTGGTTCCCCAGTTTTTATTATCATAATATCCCGAATAGTGAACAAATGCGAATCAGAGAATATACTAAATGCTAACATATACACACGTAAAATCTCTAACTAAGATTGGCCGAACGGCTTTTGGCGCAGGTCCCCCATTCTCAATGTTAGAGATGTAAAATTAATTTCTTACTTATCGATAACGATAGCCAAGTTTGCTCCGAACTGAACAGTCGAACGCTGCGCCAAATGAGAAGCGTCGGGACGGGATAACACCGGCTTAGTTCAAGCGACGGTGCTGTTTGTACGGTGTCAATTTGACGAAACATTCTAATGTAGAATTTAACAGTTAGTAGGTACTGTGATATGAACATTAGCATGGAATAAGTAATTCTTACATATTCTTTCAGAGAACTGTCTAGGCTGCCTCTGTGGGGCAGTAGGTATCGGGTCACCCTTTACACCTGCGCTTAGGGTCTCTGTAGCGCTACCATAAGTTGACATCGAAAACTGACATAACGTAAACTATTGCTCTGTCTCTTTCAAATGCATCACAATGAAAGAGACAAAGCGATAGTTTTCGATAGCGAGGATAGTATTTAAAACTCATGGTAGTGCTACAGATTTGATCTCAGGGTCACGCTAACAATTTTCATTTGAGTTTTCCTGTTGAGGAATTCTCGGTGTCAGCCCGAAGTCTGGAAGATAGCGGTCTTGTAATCCCGTGACTCGGAAAGCACGTAAGTTGTTGATCCTGCGCCCAATCCGTCTTCAGTCGTGTCACACTGGTGTCTCATCGAAGTTTCTATGAGGAAAAGAGAGCAGAGAGTGCACATGTCATCATCATCATCATCAGCCTGTCTCAGTCCACTGCTAGACATAGGCCTCCCCCAATGTTCGCCATTTCACCCTGTCTTCGGCGAGACGCATCCAGTCTATACCAACGGCTTTTCGCAAATCGTCACTCCATCTAGCTGGGGGTCGTCCCACACTACGCTTCCCGAGTCGCGGTCTCCACTCAAGAACTTTTTTACCCCAACGGTTGTCAGTTCTTCGACAGATATGGCCAGCCCATTGCCACTTTAGCGTGCTGATTCGATACACTATGTCGGTCACTTTAGTCTTTTGTCGGATAACCTCGCACATGTGTTAGCGCATAATTGAGCACTATAAACTTATCACTATACTCTCTGCCAAGTCATGCATGTCAGTCAAATATTCCGTCATTTTTGACTCTGCAATGCGTCATTTTACTCAATAGTTGAATCACACACGAATATAAATCGCCGTTTCATAAACAACACTTTAAGAGACATGCACATTGCACAATGCACCTAACTGAAAAAGGTTAATTTTATGAAACAATGTGAAACTTTTAAACATTCTCTCTAATTTAGTCGTAAAATCTAATAATATTAAGTACTTTTAGAATTATTGAAAGCGAGATGCACCATTTTACAAAGAACAAACGAAACTCATAAAGTTATTGTCATCATGGAGATAAAACAGCTGTACGACTTTTGAATCAAAGCTTTAGTAGAATAAAGCTATGCAATTTAGCACTCCATATTATTTACTTCCGAGGACATAATCCATTGTCTGCAAATAGTCGAGGGAAATGATAATGCCATTTTCAACTTTATTGCGTTTGAGTTAAAAGAGGTATTTTAAAGTGGTAGCAAGATGCAAGAAACATGAGCTTTTCCGAGTTTAGCGGTAAACAAATGAGGCTGTCAACCACAGGTGCGCAAGTTGAGCGTCGCGGAGTGTGCGTAGCGAATTTCGCATGTTTCGCTCAAAGGGTGCAGTCATAGTGCTAGCGATTATTAGCATAATTTTTTTTGAAACCGTTGATTAACTAAATTTAAATTAAATTACACTAGCCCGTTGGTTTATTTGCCTATTATACGGCCATTTGAGTGTTTTAAATAAATAAATAATTTATTTATGAAGCTGCCTCCTAAAGGTTAAAAATTGTGGGTGCCATTGCCATTTTAGAAAAAGATTTGTATGATGGACATTAAGCACTCTTGTTTGTTCAGTTTCTGGGTGTTATAACATCTATCTACGAGTACTTAAATATTTATTAGTACTTCTTTCGTTGTTTTAAAAGCTAACACATCGAGTCAGGTCAAAGTATAAACTGTTGTTTGATAAAAACATATTAATCACTACAGCATCACTTTTGAAAGTTCGACAATGTCTTTCAATACGATTTAACCTACGTGTTAACTCTTAACTGTACTACTTACTAAGAGCGAAGCCGTAAGCATTGTGACTATTCTAAAGATTTTTCCGCAAGATATCTTCCTTGCCGTTAAAGTTATGTTTATGTCATGTTTGTTTAGTATTATTTTTATATACGCTTATCGCTCACACTGCCACCGTATCTCTTTTTGATTGGTAATCTTTTTCAACGCACTACTCGCGAGGAGTGAAGCCAGCTTAATATTTGCGTGTTATTTATTATTTTAATGGTACACGGTACAATTTTATTCTCTCTGAAGTATAAACTATCTATTTTGAGATCCGCTTGTCGCTCACACTCCTGCCGCACCTCTTTTTGATTGAAAATCTCTTGACGCACAGCTCGTGAGGAGTGCAGCCAGTTCAATGTTATGTATGCGTTGCGTGTGTACTCAAGCATCTCTTGAGGTATAAAATATCTTGTTGGAGACTGACTCGCTAGTCGCTCACACTGCTGCCGCACCTCGTTTTAATTGACAATCTCTTGACGCGCAACTCGCAAGGAGTGGAGCTAGCTCAATGTTTGCGCGTAATTAATTATTCCAATAGTAAGCGTTGCGATTATTCTCGGCGCTTGCAAATAAACGCAGACGCCTTCGCTGTACGACTTTATATTGTTACGGTAAATACGAACGTTACGTACGCAGTTAGTCTTAGTAACACTTGGCTTTATAAATTGTTGCTTTCACTTATTTCGGTATCAAGGTGCGTGGTATAAATGGAGCAGAGTTTGCTGGTGGAATTAAATGCGCTGAGTAAGTGGATGATCGTAAAGAGTATTTTTAAGTTAAGTTTTAAGATGCTTTCTGTATTAGGATACAAGAAGCTTGTGTGGGTTTTCATTTGGACACAGGAAGGTTGTGTGGGTTTGACAACCCGTTTAGCGCAATGGTTTGAGCGCCGGTTGAGACGCAAGGGTTCGATTCTCGCATTAACACAAATGTTTGTTGATGAAACAGATATTTGTGTTGAGTCTGGGTGTTTGTGGTTCCTTCGTTGTTTCTGGTTTCCATAGCACAAGGGAATACCTTAGTTAGGGACCAGGACAAGGTATGTGATGTTTTCTCAATTTATTATTATTATTTAGTTTTAGTAAAAACGAGAGCATTAATAATATTTTAATATTTAATGGTACCTTAATTTGTAGCTCTGATGAGTTATTCAAACTAATCCCATCCTCTCCTTTCCATTCCCGAACAACACGTGCAGGACAGAGCGTTGCCATTCGCATACCATCCAGACAATGCCGGCGCGCACTAAGAGGCTTAACTCCTCATTCCTGCCCCGAGCCATCAAGTCAAGGAATGCCCTTCCAGTTCATGTGTTTCCTCCTTCTCACAATCTTAAGTTTTTTAGGCGGGGCGTGAAACGACATCTCAGCAGGCTTTCAGTAGTGCTACCATGAGTTGACATCGAAAACTGACATAACGTAAACTATTGCTCTGTCTCTTTCAAATGCACCACAATGAAAGAGACAAAGCGATAGTTTTCGATAGCGAGGATAGTATTTCAAACTCATGGTAGTGCTACAGGGTGAGGATGACAGACTCAATTGGTACTTAGTCTGTTCTTTTGTGCCTGTCAACCTCATATTTGGATCTCACGGCCGCTAACCATCAGGAGGTCATCTTGATTGTCCTCGATATTATAAAAAAATGTCTCACTGTTTTGAGTACGTAGTTTGTATGGTGCCTGTTTTTTTTTTTTTAATTGGATTCACAGTATTTTTTAGCTTTTTTTCAGACCTTAAGTTGTCCGGCGAATTATTGTATAACCAGAATTGCATTTTTATGTACCAATCCATATATATTTAGATTAAGTTCCTTTTGATTTAACCATTGAGTGACGTTAACATTTTAACTACATTAAAATGGATCGCTTTTAGCTGAATACAGATTATCATGTCTGTATGTCTTTTGTTTTCGGTCGCAGAATAATATGAAATGAAAATACAGCGCAGGCGTTGATTCACGCCTGCCTTTTTCGAAGCCGTGGTATCACTCCCGGCTAGCCAGCCCATTCATGCCCAAGCACTGGCTTTCCACAGTCAAATAACAATATCATGCATACCATAAATTTTGTTCCGAAACAAAATCGAGTGACTGACTCGGTGTTCGCTTTACAATAATATCGATGGTTTTGTTAGTAAAATTCTGGTTTATTCTACACAATTAGTTAATTCATTAATTAGTCAAATTCTTTGGGAATACCAACGCAATTATGTTAATTTGTGTAAATAATATATTATTATTATTATTTTGAATATCATTTTTCGCTTTTTAGTTAAAGTGTTGTTTTATGGTTAGAGCAGATCCTATCAAAATCACAATGGGACATCTTAAGGAGTGTGTTCCTTTAAATAAAAAATAATAATCATACAAATCGGTTAACTATTGACCGAGAAACCAGTGACCATAACAAAAAAAAACATATGAAATCGAAGGAAACCGTTCCATATTTGAAGTCAATTAAAAATAATAATTATTTATACCGCTAAAATAACAACCATTATGCTTTGTTCTCGAATAGTTTAAATTGAGTTCGATTTGGTCGTCTTTTGTTTTCCAGTCAATGCGGGTGTGACCTCTTTCAACTCCGTGTTTTGTTCCGATACAAATTCTGTGACGTTTGGCCTTATGAACGGGTTCGTGTCGTGATGTAACTATGTAGGGTTTGGGTTATTTGATTAGATGGCAAGTTGGAGTTCATTTTGAAATTGAATAGTTGACGTTGATTAAAGTTTGTGATTTACTATTAACTTAAAGTACAACATATACCTACCTACATAATAATAAATTCTTATATATACTGAGCAAAAAGATATTTATGTGAGAATTGGCAGACGAGCAGACGGAATCACCTGATGGTAAGCGATTGCCGCCGCCCATGGACACCTGCAACACCAGTAGTCACAAGTGCGCTGCTAAACTTTATCCCCCTTTCGTTCCCCCTTTTTAGGCCTCCGATACCCTAGGGTATCAATGTAACTTTCTCTCATACATTAGAATAACACACTAGTTACAATTATTAAAAATATTATATGGATTATCCTAAATATGACTGTAAGTGTAACTCCACGCAAGCGAAGTTGCAGGCGGTCGCTAATCTATACTATTTATGAAGACGATAATCTCACAGTCCACGTTCAAAGCTTTTGTTAAAAACACGAAACACTTGCGCGATGTAATCGACTTCTAGCGCCATCTTTTGGCACTCGTCTAACTTAAGTACCGAAAGGAAGTGCGGACGGACCACTAGTATTGTATAAAATGATGATGAAATTTAGTCTAGCTACAAGAATTATCTGCAGTTTCTCAGCATAATTATTGCCTTTACAAGCATTTGTCTCAGGTCTCCCGTCCCCGTTTTTGCTAGCTGCTGCGGCTAAGCATATTAAAAATTCTACCAGTTTCCTCCAGGTAACGGCTTAGCCTATTAAATAAACAAAGCTGGCTTCACTGCCAGCTCATACACCAGAGATGTATCTTAATATACAAGTGTTAAAGTTAAGCCAAGTTCTGTACAATGAATTTCCAAATCTGCTTAGTCTGGGAGCCTGGGGTATTCTTTTTATTAACACTCGCCGACTCGGCAAACCACACACCGCTTATTTTTTTTTTATATTTTCTCACCTTATGTTTCCTTTTATTTTAACGATTCATCTTTTAAACCCAAGATTAGCTTTCACTCGTTTAAGTGAAACTAAAATCATCGTTTACGTTCAGTGAGCAATACAGATAAAAAATCTACCTAAAACCTAAAGGGAATTTACAATAAATCTATACGTTGGACAATGTCACATAGTTTTTAAACAGATATAAAAATTTTTTGTTCGTCTTGTTTGGATTCGCTAGAATTATTTTTAACTGTTTAACACAATATTGTAATTTTTTTGTCAATTTGGTAAGAGTTCTGAAAGTCATATTAGTTGCAATTGTGTGTGGTATGTAGGTAGATCGTCAAAAGTATCATCATAGCTTACTATGCATACAAATGTTATAAGAAAACTAACTCAGGCTCACACGCTAGGTAACTAAAAGCACAAAATAAAGACTTTTGACACAGAAGGCTGACTTAGCCTTGATTTTGAATTTAGAAGAGTTCGTTGACATATGCTAGGGTTGTTGCACGGCATGAGTATATAAGCGCTTGGCCTCTACCACAGACCTCGACAGTTTGACAATCTTATGTCATAAGTTAGGGTAAATGTGGTGCGCACTAAACGCCTTTTCGTACTCACATGACATATTTTTAGCTCTTAGTGGGCATTCAGCCTTCTGTGTCAAAAGTCTTTATATTGTGCTAAAAGTCTTCACAACACTAAATGCATTTCGGTAAAGCGTGAAGCGGTGTAACTACCAGTTTTAGCAAGTGATATAAATTCATTCGTACACACTAGGTCCACACCAGTGTAACAACCTGGTGTGGACACGAGTAATTCCCATATTTAGATCAAAGATCTTGGCTTTTCTCTTATCGTGCGCCTTAATACTACGTTATCCGACCATGTTTCACGGTTTAATAAGGTGTTGAAAATTACATAGTACGCGAGAGCCCTACATTATTAAAGGTTGCAAGAGATAATATTTCATAAAGGACTTTTATTAGAGCGTTGCGATGTTATTAAGTATTGAAGGATTTGTTGAAGAAAAAAAAATGTTTACTTTACTGGTAGAAAATTTTATACTTTCCAAAGTATGTACAGACATCCACATATCAGGTTATGTACCACAATCTGTCATATTTCCTCAATTCAATATTCAACCTAATGTGTTTGACAGTAAGATGACAATCTATTGAAGTAATTTGAAGCAATTATACAATAAGATAATAAAATTGCATAGTAGATTTGAAAAAACCAGATTGCATGTTTGATTTAAATCTATGCACCCCTGTCATGAAAGCACACGTTCTTAATCAATAAGCTAACATTACTACGAGTATAATGTGTAACAGGTAATTTTTTAATAACGCCCCGTTGGTATACCTAATGTTTTAAGTACCGGGCCGTGATCTCGGGGTGTTCGTCCGAAGCGCAAAAGGTCTCGAGTTCGACTCCCGGTCAAGTAAATTTAGGAAATTACATTTTCTACGATTTCTTGGGTCTGGGTGTTTAGGGTTGACGCCCCCCGTTAACTATTGTCATTTGGTACTCATAGTACAGGGGTTGCTCTAGTTTGAGACCAAGTTGATAGGTGTGATGGCACAGAGCATTTATTTATTTATTTATAACGAAAGCCTTTACCCTACAGTGGAACAGTATGGGCTTTTTTTTACAGTGGCTCACTGTATATTGGATTACCTCAGCCTGATGATAAGCAAAGAAAAACCCACGTTCCAATTACAATAGATGTTCACCTACTTTCTTTTTTTTTATTTTGTTGTTAGTTATCAACGATATTAACAAAAAAATTCCATAACTAACTACCTAAGTCTGAACACATTGACTGTACTGATAAATTCAACCGATATTCTGCCATCCAAACATCGCTTCGAAAAAGCTAAAGAATCACTTGACAATACAAAACTAGATTCAGATGGAACTCCTAGCTCGGTTCCATTGGATTGAGTGGTTTAAAAACGGGAGCGAAGCGACGAGCTATGTTAAATTTTAAACCACCATCGATTTCTCTTGACCTGATTTCTTTTACCTTCAAAATGTCAAATGCACATAGTGGCATTTCTGCTATCGATTGAACGTTCTCGGAAGGAGTCGGAACTGAATAATGATGGCGTTAGTGTCAGTGCATGGCTTCCAATCCTATTGTGGGAGAGCCATGCTTCGGCATGAATGGGCCGGCTCGACCGGAGTGATACCACTGCCTCACAGAAAGCCGGCGTGTAGCAGCTAGCTCCTGTGCTGTGTTTCGCCGAGTGAGTGAGGGTACCGGAGGCCCATCGGGGGGGAGGGGATAAAAGTTTAGCAGCACACTTGTTGCATGTGTTCATGGGCGGCGGCAATTACTTACCATCAGGTGATCCGCCTGCTCGTCTGCTACCTATCACATAAAAAAAAAAAACATTCATCAACACGTACGAAGTCTACTGGCAGTCAGTGTCAGAGTCCATTTCTATTAATGAACAAGTGTTCTCACATTTAACCATGGAAGTGCCACGCTTCGGCATGAATGCGCCGGTTCGACCGGAGTGTTACAAAGGCATAAAGAAGCGCCTGAGCTGTTTCGTCGAGTGCTCAGGCGGAAAGGGGGTTAAAAATTGGCAGCTCACTTATGACTCTACAGGTGCTGCAGGTGTCTATTATAGACGGCGGCGGCTATCTAGCATTAGGTGATCCGTCTGCTGTCTGCCTTCTAGCACATAAAAATCCTTTCGGGACTAAATTTGTTATTGATTGCCGATAGATGGCGCTGGGCGTCGATTTCGTCGCGTAAGTGTTTCATTTTACCAGGTTACACACAAATATTGTACCTCCTAGTTGTCTATAGAATAATATTATAATTATAGTACTTAGAGAAGAATATGAAATAATAAATAACTCAGTCTGCCGCGAGCCTTTGCGTTTAGTGTAATATAATACTTAGGTATGTGATTTTAAATAAATTCACACAACATTTCGTAACATTGACCTGAGTCCGTACTACATCTATCCGTATTTTAATAGATGCTATCATTCGACTCGTATAGCCCCAACTGGACTATAGTTGCCGTGAAATGTGGAGAAAGGGTAACATAAGTACAACTACTGAAGCAACGTACTTCTTTGGGCCTGTTCAAAACTTTTTTAAATCGACCTAAAGAATGCGCCAAGATTCCAAATTTGAATTTGGACGCCGCAGTGAAGCCTATAGTAAACTATGTTTTTTATCTGTGGTGATTCTCTCTTGTTTTTCGTGGGCAACCGCTGAAGCGTGTTTTGTGCGAAATTCCCAAAATATATATAAAATCGTTGTGTAACTTTGTGTTTAGACTGTTAAAGGTGCATGAAATACTTAGACTAAGTGTTGTGAACGTCAGATGGCGCCGTTAAGGAACTTTTTAACATCTAAAACCTAAGTACATAGTGCGCCGGCCGGCGTCTGTTCTTCTTAAGAGACGATCGTCTAACTACATTACTTGCAGAATCCTGGTAAGTCGATTTGAATTAGCACAGGAACGAGAACTTGTCCGCATCTACGCCTCTTCCATTATATGGTAAACAGTCGTATTGCGATTTGAAATACTATGTAAATAACCTCATTTCTATCACGCGTTTATTCCTCGCCAACCGGCACATTTTTTTGAAAACTCCAAACTCGTAGCGCTAACATAAGTTTTGGTTCTATTCGAGCCTTATATTTGGCATGATATTCCAGTGTTATTATCCTATGGAAATACATAAAATTTTATAAACATTCATTGAAATAATTCTCGATCTGCAAAATTACAATTGGTTGTCTTATACTTGTACTAGATGGCGTTACAAGCCCTTGAATGTGCCAAATCTTATTAAAGTGTTTGCTAATAATCAAAATATTACTATTTTAGCAACATCTCGTTATAAGTTTGTTGTATACATACTCAATTTATTGCGATTTATTGAAAATCGTTAATACTGCATACGCTAATCCGCTTGAATTTCGCACGTACCTACGCTTCAGTGTTTCATTCGTACCTACATATTTCTTACTTATTTAACCACACAGTAGTGGTTGGTGGGTGGTGGTGGTATTTCTATCACGCGTTTATTCCCCGCCAACCGGCACATTTTTTTGAAAACTCCAAACTCGTAGCGCTAACAGTACCTACTACCTACTCGTATTCTACGTAGTCTGTTTCCGTCACTTCTAAATCGATACGACGCTAATCTGAGACCAGCCTAATTGAAATTTAAAACATACATGTACGTATAAAAAATATGTATGCACACGTATAATTTGGATAAAAAAAATGAATTTCAGTTCCATGTAGGGAAAACCCCAAAAATATTTTTTTCCTTTTTTGCATAAATATCTTAATGCGGGTCACAGAATACATCTACCAACTAAGTTTCAACAGTATAACTCTAATAGTTTCGGAAAAAATGGCTGTAACGTCACACGGACAGACTGACAGACTTGACGAATCTATAATGGTTTGGACAATTGGCTACGGAACCCTAAAAAGGCAACATTAATACTCATGTAATATTTAAATTAAATATAAGTGCTGCATTTAAAAGGTTCACAAGAATAATCTATCTTTGGGACAGTCAAGTGATTCAAGCAAGCGATGTCGTAACATAGGGACCACTTACGCAAAGTGCTATATTCCCTGTAGGATTTGGCCAATGACCGAGTTTAGAGACAGAACAATAAAAATGGATTTTCAGCTAATACTGCGCTGCTTTTAAAATAGTCGTTGTCATTTTAAGTAATTGAATAGCGGCAAGGGTAACTTTAGAAGGACTTCAACTTTTTGTCATCCTCTGTTGTCTGATATCTGTAACACAAGTGCATAAGCTACTTAGCTCACTAGCCAGGTCAATGTATGAGATGTTGTGTGAATTTTTATTATTATTATTATTATTAACTTCCTTACTACAAACTAGTGGCACCTAGTGGCCCGCCCTCACTTCTGCTTTGCGACAGTAGTTTTAAACTGAACCAATAGATGCATTTTTTTTTAATTTTTTTTTCTTTCTTTTCTTTCATGTTTTCAGTTTACCTATAAGCCAAGTCGATGTCTATAGAATAAATATATTTTTATAAATGGCATATAAGATAGAAGGGAAGCTGAATTTAGTCATACTTTAACATTAGTTATATTTAAACTAGCTTGAGACCACGTTTTATTTTATAATAAAGGGACATAAGTTTTCTCTTCTTCTTTTTATAAATGATTACGTGATATAACTCCCCGTTGCATTAATCTAGTGGTTTAAGTATCGGTCCGTAATCTCGGGGGACCTGGCCCCAGGACTCCTGGGTCAAATCCCTGGGTTCAATTCAATAGTGTAATTAGGAGGAGTTCAGAGCCCTAATAAATAGGGCACTTCAGAGCCCTTATCATAGGCCTGTTCAACAAACATTTCCATCATACATTGCATATGTGTAACTTCAACGGTTTTGTCAGCTCACGCCAGAATAACTTACCGATGTTAGATTGTTCCTACTTATTTGATACTTACTGTCATATTTTGGACAACCCACACAATATATAAATATTTATAAATGTTTTTCTGATGCTGATTTCTAGCTACATTATTTTAAAGTTTTATTAAAATCCGTTTAGTTGTTTTTGCGTGAAAGAGGAGCAAATATCTATCCATCCATACTTACAAACTTTTACATTTATAAATGTGGGATTTAATACAATCTACTTACTTTGATCTCCGTTCATTTGGTTTAAAATAAATAACTGCCTTCCACCGAAAACTGACCTCAATTTTCTCGAAACATTTATATTGATGTCCGCAAACATCCGAATTGGTTGACAGAATTAATTGACACAGTCAAACGTACTATAAACTATATGGAACACGATATCAACAATTGGACGCGACTTTTTTGTTCCATTGATTAATGAAAAAGCGATATTTTTGTCAAATCCGACATTTCTATCAATTATTTTTCAATCCTACCGGTAGAATGTAAATCGGTAAAATGGTTGAATAGTTTCGATAAATTGGCGCTGTCTCTTATTTCTAATGGTGAACTATTTTTAAACGCTTCCGTTTCAATTGCAATTGTTTGTACTATTAATTGAGTCCTTTGTTTATTAAGTTACCTTTTTATATCTTTTAGGTTGTTGCGATAGCTACTACCAATTTATCTAAACTATTAATGAAGAGGTAGATTCTATAGACAACGACAAAGCTATAGGTAAGACGAAAAAGGTAAAAAAAAACTAAATATTTGCGCGATGTATATTAAATCAGATGGGCCGGTAATTATCTTTGCTACTTCTTTCAGCTGAATGAAAAAAATCCTACAGGTAAAATAAATATGGTCTAACCTGAAATTAAAAAAACCTATAAATATAAAAGTTCGATTAGCTAAGTGACGCAATTTGTATGGAAAGACAATTTTTTTTTGTGATTGCACTGAATGTCCCTTGGGAAAAAAGTTTTTTTTACATCATTACAATGTCCTTGAAAAGTTAGTAAGACGTTTAAAAAGTATGGTGTGCTAATATACTGGTTACTAAATTTCTCTTCTATACCATTTAATAAAAAAAAAACTATTTTGCAAAAACCATTGCGAATTTTGAAAATAAAATATTCATTTTAGTATACACGGCAATTCTTATCAAATCTGAACCGCATAATTTTATTCAACACTCAACCCATCCCAACTCATCGCATTAACCTAACCATCTGCCATTCCGTTCAAAAACACCCGTTAACCTGTATTTGGTCCTAGCTGGGTTCACGTTGTGGGTCATTCCAATCATGTTAATGAAAATAAGCCATGCGATGTGATCCAACCCTACCAACCCATAAACCGGATTCAGACTAGCGTGTTTTTTTATACTAGAGGCGGCAAACGAGCATGCGGGTCACCTGTATAAGTAATCACCGCCACCCATGAACATCTGCGAGATCAGAGAGGTCGCTGATGCGTTGCCCGTGTTTTAAGGAGTACCACCTTGTCTTGAAGTCATAGCCTTCAGGAAATAGTGCCACGGCTAAACCGTTCCACATTTTTTTTGTGGGTGCGCTTTTATAATCACTAGCTATGTAAGTATATGGAGATGAGACATTTGAAAAGACAGGCGCAATAGGATTTTATTTCTTTACGTCATGTGGTTTAAAGAAATCATTATCATCATTATTTCAGCCAATAGAAGCTGGCCTTAGGCCTTCCCTAAAGTTCTCCACACAGGTCGATCCTATGCCGTTCACATCAAAGGATCTCCCGAGACCTTCAACTAGATTGTCGGTCCACCTGGCCTACCACGGCTGCGGTCTCCTGTGCACGCGGCCTCCACTCAAGGACCTTTCATCCACCTTTCCACCCTAACGGCCGTCTGTTAAAAATATCCTGCTCTTACACCCGCCAGACGATCGCTAATCTGCGTAGTCTCTCAAACTCCTGAATATTCAACACCCTTATTTTCTTAACGCCTCTTCAGATTTTGACCATGTAAAAAATTTACCTATCCATACAACATCAGCGGTTCCACTTACCGTTAAAATTAATGCTGATTGGCTAAAAGGGTAGGAATCGAATTTTCGATTGGTAATTAATATTACTGTTTGATATTCAAATTTGGTAATGCCGCTTTTATAAACGCAAACAGGTTTACCTTTTTTCATATTTTTTGATGGGACTTGTTAAAACTAAATTTCCATTAGTTGGTATTATTAAACAATAGATAAAATATAACGTTTACTGAATTCGTATTATTTTACCACTATTATTTTATTTGCTTCATTTTAATTTCTGTTTTATTATACGAGTTGGTATGAATATTAATAGTACGTTTTTAACCTATCAATTACATTAATTTGATTTTTTTGGTTTAATTTATGTATTTTTAATATAGTTTGTTTTTTAGTAAGTATGTGAATATTCCCATGAGTTCTACTATTCGGTGGTAAATTTAAAAGTAGAACTAGTAGAAAAGTTCCATTCTAATTATACAGTAGGACTAATGGCAATCACGGGCGAGTTTTTACCGCCCAGTTTTTAGTCCAATGTTATTTTTACCCTGTACTTATTATACGTGCATGATCGTCCCAGGAATTATGAGATCCGCAGGAGCTCTAAAGACACACAATCCAAATAATCGCAAGTGGCAATTGGCAGGAGATATTGCGAGAAAAACATTTGCCAGGAGAACATTGGAGTGCCTATGGCCAGCCGTGGGTGACTATTTGGCCTTAATTTATCAATTATTAATGCTGGCAGTCTTTGTTCGATTGTTTTTTTTTCTAGATTTTTGCTTTGCATTCACTATACAGTATAAAGTCACTATACAGTATATCACTATAAAGTATGAAACATTTCGGCTGCATTACAGCAGCCGTAGTCATAAGCGAACTGCTTCAGATCCGGCTGCTGCAACGTACCCGAAACGTCAAGCAGTAAGTACAATTCAATGTACCAATAAACGTCGCGTTAATTCCCAGTATAATATTTTATAGTATTTATTCAACATTCACATAGGTAAACATATCTTTACATTTACAAGAAAAAGGAACAAGCTTGTCGAGCCCATCAGATGTGTCGTAACAAGACGCAGTTTCGCTTATTAACCGCTCGGGGAACAAACGGTTGTTTGCACGGGATCCCGGCTTTCCCGACTAATATTAGGCCCGAGGTTTAACTCCTGCCACGCTCGCCTCATCAATTTCTCTTATTTTTTAGGGTACGGTGAGAGGAAAAACGGGGAGCGTATGGAGGCATTCTATGGGTGACCTGTTTAATTTATGTGGCCAAATAAAAGAATTTCAGGTGACAAATGAAATTCTCAATAAGTTTATTTTATATGTGATAGGTTTCGGATTACCTGATGGTAAGCAATTGCCGCCGCCAATTACACTTGCAACATCAGTAGGTAGAGTCACAAGGCACTGCCAACCTTAAACCCCCTTTCCCCAATTAAATTTAATATTTATTATTTATTTTATTTAATTTATTTTAATTTATCTATGCCTCCGTCAGATACCCCTTTTTTTTTCTTTTTTTTTCCCAGGGGAAACCATCATGGCCTTCACCTTGCCACATGTGGGGAACAAGGTGGTGTGTGGGACTCTAACCCTAACCAAAACCCCTGGGGTGTCCATCTCAGCGCAATCGCGGTCGGATACCCCACAGCCGGGACTGGACCGTACCGCAAATCGCGCTCGCTACTTTGAGCCAAAATGTTTGGCGCAATGTAGCCCTTCCCAAATGCGCGACTTACCAGGACACCCAGTAGGATTTTTTCCCCCGCGGAGTCGTGATCCTGAGCAAGCCACTCCCCAGTAGTGGCATGCTCACGTACTCCGAAGCCCGTTTAGTCGCCTCTTACGACAGGCCGGGAATACCTTGGCAGTATTCTTAACGCCCCTAGCCACAGGGCACAGAGCGGCCCCCTCCGACGTGAGGGATTTAGACGCTCACGATCGCGCTCGGCTTCCTCTTTTTGGAGCATGACACTCTCGCAAAAAGAGGAAAGCGACTCCCAGGCAGCCCTGCACCCGACCATAGTGCGCACTACAGTCGGCAGAGATAGGTCCACTCCGATAGTGGTGTAGAGATTTGCACGTTTCACCACCCAAGCGGGACATACCGCGAGCGTATACTCTGCTGAGTCATCTGCAGCGTCACAGTGATGACAGGCAGCATTTGGTTCCCTTCCTATCCGGCACAGATATCTCCCAAAGCATCCATGCCCCGAGAGTATCTGTGTCAGCCGGAATGAAAGATAACCGTGGCGCCTCTCGAGCCACTGCGAAAGTACTGGATGGATCGACCGGATCGTGCGAATGCCAGCTCCAGGATCCTCCAGACGTCGACTCCAGTCCTCCACTGCCATCTGACGGAGCTCGGACATCCGTCAGATACCCTCGCTAACTCGACGAAACACAGCGCAGGGGATGCTTCACGCCGGTCTTCTGTGAGGCCATGGTATCACTCCGGCTGAGCCGGCCCATTCGGATTGAAATGTAATTGATGACTCGATGATGAAGGCCGAGCATAAAAAGTCTCAAAAAGAGAAGTATATAAACAAATTCCCACTATAACTTGGGTTGCAGATATCAGTTAACAGAAACAAGAAAGAGTCACCTCTTGTTGGCAACCTACATCGTCATCACCTTTTTGGATACCATTATAAGTTCAAATTCTTAGTGTTTTTTTTTATGAAATATCAAACCTTTTTAAGAAAATGTCTTCAACAGTCAGATCATCATCATCCATCCTCATCAGTCCGTTTCAGTGAAAATCATTTTGAAACGAAACTTTTAAAATCTATACTATTATAAAGGGGTAAATTAGATAGACATTGACAAGCCAAAAAGTTAGCGCGATACAATCGATACTCAGCGCTATCTATTGGTACGGATCAGAACGAATACCTAGTAAAATTAATAAAGCACTTTAGATTTCATCACAGGTTGTGTTAAGGCTCAACCCCATAACCATCGTGTGGTTCTTGGATCAATGTGTGTGAGCCAATGCTACTATGTACAAAAATTGCAATACAATTAATAGATAATAGGCCTACAGATCCTTCAAAGAAAAACCCACTCGTGCTTCGCGAGATTTTTTATTACCCCCGCGTCGGCAAATGTTTGAAGGCATTCTTGCTTCAGTTACTTATTCTTTTATTAATAAAAGTTTACGCCTCCCCAGTGCCGTGGCGTAAACGCAGTATCAAGACTCGTTTTCCTGGATCCTCATCAGACGCTATCGACAATATGTCTTTGATCCCGAAAAATGGCTTTAATGTACAGTCGGTCAAAGCGTTTCCGATAACTGGGACGGGAAATATAGCTGTCAAAAAATCAGAAAGATATTCAACAACGCACTCTCGCTGATAATTCATTGTTTTTGGGAGATGTAAATAAATCGACGGGTCCCTAGAACAAAATCGTATCTGCTAAGTAAAAACATAGCAGATAATGATTTTGTTCTTAGGACTCGTCGAAATGTTTTATTAATATAATAAGGAAAAAAGAAGAATGTATTTTCCCTTATTGGACCTCCGGTACCCTGACTCACTAGCCGAAATATAGCGCAGGCGCTGTCGTCGCCAGCAAGCCGGTCTTCTGTGAGGCTGTGGTATAACCCCGGTCGAGATGGCCCATTCATGCCCAAGCGTGGCTCTCCCATTGGTCCCATTTTGTCCATTATTTTATTTTATTTTCTTTATTGAGGAAAAAATACAGCTGTTACATTGTAGAATCAGCAAATTCAATTTTCCACTGCTTATTAATACATTTATTTTAACTTAATATGGCTTTATATATAAACAAGGGTAATATTTAATTCCTACCTAGTTTCGGATAATACGTGCTACACCTACTCATGTCTCATTCAGGCCATGTCATAATATAATAATAATGTTGTCTGACACAAAGACTTGTGTGTAATTGAAGAAACGAATAAAATAGTAGATATTATGATTTTGTAAAAGATCGAGTCAAAACCCCAGTTGTGAAACATATCTAGTTCTTAAGTTGTAATTTTTGTGTAATTAAGTATATCTCTCTATCTATCTTCAATTAATCCGACATAGCACCATTTGTCACCGTAATTTTACCACAAAAAAGTACTCCGACAAGATGTAAGGGCGTCACTCGATTTTCCTCACACTTTGTCCGCTCTCAGATCGTTTGACGCATCGCCCTTCAAAACAAAGGGTCGATTTCTTACCTCTTAAATTCCATGGTTGATTTATCGTCTCGAGTCCCGACGCCTTTATCCTCTGTCGAAGGTTGCATTATACGTTTGTGAGAAAAATCCGCTCAAAGATTTTAGTTATCGAATTGTAGGTAGACCTTGAAGGGCGGTGAACTTTTTGGTAATATATTTTTAATAACGTTTTCAGTTACGGTTTATATTTTAGAAGTTTTTTCTGTTATAGGTGGCAGACGAGTTGGTAAGCGATTATCGCCGCTCAAAGACTAATTAGCTAAATAATGCTTTCTTCATTCAAGATTTGGGGAGTCTGGTAATTACAATGAACCGATGTACTTGTGACCGTTGCAACTCATCAACAGGCAAATCAGACCAATTGAATCATGTTAACATGTTTGAGAAACTATTTGAAAGCGAAGCTACGTTAAAAGCTAGAATTTGTAATAAGGATTAAAGTTAAAATTCCTAAAAGCAAACCGTACCGATAATTTAAGCAAAAGTCCATATTTAATGAACATTACTGTAACTGCCACATGAATGACTGCCACAAAAATACCATCAGAATTTTTTGTTTTTGCTTAAAAACTCCTTGAAATAAACGTCTAAATATTGGGGAAATAATATGGCTACACTGCATCTTCCAAGTTAATAAAATCGCTACATAAGAGGTAATTTACCGCCACCTGTTACTAGCAGGTTACCGTATTAGCAGAAATTTCTTACCAGCCAATTTCATTTCTTGGAATTGACCCATTACTACTAAGTGGGAAAATAATAAATGTGTAGGTACTTTAGATGAAACATGTTCAATTTTTTTTTAATCTTAAATCCTATCAAAAACTTAATCTAATTGTTACTGACAATTTGCATAAATTTTTACAATCGAGATGCGCACAAAATTCTAAACAAATTAATGTAAAAAGGTTAGGTAAAAGCTTCGAAAAATGTAACTATACTCTGATTCATAATCATGTAAAGTAAACTGACAGATGTCAATGTGTCATCCCCATACATTATCACTCAAATTGACACATGCAAAATGTCAAAATGCATAGAAACTTGTCGGTATTAATGTGTTATTCTCGGATTCTGTGGGTAACTGTGAAACAAGCCGCATCGGCTGATGCAATCCAAAGATTTTAATTAGTATCTAGTGATTTTTAGTGTACAAATTTGGTGTTACTTTGTGCAGTGAAGTGCCGCAGGGTGATATTAATATAAGAATCATTGAATTGTGTCGTTTTTAACACTGCTATTGTGTGTCGAGTGAGTTGTCACGTGAACAATTTGCTTTGACCTAATAGAGTCTTAAAACCTACGGCTTTGTTAAAAATAGTCTCCACAGAATCCTTAGGACATTAAAACGCTAAACACTGGCGTTTTATTGAGTGACTGTGACTTCGACTGTTGACTACACTTTATCAAACTACACTTGACATTGGCAAAATTAAATGAGTCATGAACACAATACAGGCCATTAAAAAAAAAATAGAAACTTGTCGTTTTCATCTGTCAGTTTACTTTACATGATTATGAATCAGAGTATAGGTATTTACCGAGTATCTGTTACTGGCACTTTTTTTTAATCTGGCATTGTGGATATACAAAGCCTAAGTCATGAACCAATAGAATGCCTAAAACGTCACAGAAAGCCCGATTTTTGCGCCATGAGTATTTTTTAACTATGCTTAACCTAACCTAACATTACTTAATTGTGAAATCTTTTATTCTTTGCCATTAGTTCTTTTTTTTACTGGATGGCGGTTTGCCGGCCGCTACCACGCTGGCTTCGCTCGCTCGGCTTGTGCGCTGTAGAGCTCTAACCTAACATAAAAGAATTCTAACCAAATATATTTTTAATTTTAACCATAAAGCTTCCGGCTAAATTAATTTTCTTTTGTCCTACTGATTCTAAGTAGGTAATCAATCATGGTTTAACCGGAGCGGCGTCAGGAATTTTATGCTTTGCCTAGGTATGCACGAGCTATACGCCTGTGTTATAAACAATAACATCATAAATTATGTCTGAAATAATATCTACTGCGAAAATTATAAGGGTTGACTTCCTTTTACACCGATAGCCAGGGGCGAACGTTTGTCGTGCGTACGAATAGAAGTACATTGTGTTGTATGAAATACTACAAAGCGGCGATGCTGGTGTCCTCGACGTGTATTGGTACATTGGTACTTAAGTTGATACACGTTATATAACATAACATACATTTATTTTGTACTTGTTTGATTAATCAATTTTGAACAACGGGTGTTCAAAATTGATTAATCAAATAACTTTAAGAGTAAGGAGAGTTCGTTAAATGATTTTACCTTTTTGCAGTTACATACATTTTTGTTAACTAGTTTTTATATAATAATTATATGTATAGATTATTGTAACGACTTGTGGTAATATCATCGACATGATTTCTAGACACACAATTCTATACTAAAAGCGTTTGGGAAACTGATGCCAACAGCACTGTCATTAGTAAGATAACAACAAAAGATATTTTGAACTTCGAATATATCCTCGAAGTAAAAAAACAAAATGTAGTATTTTATTTTCAAACCTAATTCATAGTACCTACCCAATTGCTTTTTAATTCCAAAATTTGCAAATAGAGCTATTATGCGAATGGAGCGTTCACTGGTAGCGACACTTATAAAGCGTTCACGCTGTATCTAGGGGTTTCTATGATCAAAGCCTATGTTACAAAATACATACATACATTCTTGCTTAATAAAATCTACTTTGTAAAAAGTCTTACAATAGAATCAGTGAGGGAACAATCAATCATCGCTCGACCAACGTTCACGCGACCAACAATAGCGTAAAAGGAAACCCTAACCCCTTTTTTTATGCAATGTCGTGATCGGGTAAAATGTTTATATCTACCTACCTGTGTACCTATTTCCTAGCGGCAAACTAAATTTGTTTATGTATAAACAGAAGACCGGCTTGAAGCAGGACCTGCTCTGTGTTTCACTGACTGAGTGCGGGTACCGGATGCTCAATCAGGGGGAAAGGGGGTTTAAAGGTTGGCAGCTCACTTGTGACTCTACTGGTGTTGCTAGTGTCCATAGGATTTGGCAATCGCTTACCATCAGGTGATACATCTGTTCGTCTATAAACAAAAATACGCTATAAATATATGGAATCGATTTTTGTTTGCAACTGTTTCTAACAGATCGCACGGGTGAGCATAATAAAGAGTTAAAGAATAAATTGGAACTAATAAGCAACTTTGACAACTCAACAATATTCAGGAAGTTACTCTTCCAATTAAAAATGAAAAAACTTAAAAAGAATACCCAGGTAAATTGAAGTCCCAGCAGCAAGGTATAGCGAAGGTAGACCAATTCAATTTACGAGTTAATAAGTTCACAAAACTACTCTTAACTGGGAAACAAGAGAATATCCCACTTAAAAACTTCCCGACAACTTGGAAATGTTGTTGCCACCCTTAAAATGTTCCTTAAAAATTAAACTGACTGATGCTGCGTAGTGCAGCCCAGAGACAACTAATTATATTATCGATAATATTGTGGTTTTTCCATCGCTAATTCATAGGTTTAGGCCTCTATCACCACGCTTGCCTATATAATACGGATTGGTGATTACGAACCTGTTATACCACCATAGTAGCGTATAGTAAAAGCGTAACAGTATATATAATATACTGTTATTACCATTATGGTTCTTTGCCAGTTATAATAATTAATAGAAAATTAGGTTTCTATTCTCATCTACATAAGCTTGTTATAAACTTATTAAACTATTTGTAGATTAAATTTAAAAATTTAATTTATCAAAGATAATTTATTATTTCAAACTAAACACAAAAGTGCAAATGATTTAAAATAAATGGATCTATGCTCTTTACTTTTTGCAACAATTACAACGCTAACAGGTAATCCGACAAGACGATAGACGATCTATTTGTTGGGAGTTATAGAAAAATTCAACACCGTTTGTATTAAAACCTCAGTATCATAGAAATATAAATTAAATTTATTATTTGTTTTTTTTAATCCTTTTTTTAGAAGGTACCTACTTATAAAAAGGATACGTGGCAAAAACGGAGTTTTAAAAATACTTATAAAATAATATTATTTGCTCAAATATCTCGCCATTCTTAATCACTCATACATCAAACGTCCAGTATTATAGACATCGATAAATTCAACATCATTAAAATATTTTACACCCTGTTCTGTGGTTTGTAAGCAGCTTCTTACATTTCCAGAACGTAAGTACATCTTAACATTATCATAAAATATGCCAAATCCATTTAAGCTCAGTTTTTCTTTCCAGCTTACTGATCCGAAAATATTGTTATGGTTGAGCGTTAGCTACGGAAATTTTAATAATGGCATCGGGTTTCTGAGCGCATTTTTACTTTTTTATGCGTCATAATTTTTGACGGACTCTACGTTTCAGTTTTAAAATGTTAATGGCTTGCTACTAATTAATTTGGTGGCAGTCTGCTAGCATGTTAAGTTTCACTTTGTTGTGCTAATAAGAAAGCAAATTTACTTGGAAAAGGTTCAAGTATTATTTTATATACACGGGGAATTGTTAGAAGCAGAAGTGTTTTACTTGATGTTAAATATAACGACGTACAATAATCATGATACGTTGAAATTTCTACTCGAGGTGCCCCCATTTACAATAATTTAAGGTGTTTATAAAAAAATATTTACACATTTTTCGTGGAAGTTTGCATTAAAATATATATAATTGGATTCCCCAGAAAAGGTCAGTAACTATGTTATGAAATAGTGATATCCGAGTATGGGATTCACGTTTGCAAACGCGAATATTTGTGTTCATATCCATTTACAATAATTTAAGGTGTTTATAAAAAAATATTTACACATTTTTTGTGGAAGTTTGCATTAAAATATATATAATTGGATTCCCCAGAAAAGGTCAGTAACTATGTTATGAAATAGTGATATCCGAGTATGGGATTCACGTTTGCAAACGCGAATATTTGTGTTCATATCCATTAAAATAGAGAGGATTTTCATCTCCAAATCAAATATAGTTATTGGATGAAAAAAATTATTTTTCGAATAAATACAAAATATAAATTGAAAGTGTTAAAGGTTAAATAATATCGGCCTGGAAAGCTCTATGCAGTACATGCATGGAGATGGACGAAATAGCCGCTCACTAAACAATGAAGTGTAGGGAGTGACCAGTCGCACATGAGTTAGGGGAAAACTCGCATGAGAATTTTAAGATTTTTGGCCGGTCACTGCTTTAGAGTAACCTAGTTAATATTATATTGACTAAATTCTACTAAAATGAAAAAATAGAGGTTAGATCAGGTTAGTATCAGTCAAATTAAAATCAAATCTGAAAAAATATTGGTGAAGTTTGGTTAGATCAGTATTAATACTGATCTAACCAAACTTCAATAATAGTAATAATAGTAATGGTAGGTTAGATCAGTCAAAACGAGCAAAACAATTTTGAAATGCTCGGGCGAGTTTTCCCCTAACCTAGTACACTACATGGGGAGCCCGGTAGTTTTCCAGCAGGCACTTTCTCATTTAGACCAAAAATGTATTAAAAGCAGAAGATCACAATTTTATTGGAAGTTAGAATTATTACGTCACTAGTGCTAGCCACTAGGCACTGAACGTTCGGATGTTCCGTAGTGGTTATCTTCACAAAAACATTTCTCACGTAGTGGGAATATTTTTTCGCGATATTTTGGTCCGGCTATGAAATATAGTGAAGAGGACCCGGTACGTTGCGTTAGACAGTTTCCAGTTTCCATTTTGTTATGGAAATTGCGTTTGTCAAAGATTCGATGTGAATTGACGTTATCGCTACGGTTTTCGGTTTCTGATTTAGGCCTTGTTTGCATTGACGGAAATGTTGGATAAGGGTTAGTCTATATAACATTTTGGAAGTACGATTGTGCAAGATTGTTGAATACTTATAATATTGTTATTAGTGGTACGCTGATCGTTAAAGTGCAAATTTAGGTAATAAATAAACATATTTTATACCTACCCATATAATGCAGTAAAGGAGAATAATTAGGAAAGAGAGAAGTGGGTGAGTGACTGGTTGATAGGGTACTGGACACACAGCCAAAGCAATTTTTTAAGTTAAACATTGTAACTGTTCACACCTGGTATTTTTAAGCACGTAAACATGCTACTACTACTACATACATCTGTATCGCAACGTTAAAAAAATTGCATGCTAATTTAAGCATGCTGAAAAACTGACGGCCGTACTATTTCTGAACATGCCAGCTTTCAGTGTAACGTGACTTGTGACTCCACTGGTGTTGCATGTGTCCATGGGCGGCGGCAATTGCTTACCATCAGGTGATCCGCCTGCTCGTCTGCTACCTATCACATAAAAAAAAAAGTTATTTATTTATTTATATAATTATACGGGATAAACCCCCCTTAGTAATTTTCATAAAAAAATCAGTATAAGGCGCAAGTTCGGCCGTATATGGAATACTGTTCTCATCTTTGGGCAGGGGCGCCCATGTACCAGCTTCTCCCTCTAGACCGGATTCAACGGAGAGCGACTCGAATCGTTGACTGCCAAGATATTTGCAGTAGGCTCGATCCCTTGGCGCTGCGTAGAGATGTAGCTTCGCTATGTGTATTCTACCGAATATACCATGGGGAATGCTCTGAGGAATTGTTCGGATTGATTCCTGCCGCTTCATTTCGCCATCGTTCCACTCGACAACAGTTCCACCCACATCATTTAGATGCTTGGCAATCTTCAACTGTGCGTTTCTCAAGAAACTTTCTGCCTCGAACTACAAAACTATGGAATGAACTGTCACCAGCGGTATTTCCGAACCGATACGACCCACAAACCTTCAAAAAGCGAGCGTATTCCTTCTTAAAAGGTCGGCAGCGCATTTGCGACTCCTCTGGTGTTGCAGGTGTCCATGAGCGGCGGTAATCACTTACCATCAGGTGAATCGTCTGTTCGTCTGCCCCCTATCTCATAAAAAAAAAAAGTACCGATGCAGTTTTCAAACCCAATAGGTATCCCCGAAATCCATCAAAATATTAAAGAAATACCAATTACTCGCTAAAGAGATCAAAGGCCTATTATTTGAAATGAATTTGAAATGAAATGTAATATTAAAAGAATTTGAAGTCAATAACGGAGGAATATGGAATTGTAGACCGCCACGGTGATGACATCTCGAGGACAATGACCCACCTGCACAGCAAAAAGACACCTCAAACGTTAGGCAAAAACTTATTATGTACCATTCGCTCAGTCCTCAGATTAAATTTCTCCGAGATCCGCGAGAGTCAAAACGACGTGTAAAGTCAAGGAGCTTGAGTGCCACTCGAATCGGTCGCGAGTGTGGGCTCTTCTCGAAATGTCATTTACTTCGTGTCACCCGCACGGTTTTGACCTCGGCTCGAGTGACACCACACTTTATTAGGTCGACAGGATCTTTCACGGATGCCGCACGATTCCAAGACCTGTTAAGATTTCATTTTTACCCGACTCCGGCGGAGCAAATAGGAGGGTTTTCTATGATAGGAAGACGAGCAGTGGATCAGCGGATGGGAAGCGATTGACGCTCATGGATACCCGCAACACGAGTACAGTGACAAGTGCCAACTTATACTCGTAGCTCTCCTTTCTTTCAAGTTGGTCCTCCGAAACGCTCACTTACGCGAAACATAGCGCAGGTGCTGCTTCACAACGAATCATGACTGTCCTTCGGTGAAAAAATGATTATGACTGTACTACCTATAATTCGCTGTATTTTTCCTCTACTTCAACGCAGCGGCAGATATCGCTATTAGTGATAAGACCACTGTGATTGTTTTATCATAGAATGAAACTCTGTAACCTTTCGTGCAATAAAGCGTATCAACCGACCTGAAGACCGACGTAAAGCAGCGCCTGCGCTGTGTTTCGTCAAGTGAGTGGGGGTACCGGAGGCCCAATCGGGGGAAGGGGGTTAAAGATTGGCAGCGCACTTGTGACTCTACTGGTGTTGCAGGTTTCTATGGGCGGCGGCAATCGCTTAAATTAGGTGACCCGTCTGCTCATCTGCTATTTATACCACAAAATATATATATGAATATAGCTATAACTAAAATGAATTCTTCTATATCAAGGTCAGCTAGAAGAGACTTTCTGTGTAGGTACTTATTTTGTGATTCCAAGTTCGAATTTACCCCACAAAAACATATTTTCACCTTATTAACATTCTCAAATCCGTGATGACTCTACTTCCCATCATTTTCGAGTCGTAACCACAGTCGTTACAATTTAAGCTCTTTACAACTCCGATATTTGCTTTATGGACTCCACTCTACATTCAGTCGGCGAATCTAGTCTAGAGATGTTAAGAGGTAATCGATTGTTACAAAAAACATCGATTAATAAAAATGTAATTTAATCCTACTTTTTATTTATTTTAACGTACTGGTTCGTTATGTGATTTAAGTACCGGGACGTGATAGCGAGGTCAAGGTTCGATTTCAAGGTCGAAAAAAAATTATGTTTCGGGTTCGTTTGGTTTTGAATCACTAAATCCACTTTCTTCTTATTCCGCTTAAGGCAAGCGTATGATTAAACCTAATCCCATTGTAGTAGCGATAACTTAATTTCTATGATGTAGTGGATGATTGCCTTTGTTTTGCAGTAAGACAGTGTAGGTAATCAATACGTTTTTAGAGTTCTGTACTCAAAAAGTAGAAACGGGACTATATTTCTACTACATCCCTGTTATGGCAAAAGGCTATATCTCAATGAGTGTTACGAGTATAAGCAGACACTTGTTTTCATAAATTATGTATTTTTATTATCGTTTTAATAAAAAATACTAAAATTAAAATATAATTAACATACTAGAGGGTTCTTATACAATGCTATTGTTCTATATTTTTTCTCGATAACAATAAATAACAAGTAAACACTTGCAAAATTCATAAAGATTTTGAGTTTATGATTACAAATTTGTTTTCATAGTAGATTCATACATTGCGGATAATCCGCAATGTATGAATTGCAATGAACAATCATTGTTCTAGTATCTAGGCCTGGGCCAAGGGTTCGATCCCCGCACAGTACAAACATTTGTGTGCATGAACATATCTGTTTGTAATGGTCTGGGTGTTTTCTATGTATTATAAGTATGTATTTACAAAAGAAAAGTATTATATGTATATATTTGTAATCCCACTGTTGGTTCTGATATCTGTTACACAGGTGCTTGAGCTACCTATCTCAGAGTCAGATCAATGTATGTAATGTAGTGAAATATTATTATATTATTATTATCTAGGCCGAAAGGATGTCGCATCCCTACTGTGGCCCCATTTTTGCCTTTACAACACTCTTGCGTGACCTCCACACTTAATAGCTAGCCGGTTTCTTTATTCACTGAATGTCGCATTCCCAGCCCACCAAATTTTTGCAATTTTGTTACCGTTCAGTATTTATTGGGAGCAGACTATTTGAATCATTTGATGGTTTCTGTAGTTTATTAATGGGGAATATTCATAGATATGTACTATTTTATATGCAATTAGTAACTATATTTTGGCTATAGCAATTCTGTGCAATTTTATCATCATCAGCAACCCACACTCATCCACTGCTGGACATTGATCTCCCCTAATGCACGCCACCGCTCCCAATTTTCGGCCACTCTCATCCAGCCCACACTAGCTAGCCTTCGAATGTCATCATCCCATCTTGACGCAGGGCGTCCGACACTACGCTTACCGAGTTGCGGTCTCCACTCAAAGACTTTAAGGCTCCAACGGTTGTCAGTTCTGCGGCCAATGTGACCTTTGCAATTTATTCTTATTCTAAGTCGTTGAGTTCATGTGGGACTCGACCCTGTCAGCTCATGGCGAATCAAGCACTTACAAAATTTGTTGGCTTATTACAGGGTTCTGTTAGTTGAATTGGTGGAATAGCCACCCGGATTGTGAAAAGTTGTGGGTTCGAGTCCCACCTAAGCCCAACGATGAATACTTTAAGCACATTATTTACGAGTACATAAGAATATAACAATATTTACTACAATAGTTAGGTATGGATGCTGATTTTAAGGCACTTTTGTTCTTTCTAAGCACGAGGTAGATTGATACACGATCAAAGAATGCAGAAAAACTAATCCCAGTACAAAAAAGTCGTATAAAAAGAATATCCATTTCGAACCAAGTTGGAATAACGTGTGAACAAAAATGATACGACCAAATCGTAAGCGACAAACGTAAAGAATATTACAATATCGTTGAGAAAGCTCAATTTATTCTGTAGATGTGTAGCGTCGATACCCCAACGTGTCGTTCTATATGTAACACATTCGTCTCTTTCTATGCAAATGTAATTTTACAATATATTTCTTTTGAGGACTGGAATTTTTAAGGGATGTTGGATGTTATCTTTATCGGCATTTACTCGTTCGGTTTGACTCAATGATGCCGCAATTTTTGCGAATTTGGCACGCAGGTTTCGTAATTTACTTTTTTGTTCACATGTTCAAAAAATTCGAAATATACTTTTGCTCAACCCAGGAATCGAACCCATGACAGTCGACGAAATACATAGAAGTACAGTTAATGTTGTCTGTGATCTTAGTTTTTTGACGACCCGTTTGGTTCAGTGGTAGTGAATGCTGCGTCTGGGCCAAGGGTTGCGGGTTCGATCCCCCCACAGTACAAATATTTGTGTGCATGAACATGTTTGTTTATACTGGTCTGGGTGTTTTCTATGTATTATAAGTATATATTTACAAAAGAAAAGTATTATACCTAGGTATATATTTGTAATTCCACTGTTGGTTCTGTTATCTGTAACACAGGTGCTTGAGCTACCTATCTCAGAGTCAGACCAATGCATGTGATGTAGTGAAATATTAGTTGTGCTATACAGTATTTTATTTGTCTATAAGACTTCCCATACCTTAAGATAAGCTAGAAATAAAACCAATGCTCTAAACATGTTATCCCGTTCATTCTTATCCTACTCTTAAGGTCGTTTAAAATCAAAACACGCGTTCTCGTTTCGCCAGCACTTAATCCATAGCACTGTTGGTGCTATGGAGCCTTATCTTCTAAGTTTGCTTCGACATTGCTTTAAAAGTGGCTATAAGAAAAGTCAGTTGAAATCGTTTACTCTACTAACATCTTTATTCTGGTTCTGTTTCGTTTTATCCGAGGATAACTTTCAATTCACTAATATCTTTATAATTTATTTAAAAGTAAATGCTATTTATATCGACCAATCTTATACAGGGTGTATCGTGATCACTTACATCCCTTTCACCATAATATCTTCTACCAATCGTTTTAAACAACATCAGATATACGATACGATGGCGCTAGGCGTCAAATGCATCGTGTTAGTGTTTTCGATTAGTATATAAAATTTGTTGATGTCCATTGAATTTATCTCTTTAGTATACAAGATAGGACTGTACTGCAACTCTACGTGTAGATTAAATTTTGTCAGTCAATATCATCTGTCGATGTTGGCTGAACAAAGTTGATCCACTAGTTTGGCCTTAATTGATCGGCGGATACGATTCCATAAAGTCGAATGAATTGATACATTGGATAAACTTTTAGTGTTAACTAATATTTAAAATCAATCGACGACAAAATAATCCATTCTACAATATAATCTGTTAACACCCTAAGGAAAGCTTTTGACCCGGTGTTTTTAGAATCATTTTAAATTATTCTATATTTATTGAAGGCACTCTTATATCCTAACTAATATTATGAATGCGAAAGTGTCTGTCTGTCTGTCTGTTACTCTTTCACGCCAAAACTACTGAACGGATTCAGGTGAAATTTGGTATACAGATGATCTAGACCCTGAGAAAGAACATAGGGTTAAAAGGGGGGTAAAAAGTTACTTTTCCACGCGGACTAAGTCGCGGGCAGCCGCTAGTATAATATAAATCCTCCAACCGATAATGCGGCAACGATGGCCAATCTTAACGATCACGTATGCAGGATATACATTTGTAGTGCTCAAGTGTGTGCGCAAACACAGGCGCACTCTCTATTGCCTTACCCTGTTAATCCGATGGGACACCAGTGTGACACGACCGAAGAAATATTTACCGCAGGACCAACGTCTTAACTAGCTTTCCGAGGCACGGGGGTACAATATCGCTAATTTCCAGACTTCAGGCTGGCATACACAATATTGACTCACACTCCGAACTTTTAAAACACATAATATATTAACGAAACAAAAAAGTCATGAATAATTTTCCAAGCTTTGATGATAGTTAGAGGCCTTCAAATATACTTTACTTACACAAATTTTCACCTTCAAGGTAAATTAATTCATAGCCCATTTGTGAGTAAAAGTCACTCCATCGCCCATAAAACAAACTTGGTTTAGCAGCTATTGCGCCATCAAAATGTTGTTGCGTAGCAACTTAGAAATGTTCCTGCAAAAGTTTCAGGTACACACTAAAAGTGGCTTTTGTTATATTCTTTTAATAGTGTTTTCTCCTTTCTATGTGAAATAAATAAAACAAGAGCGGTTTGCTGAGTTTAATGGTGTATAAAGGAAAGAGTAAAGTAAATCAATAGCATTATGCTAATAAATGATTTTGATTTAATTAATATTTAGGCAACTATGGCACTCCGGCGCCGTGACAAAACAGCTGAGTGGCAACCATTTTGGTAGCATATCACAAAAGAGTTTTTAATTGTATTTTGGATTTTGTTTTATTTGTATTGTGTACCTAAGTCATGTGTTTACCAAATAAATTATTATTCTATTCTATTCTAATTGTAGAAGTGGACTTTTAAATCGAAGTCAAATATAACCCATTTTACGGAATACTTCCACGAAGTCGCAACGAAGCTCTCAAAGTTATTAGGATCTTTTTCCGTTTAAATGACCGGAGCCTTAAGACATGCTTCAAAATTGAACTGATAAAATATTAGCTTCTTTTCCGATAGCTCTTCCCGATAATGATTTGAAGATATTACAAAAGTTGGCTGATATTAAAACCAATATCGTTTTCTGGCTATATTGCGATGAGTCTGCTCGCCAATGAGAATAAGTTTAAATGTTGATTTCAATGGTGAAGCATTCACATTGATTAACTTAACAATTATAATTAAGTAGCGTGTTATATTTTAATCTATAAAAAATAACATAGGTAGCGTTTAATTAGACGCCCATGATGTATTTCATTATTTTTATAAATAAGTACACTCCCAAACCCTTATTATGACCTAACTCCGCTTGTGACCAGCAGACAATTATTAATATAGCATGAGCAAATGAATGTTCAAAATGTCAAACGGTAAGTACAAAACAATGTTTTCGATAATAACCGTCGCGTTCATGCAACGCGAAACAAATTTTATTATAAGGTGATAATTGACATTATATCCTCTGTGATATGACAACAGCAAGTGACTCACATTATGTTTATTTTTAACACGTATTTTTTTCGATTCGACCGCGAAATACGGACAGATAGACATGACGAATCTATAAGGGTTCGGATTTTGGCCATTTGGCTACAAAACTATATAATGTCCCAATAAAGGACTAAGGCCTCATATTAGAAATCCAGTTATCGCTACTATAATGAAATTAGACTTAATCACCACACTTGCCTAATGCCAATTGGTGATCAATAAAACCTGAGCTAGGTTCGATGAATTCAAAACATGCTTTTGCTCGACCCGAGATTCAAACCCGGGATCCTAAGAACATGGCCCGATACCTACTTAAACCACTAGACCAACAGGGCGTTGAATACTACAAAAGTAAAAGCCTATATACTGTCCCACTGCAGGGCAAAGGCCTCCATCATAGAAATCAAGATATCGCTACTATGATGGGATTAGGCGCTTGCCTAATGCGGATTGGTGTTCACAAACTATGTTCGGAAAATTCGAAACATACTTTTGCTCGACCTGGGAATCGAACCCGGGACCCCGAGATCACGGCCCGGTAGTTAAACCACTAGACCAACAGGGCGTTAATATTAAGTAGTGTGGTATAATTATATATTTTTGTGAAAGTATTTTTATTAATAGCTACTTTTTGACACTTTGATAAGTATGCATAGAACTTTTATAAAGCTCTAAAGTATCAAATAATGTTTTAAATTTTGTTGACACAGATGTCATAGCATAGCACAGGGCGAATTAATTATACTCAGAGATATTCCGGGTGGAATCCCCAACAGGAAAAAAATGGGAAATTACATTCGCTTTTTTAAACTTCGCGGAATATTCTTCTGTTTTTCCCTTAATTTTCTTCTTCATTCCTTCCAATTTTTCTTTTTTCGTTATTTTTAAATACTGTTAATGCTGTTATACTAAAAAAGTCACTTGAAGTTACGAAATATACAATTACCTAGATGGTCAAATTGATCTTATGAGTTTTAGCCATGCTGAAATAGTTAAAGTAAAAATTAAAAAATGTACTTAATAAAATTATTTTCGCATTTAAAATGTACCAGCTGTAGAAGCTCAAACTACGGTAAATCAAAAAATATTCCGGGAAAGCCTAAGATTTACCAATGTTTAATGATGAATGCCTATTGTTCGAAGTTTTGTGCAATAAAGTTGTAATTAAATAAATAAATGTTTGAAATGATTTACTTAGCCCTTCCCACCATTTGACTGGTACCTAATTGTCAGGATTTACGTACCTACAGCTCTCCTAATCAGAGGCCGTTCAAGGGCATGCCCAATATACCTATTTTTATATTTTGTATACCTATTGTAACCTCATTTACCGCAATAAATTAATTTTAATCATAGCATTCAGTAATAAAACTATCTACCTATCTAATTTATACAATTAAAAATCTCTTAATAAGACGTTATCGAATACTATTATATAAGTAAGTACTTAAAGATTTGAGTTGTACCTACTCATAATACACACAACATTTTCGTTTTTTTCTAATTTTTGTACACAAGAGGCTAAACAAAAAACTTAAAATGTTCAAGATTATTTACAAGAAAATACTTGTAACAAAACTTACTCTTCGTCAACAAATTCTAGTACATTGAAAAGTTAACAAAGCCGAAACGTATCAAAATTCACTTAAGTAGTGAGGAAATTAAGGTTTGAGTTTGTCACGGACACGCGTAACTTCGTCACGTCACTTGCAAACTAACTTGGCTGATAGCGCGTGCCAACTTACCCCCTAATGGCCTAATTTATTTCGGCATAAGTGTATGTGGATGTATTAATTTGGGGAGTTTAATTATAGGTGGGGTTCGGGAAACGTGTTGTGTCACCAGTGATCATTTTGAAAGTGAACAGATGAGGGCTGAAGGAAGTTACGCACGAGATTTTCATGTCAATGCGCATATAATTTTTGTTTTCTTCTTTTAAGAGCGATTTACGCTTCAATAAGTACAGTAGCGAGTTAAGTTGCTTCATTGGCGAGTTAAGTCATTTTTGCCGTTCATACAGCAAAAATGACTTCTATCATTATGTTTGAGTGAGCATGATCATTCCAATTTTCTCAAAGATCGAAGAGCAATAATAATTATAATTAGTAATAATAATTACCCATAAATAATAATTAATTAAAATTATATTAGCTCTACTAAGAATTAAGTTCGCCTATTGTACGAAGTTTTGTGTAATAAATACGCCACATTAGAAAATAATCTATCTTCTATACTAATTATAAAGAGATAACTTCTATAGACAACGACAAGACTTGTAGGTAAAGCGAAAACACGAAACGCTTGCGCGATGGAATTGGACACAGCGCCATCTATTGGTTCATTTATGAATAACGGTCCCAAGGAGAAGTGAGGGCGGGCCACTATCCCTGATAAAATACGACATTATGACTAATATTTATGTAAATCTAATAACGTTTTAAATGTTATCCCTAAAAGTGGCTAAAAGAATGTGAAAATGAGTCTAATGAATTGAAAGTACTTGGACGGGACTTTGTAAAAGGATGCTAAGTAATGTTGTTAAATATATTAAAACGACAAACGAGAGCTATTTCGGGAAAATGTTTACGATCGGTAAGTGTTTAAGGCCCACTTAAATAAAAAATCTTAGGTAACAAATTAAATATTTAATTACCGAGAACTGAAATAGACGTAAGTTATTATATACTCAGCTTAGGTTAGTTGAAGTTGTAATAATAAGTTGTTTAACTCTGGGAGAGCCACGCTTCGGCATGGATGGGCCGGCTCGACCGGAGTGATACCTCTGCCTCACAGAAAACCGGCGTGAAGCAGCCCCTGTGCTGTGTTTCGCCAAGTCAGTGATAGTACCGGAGGCCCAATCGCGGGGAAAGGGGGTAAAAGGTTGGCAGTGCACTTGTGACTCCTCTGATGTTGCTGTCTATGAGCGGCAGCAATCGCTTACCTTTAGGAGATCCGTCCGATCGTATGCCTCCTAATAAACCCTACATCTACAAATAATAAATTTATAATTGCAACAACTAACAGTATACGAGTAAGTATATACTTACAGGTACATACATACATTCAAGACTTGTTTAATTACTGTTCCACTTAGGGTCAATTTTTAAACCGTTGTTACCTTTTGGTTAAATTGACTGTAGTTTACTTTGATAATTTGTTAGAACCAATGGTCAAAGTGATGTGACAGTATTGGTTGTAAATGTAATAATGACTTTTGGGTAAGCTTACTGGTTCGAAAGTATTTTTTTTTTGTCTTTATTATACCATTTAGTGTCTTTTTTTGCCATTAGTTCAGTTTGACTGCGGATCAAAAATGGCGCTTATAGATATTCGAATCTGGGGAGTGCCCCTGCCAAGTCGAGCAAAACGTACCACGCACGGCCACAAACACGTACCATCAATTTCTCGAAGTACACATATTTATTTCCATAGTTTCAGCTATTGTTAGTACATACTCGTATACTACGTTCAGCAACAAACCGTTACGAACAATACAGCTGACAACGTATGAACGTAACATCGCGATGCTACGATGCATCGTAGCCTCGTAGCCGTCATGTTCGTAGCTGTGTAGAACAGTGCGTCGTAGCATGCAAAATATATTAGTAGGTAATATTAGAGGAACACCATTTGATACCAATTTCATAGACATTCGGTTGAAGGGTCCCTGCCCTGGACAAATAAATAAATAAATTGAGACAAAATCACATAATTATTGTCCTGGTCCCAAGCTAAGGTTTTCCCTTGTACTATGAAAACCAGAAACAAAGAAGGAACCACAAACACCCAGACCCAACAGAAATATTTGTTTCATCAGCAAACATTTGTGTTGGTGCGGGAATCGAACCCGCGACCCTTGCGTCTCAACCGGCGCTCAAACCATTGCGTCAATCGGGTCGTAGCCAAATACTTGTGATTGTTCAGTATTTGAATGTTATTATATAGGTGTATTTTAGTAATATATTTTATGTTTCCTCTCTTGTCTGATATCTGTAACACAAGTGCTTAAGGTACTTAGTACAGGGTAATCAAAATTAAAAATAAATGATTGAATAATACTTTAATTGCACGATGTTTTTTTTAAGTTTTGATGAATATAAAATTAAGATCTCTTCGAATGAACCAGGTAATGATGTCAAGCGGATACATACAAGAATAATTGACATAAGCCAAGCCTTAGGAACCTTGCCTACATAACTTTGTATGTAATAAATAGTGCCTTTAAACTGGAAGTAACGAACGACCAGCAATTTATAAAACACTTAATATTGTGAAAGTTTCCGCTTCGCGCTGTCAAAGCTTCACTTAATTACTTAAATGATTTCGGCTTGAGGAGGGATCCGAAACCCTCAAATAGTTTTACTAACCGAATCTGATGGCGTGAATGTACAGATTTTGGGACACTCTTGACTAGTTTAATTATTTATGTCGAAGATAGTTTTCGAAGAAAGAGATTTTGAGAGGTAGAGGGAGAGACGGAAAAAGAGGTGTCAATAGCTTAGAGGATAAATGGATAGCGTTATTGTTTTTTTTTAGGGATAGGGGGCAAGCGGGCAGATGGATCCATAGACAACTGCAACGCCAGAGTCACAAGTGCGCTACCAACTTTTAACTCCCTTTCACCCCAATTGGGCCTCCGGTAACCTTACTCGACGAAACACAACGCCGGCGCTGCTTCACGCCGATTATCCATAAGGCCATGGTATCACTCCGGTTAAACCGTCCAATTCATGTCAAAGCGAGGCTCTCCCACAGCTGCTGGACCCCAATGTTCCCAATGTTCTCCACTCAGATCAGTCCTGTGCCACCCACATCCAAGGGACTCCCGCGACCTTCACTAGATAGTCGAGGGCCTGCCACGGCTGCGACTTTCTGAATGCGGCCTCCACTCAAGGATCTTTCCGGCCCGACGACCGTCTGTCCTCCTCGCAATGTACCCTGCCCATTGCCTCTTGATCCACGCAATTCTTTGGGCATTGTCTGCCAACTAGATCTGCGGATCTCATCACTTCCGACACGATCTGGCAAAGAGATTCCGAGCATAGCCTAATACACAACTAAATGAATGAATGGAATTAGAAAGATTGAGGAATCTGTAAACATTTACATTTTTTAACTAAGTGTTCTATTAATCATGTAATCCAGCTGTACTTACAAGTACATACACTGGTTTGTGTGGTCGTCAGCGTTCCTAGAGTTCCACATAATAACATTTATCACTCCGACTCCCTATGATATTAATTCTATAGCCTCGTTTGCTTTCATAGCCCTTACGCTTAGGATATCTTATGTTTGTTGGTGGATTATATCTACTTGTTACGTCATGTAAGTGCACTAAATGTAAATGTGTGCTCGATGAAATTATCTAAATGAATCTATTAGAAATGTTCTACATAAAATTATATTTTATGATTGACTCTCAATAACACTTGTAATCTATCCGAACTGCTAAGCCATCTCCCGATAGCTTGCAGTTTTCTGATTGTATTTGTTTACCCTTACATTAAAATACTCTCACTCTACCTAATTAACTTTTTCAATGTAATGTACGTACAGCGCCACCGTACGTATTAGCTTGGTTTAAAACTAATCTCCTGAAACAAAGTGAAGGCAGGCCACTATACTCTGATTCATAATCATGTAAAGTAAACTGACAGATGTCAATGTGTCATCCCCATACATTATCACTCAATTTGACACATGCAAAATGTCGAAATGCATAGAAACTTGTCATTTTCATCTGTCAGTTTACTTTACATGATTATGAATCAGAGTATAGTTAAAAATAATAATGATAAAAAGTCTGCACATTTAACGAAAAACTCCTCCGCTTTTTCGTCGGTTACATTGGTTAAAATTTAGCACGTTATTTATTACTTTACTGAAATTAATATGAACAAAAATAATGTCGTAAAACCGTTCACCCTAACAACTGAATAATGTTTCTAGACTTAAAATGAAAAATAGAATAGAATAGATTTTGAATATTAACCAAAATCAATAACGAGGTAGAATTTAAGTCAAATATTTTAATTTGATTTTACAGACCAATGTCTGTAAATGACTAAAACTATTGTTATTATTAAGAGAAGAGTGCTCTTAATTTAAATAATTTTAGTCGCTAAATTTTGTATCATCGTCCTGGCAATTCAATTTTTTTATAAAAAATGTAGTAGGTACCTATTTAACTTCAGTAAATGATTGACAATGATTAAGCTAACTTTATGCTAGAGTTTATCTCACCAAGTCGTTCTTATACATATGTATTGTGACAAGGTTCTAAAGTGTATAGATATTTTGGAGTTAACTGTACTTCTTCTCAAAAGCTCCAAACATTTCACGACGATAAAACAAAACCGTCGTCGATACCACAAAAAACAAAGGAAACATTTTCTCTTTGAGAAAACCAAAAATGAAGGCTGTCTCATAATAGATTACCGCGAACCTTTGTCACTCACACAATTACAATGACACAGGTTGGAATGCAAAATAAGTGTGCGTTTGTTAGGGATGAGACACGAGTTAATTTTTACTTGTACTCAAGTTATTTTAAAAAAAATCATACATCCACACTTTAACCATCCCCTATATAATTGCGTATAGATATATAGCTGTTACCCTCGATTTTGTCAACGTAGAATAGTATCTTTGGGTAGCATTTTTAATTAATTAATAATTTTCAACCCCATTTTAACCCCTTTCAACCCCTTGTTGGCTATAAAAAGTAGCCTAGTGTTCTATGGTCTAGACCATCTGAATACCAAATTTCATTCAAATCTGTTCTGTTTAGTAGTTTTGGCATGAAAGAGTAACAGACAGACATACAGACAGATTACAATATTTCTTACGTAACATGGGTTTTGTATGCTCGTCTGTTAATAAGGTGTTACCTCATCGTGCTCTGTTCTCCCTACTGTGACTGTACCGCGGATTGATATACGTGTGCTGTGTGTACTGAATAAAAACCTATTGGATCATCTACTACAGTATTTACATACAGTCCACGCTCAATACCCAGCCACGCAACACAAGAACCCTTGCCACGCTGTCAAAATGAGTTCAGCAGTAAAATTCCATTTCCATTCGCGTCTCTACCGTTTATTCTACTGGTAACGTCACCTCTGTCATTTTAAATAGCTCTGTGGTTTTGTCCCTTCCATACCTTTCGCTTTGTACAAAAGGTTGTAATTTCGAATTTGCGTGTGAACTCGTAAAGGGAGCGTTTCTGTTTAGTTGATGGCACGAAAAAAAAATTAAAACGGGCACTTAACGAGATGGCTCTGTTTTTTCCACTCTTTATTTTTTCAACGTGAAATTTTAATTACGCACTCGACTCTGTTTGAAAGGAAACATGCCTTGTAAATAATAGTGACTGTATTGTTTCTTTTTTTGGTTGCATTTGAAGACTTAATGACTGACAGATACATAGATACTCTTTACTGCACAAAATATTGCATAACTTAATACTACGGTCATTTATAAACAAAATCTCGGCGGTTTTATCGCTAATATCTTGCATACAACCTTGGGTGGAGGAATAATATACACAGACTTAGATATAACCTTGGTTAGCGTCAAAATTGAATGGTTACTTCCTTTATTTTAACATCTAAATCTAATAACCAAACCGTCTGTAAACACTATAGCTCTACCTAATTCTATTATGATTTTTTGCCAATGTCAAGTGAAATAAAATTGATAAAGGTGTTTCGCGTGAATCCGCTGTCAAAGCCATAGAGAAATCATTCATAGAGAAATTACAGATTGATTTTTACATAGAATCTGTGGTGGGTAGTAGAACAATTAGTTACGTCCGTTGATGCAATTCAAAGGTTTTAAATTAATATCTAGTAGTTCTTAAAATGCGTTTTTATATTATATTTTGGTGTTATTTTGTGCAGTAAAATGCCGCAAAGTGATACTTATAGTTATATAAGAATTGTTGAGTTGTAACGTTTTTAATACTGCTATTGTGAGTCGAGTGAGTGGTCACGTGAAGCATTATTTTTTTGGAAAAATAAATCTTATTGTTAAGACTTTATTAATTTCTAAAGATAGCAATCATTATGGCCGAAAACAAACCACGTAAATAACGACTATCAACGAAACGATATATCTTCGAATAAACAGTAAGATAACGCAACAATACTCAACATTTAGAACACAGCTTTTTAGCCGACAGCGCGTGTTAAAAGGGTAATGTATTTCATTGTTGCGCACCGACAAAGGATCGTATTAAACCCGTATCTGTACAAAACTGCCGCTTTAAAACGGCTCTCTATCGTTTGCTTTTCTTCCATACAACACGCATGCAAATATACACCCTAACACTACCCAACAAGGCCGACAATTTTGTGTACACAAATCGCATTTTTCTTATCAAATTAATAATGAGAAATAATAGAAGCTTCCTGCCAACTAGAACAATGGGAAGTCGACCTTGCTGTGGGGACGATAAGGGTTATTTTCGGGTTTGAATTAAAACTAAGTATATCATTTTCAGAGCGGGTTGTAGTTTGGAGTACAGGGCAGTTAAGATTGGCCGATAACGGCTTTAATACGAGACGGAACTACCGGGGCCAAACGCGTTCATTTGCCCCAACCACTAAAGAAATTGTGGAATATATTTACGAGTTTTTCCATGTAATGTTGCTTGGAAAGACGAGTTCCCTCTGTTATTAATATAAGTGAGTTATCATCTTACGGAACCGTTATTAATGTATTTGCTGGAAGTACTTAATTAATTATTAATTAATAAGGCTGAGAAGGTCGAGCATTGTTTTGCGATAAAACATTGAGCGGCGATCTTAATTAATAATTTCAGTAGAATGGCAAGTCCTAAGTAATGGATTCGTTTGGAATAACAGTATTTTAAACACAACTTGCGCTTTTTAAAAGAAATGCTAAAAATATTTTCACAGAAGCAGCTTTGTTTGAGGGACTCGAAGCAATAATAGGGTATTTGACAAAAAAAAATTATGTGTTTGATCAAAAGACCTCTCAATTTAAGAAACATTATTGAAAGAATTGCTTGATTCTGATTTGAATCACCTGAGATATCACAACTTTAAAAGCACATATTTTGGGCAAGCCCAAAAACGCTCTATACAAATGGCTACAGGCAAGTGACGTCACACGCTTGTATCTTGTATGCGCGTCTAGTAAATTTTGTTTGGTAGCTATATCAAATGTTTCGTTTAAGTAAATGGTTTCATAATAAAAGTTGGTGGAAAATGTACGGGTAGTTCAATGATATAATTATTTTTTTTAAATTGTATACTTTAAAAATGGACTTGCCCATGAAACTTTGAATGCTCATAAAACCAGCTAGACGTTATATTTTTAACTGAAAATGTTGGCCATTGGTTCTCATTTACCAGTATTTTGGAAAAGTATAAATATTTTTTACTATATCGAAATTAGTCAAATACCCTATTGCTGCATTGCGTCTTATTCTTCTGCTGAGGGTCGTGACGTCTCTTCTGTATCACTTTCTCCTTGATGGCTTTTCTCCATCTGTTTCTATCTCTATTTTTAAGCTTCCGTCGCGTGTGTAGCTTTAATGGTTAAAACTATTTAGAAATCATGTATGACAGAAATGTTATACATAAAATTATCTGAAAATATTCTACAACTGCATAATATCTGTCTTTTATGGTTGACTCACAATAACACGTGTAACTATCCGAAATGCGAAGCTATCTCCCGATAGCTCGGAACTTTCTGATTGTATTTGTTTACCCTTACGTTTGTAATACTCTCACTCTACCATATTAAAAAAATAAGAGGTAACTTCCCAGGACAACGTAAAGGCTTATAAGTAACTAAACCGAAACACTCTGGCAATGGTTTAAAACTAATCTCCCGAAGTGAGGGCAGGTCACTAGTAGTAACAAAATATTTACTTAATCTAAATAAATGAAATCTTATTGCAACTGAAAATAGAATAAAATTTATCATTTTTCCTAGGTAACGTGCATTTTAAAAGGCTTCGTTAGTAACAAAAGCGAAAACCACAACTTCAACTTACCGCAAACATTTCTTTGAGACCGACAAACAAAACGAAACAAAAACAAAACAACGCTAGGGTATTCTTTCAACTCTTTATTAGAAAAAAATACGCCTTTCTCGCTACATAAATAACACATCATACAGTTTATTATTCGGTTGAGTGTACGTATGTAATTTACGAATGAAAAATGACTGCAGGGAGGGGGAGTTCTCCTGATTCTGGGTAAATATTACAGTCGCTCGCATTTTTACAATGTAAATACTTATTAGGGTCGATGGATGTAATGGCACTGATGCAACATGCTCATAAATTACCGCTGGGTATTATTTTAAAATTAAGAAACCTTTAAAAAATCGTTTCGGCATCATGGCAACTTTTTACTTCTTTTCGTATTGTTTGGCTTCTCTGCCGCAGTTATATACACGTTAATAAAAACTTAATTGTCACTTAAGTAAAAAAATACCTTTATTAATAAACATGAAAACTATGCATAATTGAGATAATGAGCATTAAGGTTAAAAGAGATCTTAGAGTACGGCAGTTAGACTTTTGTTTTAGACCAGCTATTGTTTGCGTAGATCACATAACCCAGACACATCTCTCGCACTTGTCTTAGAGGCACATCTCTTGGACAAATCTTTCACACACTTCTCTCACAGATATCCGTAGATGATTTTGCCAAGCTAGTTACTTAAATCATTTCAGGTAATTGCCAATGAAAGTCCACAGCTGGACATATGCCTCCCCCAAAGTTCTCCACACAGATCGGTCCTGTGCCATCCGTATCCAAGGGACTCCTACTACCTTCTCTAGATCGGCGGTTCACCTGGTGGGATACCTACCACGGCTGTGGGGCACGTTTCCCTTATTTTTTCTGTAGTTCTCTCCGATAATTAACTAGATAGTGTTAAATAAACAAAACAGGTAAAGTGCATTCATGATTTTAAGCCGGTAACATTAATTAAACTAATTAATTAAATTACCTTTCCAAGTTACTAAATTTAATTTACGTCATCAATTTTCGCATAATCCAAATGCAAACTAAACACAATAAAGGGAAATGAAAAGTTAAATAATTAGCACAAAACTAGTGACAATAGAGATAGCATGTAACCAACTAATGGTGAATATGTGTAACAATTGTGCTGTGTAGTTTCAAATAGCTGATGGTGCGATAGGCGAACCATCACGCGAATGATAGAAAATGTACAATCTTAGTTCATCATTTCAGCCAATAGACGTCCACTGCAGGGGGAAGCCTATCTCCAGTGTGCCCTGTGGCTAGGGGCGTTAAGAATACTGCCAAGTTATTCCCGGCTTGTCGTAAGAGGTTACTTATCGGGCTTCGGAGTCGTGAGCATGCCCACTACTGGGGAGTGGCTTGCTCAGTATTACGATTCCGTGAAGAAAAAATCCTACTGGGTGTCCTGGCAGGTCGTGCATTTGGAAGGGCTACATTGCGCGAGCGCGATTAGCGGTACGGTCCAGTCCCGGCTGTGGGGTATCCGACCCACAATCGTCGGTTCACCTTGTGGAGGGTCTGCTAAGACTGCAACTTCCTATTCGTACATCACTTACCTATTCTTAAGCTGCCTGTGGCCTTATAGAGTTTGCAACTTTTTGGACTTTTTTCAGGAAAAAACATATCCGTTGTTATAAAGAAAAAACAGAAACCTTACATAAGGTCACTGTTTTGTCCGTCTGTGTATCAAGACCTTGTGAATGTAATAATATGTTTTAAAATAGGTTATAACTTTTTCAGTTAAGTTAATGGTGAATATGTGTAACGATTGCACAAGTACTATTTATGACGTGATATACAGCCAGACTGACACGCGAGTCGGCAGACTGACTGGTTACAAAAACACCTCATTGAGGTATATTTCTATACGACTGCCCAAGAAATCCATTAGTTCTAGAAATTAATAGTTGTCCAATTTATTGTAGGTATTTGTTACCTAAAATCTATACCTACTAGTTATTAATAGGTGAATTCGGTAGACATCAACAAATCTTGAGTGCAATGCAATTATTACCCTGTCATCATCATCTTCAGCAACCCACACTCGTCTACTGCTGGACATAGGTCTCCCCTAATGCACGCCACTGCTCCCGATTTTCGGCCACTCTCATTCAGCCCACTCCAGCCAGCCTCCGAATGCCGTCATCCCATCTTGTCACAGGGCGTCCAACACGATGCAAACCGAGTCGCGGTCCCCCACTCAAGGACTTTACGGCTCTAACGGCATGTTTTTAGAACTAATATCAAAATCACGTCTTGAAATGAAATGAGGGCAAGCTTCTCGTAATTAAACACCAATCTACTGCTTGATTTAGCCTGAAGAGCTGTATGCTTCGGCCAATGGTTCTAATAATATCATAACGGAGTGGATAATACCGCAAAAAAATATAAAATACATTGACAAAAAATACTACAATATCTAATTCCGGAAACTAGCAGTAGAATCACTCTCATTAATACAATTACTGGCGTTATAAAAACAGACGTTTTAGTTATATTAGTGATATTAGTTCTATCAATGGACGAATGATGACTTCATTTTATTGGTCTTCACCAAAGTTAAGTTATTAATACAAAAAGCACTAACATTGTTTTATTCACAAGAGTAATTAAATTGATAGCTGTAATAATTACAGTAGTTATTTCAAATTTAAGACTAAAGTGAGGATTAAAAATTATGCTGTAATTTTTTCATAAGTGACATAAGCGCTGATCAAAGTGACCACATCTGTTTTAAAACTAATTTTAGGATTCTGTGGTGGATGTGTATGTTGAAAAAATTGCATCTGCTGATGCAATTCAAAAGTTTAAAATTAGCATTTTGTGTACAAATTTGGTGTTATTTTGTGCAATGAAATGCTGCAAAGTGATATTAATATGAGAATCGTTGAATTGTATCGTTTTTGAAACTACTATCACAAAATAATTACACACAGAAAGTAGGCTGCCCACTAAGAGCTAAAAACGTGTCATGTACTCACGCATGCGCACTAACGGGGAAATACGCCTTTTCGACCATATTAATCCTAGCCTATGACATAAGATTGTCAAACTGTCGAGGTCTGTGGCATAGGCCTCGCGCTTATGTACTCATGCCGGGCAACAACTCTAGCATATGTCAACGAACTCTTCTAAATTCAAAATCAGGCTGAGTCTACCTTCTGTGTGTAATTATTTTGTGTCGGATGAGTTGTCACGTGAACAACTTACTTTAACTTAATAGAGTCTTAAAACCTGCGATTTTGAAAGTAGTCTCGACAGAATCCGTAGGCCGATAAAAAGCTAAACACCTGGCTTTTATTGAGAGACCGTGACTTTGACTGACTTTGACAATTTACCTACTACCCACAGATTATTAATTATTTCACTTGACATTGGGAAGGTTATCCTCATAAAGGAGTGTAGCGCCATATTCTAAAAAAACCTACTTTTAGACCACATTTTGTAATAAAGGCTATATTAAGATATAGCCATATAGACACGGCTAGTTGTTGATAATTTTACCTAAGGGTAAAGTTATCAACAACTAGCCATGTTGTTGAATCGGAGACTGCAGCCCTTTATTCCCATCTCAGTGGTCCGTAGTCTGTACCCAAAACTTCTAAATCCTTTTGTCATTGCGATGACAACTGTCCATCTGTCTAAGGAGGCTTTAGTACATACACCTCTGGCACAAAATGACACAGAAAATCGGATCTTCAAGCGGACTCCGGGGTGAAGCGACAGATTGGCACACTACCGGAACAAAACGCTTTGTGTGGGTTTTCGCACACCCTTGTGTTCTTTAATAAATCCTGCAGATATAGCTGATCCTTGATTGTATATAACATTATTTGTTTGATGATGTTTCTGGTATTCAGGTAAAGTTAATACTGCCCAATGTGTCCCAATACAGGGCAAAGGCCTCCACCACAGAAATCAAGTCAATTACGTTTAATCACCGCGTTTGCCTTGGTGATCGGAAAAACATCCTAGAACATAATTCTGCGGTAGTATATTAATGTTGACAGATCAAATAAATAAATACTCAAATCTAGGACCAAGATATTATGGCATAGTACTCAGAATACAAGACCAACCGGTCATATAGCACGTGTACTCGTAGTCATTTTAAAATACTGTTATTCACTCTAAATGCAATTTTTATTTAGGTAAAAACTACCCGACCAATTGACGATGAATGTGCAGTCAGCCTCACATCAGGTTACCAAAACCTGTGATATTACTGATATTCAACCTAATGTGTATGACAGAAGGATGAGAGTCGATTGAAGAAATTTAACAGTTTTGTATACTTTGATGTGGGGCTGTACGTACAATATCAACAGTATAAACTCAAAGTAAAGCTTGCAGTACAATATTACCGATTTGCTCACCTGACAAAGGCTAAGCTCATGCCTAACTCACTCTCTCATGCTTCAAATTTCCTGGCTAGTTTTGCCTTTGAGCTGGTTCGTAATGCAAAGACAACAGCTTTGTGGCTAAATAGCTGCCAGAGCTACGAGTGAACAGTTCACTTCGGATACCCTCACAGTTTCACTTATAATCACCACTGGATACAATGTCAGTGATAACTAACTTATATCGACTTAGTATCTTTGTAAATAATAATGGCTGGTAAGAAATTATAAGAACAGCAGGATTTACCGTGAGATCGTGTGCTGTCCATAACAGAGAAGCTTGGAACAGAAATTATCTGTGTCGCAGTGAAAAATGTGTAAAGTAATCCATTTCCGCACTATGATCTCATCAGTATCATGATTCTCATTTCACCTCAACGTATTATTCCCAGTTGATTCGGCGCCCAAGAATACCTAACCGTAGTTTGAACTTTAAAACACCTCCTTCCCTCGCAGTTTCACTTTTAATCACCACTTAATACGAATTGAAGGTCAATCAATTCACTCCCCCAAAATCCCATGCTAGGCCGTTGGAAACGCGAACAAACACTTAAGTGTAGCGTGGCGGAGTTCACTGACATTATATCCAGTGGTGATTTTATAAGTGGAGTTATCAGTTATGAGGGTATCCGAAGATTCACAATCGGGCCTTAGTAGACGTTGCCGTCCACCGGGCAGTCCGCTTGTGACCACGGCAAAACGTCAAGTATTTAATTATGTGTGTATATAATTGTTCTCAAAATAAACGTCACGGTAATTCGCGTGTATAATATTAATGGTTATTATTCATTTATTTACACCATGAATGTGAACTTAATGCACCTTTTATCTTAATTAGTATGTACAAAGCCATAGATATTATGTCAAAGAGAATGGTTGTGGCTTTCGCCAACATTTAGTTGACTGACCTGTAAAAGTAGTTAAAACGAATAAAACACCAGTAGTAAATCCAGTAGAACCAAATGTTAACAATCTACGTCAAACACGAAAAGATTATTTGATTCAAAACATAACTATAGCAATGAAAATCACTTCAGTTTCCTGTCTCGGCTAGCGGCAATTACTGACCCAGGCCCACTCCCGGTGGGTCATTAAATCATGCCAACTACGGAGTATACGCTTGGCAGCGGTAAGCCACCGTCATTCAAAGCGTTTACTTGTTGTTGTGGTGCAGCAAGAAACAGGTCTGTTATTTAGTTTTGTTTCACATTCAACATTTTCCTATGACGTGTACACTTAGAGGCACATTCAACTGTACATAGCGTATTTTACATAAAACCGACTCAATCAATTAATTTAAACGAAACTTGGTAAGATTATCTTCATACTCCTGCGCATGTTGTAGTATATTTTATATCACGCTATAATCAATAGGAGCAGAGCAGTAAAGGAAAATGTAGGAAAAGCGGAAGAAGTTACTCCAGTTTTTAATCATCCGTCGCGTGTGTAGCCTTAATGGTTAAAGCTACATAGAAATCATTTATCACGAAAATGTTTTGCATAAAAATATCTAAAAAACATCGTTCGGCATCATATGAACGCGCTAGTCAGCCGATCAAATAGCTGATTAAACCAGATCACTGCGACAGATATATCAGAATGTGTTCTTCATTATCATCATATCAGTCAATAGACGTCCACAGCTGGTTATAGGCCTCCCCCAAAGTCTCTCTCCTCACATATCGGTCCTGTGCCACCCGCATCCAAGGGACTTCCGCAACCTTCACCAGATCGTCGGTCCACCTGGTGGGAAGCCTGCCACGGCTGCGGCCTCCTGCACGCAGCCTCTACTCAAAGGCGTTTCCACCCCAACGGCCGTCAGTTCTCCTCGCAATGTGCCCTGCCCATTGCCACTTTAGCCACGCTATTCTTCGGGCTATGTCCGCGACCTTAGATCTCCTGCGGATCTTATCATTTCTGACATGATCACGCAAGGAGATTCCGAGCATAGCCTTGAATATAGCACCGAATTTGTTATTGAAATTAATTCAAAGGTTCAAATGTAAGTTTAAAAACAGACATTGATGGGCTATTGTAGAAAAGATTGGTGTCTTTAGAATATAAGTTTACATATATATATAGTGTATTATGTTTACATAACATTTGTATATAACACGATAGATACATCAAGAAAGAAAAATGTTTATTTAAAACGTCAAAGATTAATTTATTTAAATAGGGACTGAATAAGTTCACAGATCTCACAACTTTTTACGGTATAATAACTGAATTGCGAGACTTGTTTTTTTTTTGACAAGTCTTGTTTTTTATGGGATCTGCTTTGGTGGTGGTCTTTTTGGATATTATTTGAATTCTGTTTTTTTTTATATTCAAGCTTTACAATGGAGTAATGTTATGGAGCAATAGAGTGGAATAGAGTGGAGGAGGGGTAGTAAGATTAAGAGTAAGAAAACATGGTAGGGAGGCCTTTGCCCAGCAGTGGGACACAACAGGCTTTAGTAATAATAGGCTTTACTATAAGTAGAAATAAAAATATAAATATTCTTTATTGAATTTAAGTCCATAAAGAACATTTATGAATGTCAAATATTATGTAAGCTACCGCTGATTCGGAAAGTCGATTTCTACCGAGAAGAATCAGCAAGAAACTCAGTAGTCACTCTTTTGAAATTATGATCATTAGATTACAATTTTCGTTCTGATAATAAACAATATTATTAAGATTACATTAACAGTATAATGAGTACAATGCTTTATATCGTTTAGATAATCTACTACTACTACTATTAATAAGTACTATTACATCCATCATATTATTGGTAAGATTAAAATAGGTACGTACATTATTAAAATTAATATATCATTTTTTTTAAACTTTTGCATTATACAAATCAGCGTGCTATGGAGCGCTCCATGCTCGGTCTGTCATTACGCGATCGCGTGCCCAACGACGAAATCCGAAAGAGAACTAGGGTCGTCGATGTTGGTACTCGAGTGTGGGAGCTAAAGTGGAGATGAGCAGGACACCTGGCAATATGCAAGGATTATAGGACTTTAAAGCTTAGGTACCAAATGGCAGCCAAGATTGGGGCGACGTCTTGTGGGTAGACCACATGCCCGTTGGTCCGACGATATTGTAAGGGTGGTGGGGAAACAGTGGATGAGGCTGGCTGGTTACCGTAGGGAGTGGCGTAATAAAGAAGAGGCCTATACTCAGTAGTGGGTGGATGTGGGCTGACATGATTATACAAATACTTGATATATTGTAGCTTTTACTGCTTGACGTTTAAGTTGTTATTGCTATAATGTATTAATATTTAAACTTCCTTGCTTTTAGTCTCATTTATTATATATTTTTTTTTAATTTTCAATGTATGCATTTGAAAAGAAACCCAGGCAACTGCGAATTAGACTCGCGTGCAAACCGTACCATTGAATTTATTATGCAAAAGGTTTATATTTCTGCAATTATTTGTGTACTTTGTGTGAAAATCTTAGTGCGGATCAAATAGTACAGTTGCCACACATCATGTTACCACAACATGTCAAATTTTCTCAATTCATGTTCAACCTAATGTGTAAGATATAATAATCGAGAGTCGATTGAAGAAATCTGACAGTTTTGTATACTTTGATGTGTGGCTGCAATGACATTTCACCTACAATGGACATAGCGCGCCATACAATAACCAAGCGCGAAGATGGCACATGCTCCAAATTTCATCTTATTATGCTTCAACTGATCTGTGTATACACTGCTGTTTACAAACCTGCATGTGTAAACATCTTGACAATTAAAGCAGTAATGTAAAGCTACGTGTCAATAGAAGCTGCATATGGTGATTTACGGAACAGTTCAGAGCAAGGCAATACACGGAGTCGCAACGCTTATTATTTATTTTATCTACTATAGTTATTATTTATCGGTTTGCGTGCACTCATTTGAATTTACTTATATTTTTATATGTATATGTAGGTAACTGATTCGATGATTATAATTAAAGAAGTGATCCGTAACTCGAACAAATTATAATAATCCAATTATTGTACCTAGATCTATTTTTTTTATAATTTTTTAATCTTGCAATGTTTGTATGTATGTCGTACATAATATTATATATCAGTTTTCCCCGATTAAAATTAAATTTTGCATTGACATGGTAAGTTAGATAATGTCATGCTCCAAATCCAATATGGTGAACGGTTCCGGATGGCAGACTAGTTACTTTTTGTGCATTTCCCATTACCAAATAAAAGGGTTTGTTATTGCGAAAATAAAATCCCATCAAAAACAATACTTGTCAAAAAAACCAAGTCTCGCAACTACCGTAAAAAGTGGTGAATCCATGTTTTGCCAAGTCGGTTATTCATTTATTGACTTGGCAATCACACAATATATCTCACAACTAATGCATTAAATTGATTCGGTTGTTTAATGTGATTGCCAAGTCAATAAATGAATAACCGACTTGGCAAAACATGGATCTCACCACTTTTTACGGTAGTTGCGAGACTTGGTTTTTTTGACAAGTATTGTTTTTGATGGGATCTCATTCCTTTTTGTAGAAAATTCGTAACATCTATTGAACTGCAAATCATCATCATCATCATCATCATCAGCCTGTTGCAGTCCACTGCTGGACATAGGCCTCTCCAAATGCTCGCCACTTTGATCGATCTTCGGCTACTCGCATCCAGCTCCAGCCAGCCCTCTTGCGCAGATCATCAGTCCATCTGGCCTGAGGTCGTCCTACACTACGTTTACCGAGACGCGCGTCGCTCAGCGGTCTATGGAAAGAGCTATGCTCGGCGTTTCTCTGCGTGATCGAATCCGAAACGAGGTGATCCGGCAGAGAACCAAAGTTATCGACATAGCTCATCGGATTAGCAAGCTGAAGTGGCAGTGGGCTGGCCACATCTGCCGCAGAACTGACAACCGTTGGGGTAAACGAGTTCTGGAACTGCAAATATAACGTGGTAATCCTATACATCGGTATGATTTTTATATAGGATTACAAAGTTATTTTGAAGTTCATATATCTAGCAAACTGGATCAAAATTTAAAAATATTTTAGTTTTTCCTTAATTCATACACCAAACACTACTTACTTATATTCTAAATTTGAAGGTTCTAGGTCTGCTAGTAGTGCTTTAGAATTTTGATGATCGGTGAGTCAGTGAGTGAGTGACAAAATTAAGAAACTTTGGCCCGTTATAATTCTTAAACTACTGGTTCAAATTGATTGAAATTTGAAACGTACCGTGTCTTTACAATGCCTGCATGGTTATTGAAAATTCAGTCTTCTAGTTTTATCCACAACGAAGTTACGGGGGGTCGAAAATGGCCTGAATTGCTTCGAGGAAAGGATGGTACGGCCGTGCCGCTTTTTTGCTCCACTTGGTGGGGGCACTGCTGTGCCTTGCACCACTTCTCTCTCATAATCTCATATTATAGTGGAAAGCTAAAAAAACAGTTATTGTAAATTGATTAGTGACCTGCCATATTCTCGCTCGGGTGATAAAAACTAAATAAAAGAGCGACTCCATAGTTATCATTTATGACTATGTTCTTGCTGCACTCTTATCTCTTTCTCTTTCTTACGCAAGTGAGAGAAAGGAATAGAAACATTTGTTGAAAAATAGGCATATTTTTTGAAAATTCAATGACTTTACTATATTTTTTCACTATTAACTTATATAAATTCAATTTATTTACCGGTGGTAGGTCACACAATTTTTTTTTTGTCGTCGTAAGGGTATTATTTCGGCAATTTTTCACGACACACTTTGGCATCTTTCTGCTAGACGATTGACAACACGTGTCAAACAAAGTGTGCTTAAGCACAATTTTCAGGTTCCATTTACAAGGCGCAGATGCGAAGTCCATTGTAGGTGGAAAGTCATTGTGTGGCTGTCTGTACATTTACCTAACAAGTTTTAACAGTATAGTTCTTAGGTTCAGAAAAAGTTACTGTGACATACAACTGTGACGTACAAACAGACAGTAACGGTAATCACTCACCATCAGACGATCCATCCGGTCGTCTGCCACCTATCATTTAAAAATAAATAAAAACAGACATGGCGAATACATAAGGGTTCCATTTTTTGCCATTGGCTACAGAACCCTGAAAAGGATACAAATCAACTTTTACCTACAAATTATCATAATTATGACTTATTAAAACATACGCGTATTATTAAACTATAACCCCCTTATTACAAAACTGAGAGTTAATTAAATCAAGGCTTAAAAGTCTGTCTATCTGTATGTTTGACTTTCTTTCACGGTAAAACGGAGCGACAAATTGACGTGATTTTTTAAATAGAGATTTTGATGGGATGGAGAGTAACATAGGCTACTTTTTGTCCCGTTCTATCCCCCCATTTTAGGGAAGTGGGGGGTGCGCGAAGCCTCGGGCAATAGATAGTCTTTTATAAAAGCCACAAATAAAAGTAATAGCATCGTTTTAAACCAAAACTAATTTATTACTACATCTATCTTCTTCTATACCATTTATAAAGAGATCATTTCTAAAGACAACGACAAGCTTATAGGTAAACCGAAAACACGAAACGCTTGCGCGATGTAATTAAGCACAGCGCCATCTATTATTTCATTTCTGAATTACGGGCCTGAAGCGAAGTGAGAGCGGGCCACTTTTTGTAATAAAGGGGTTAGAGCCTTCAAGTAGTATATAATAATAAAGCCACGCTTATTATTATCCTAAGTGCCAAACAAGGTTTGAAAATTATGGCAACACAAAAGCAATATAAGATCAGGCTTAGTCGTTTCGATCATGTTTACACACGCTGAATTATTGGATTACACTCGCTTATAAAGGGAAGCTTTTGTACTAATTTGGAACGTTTCAATATTGACACAGCGAGGTTTGTATATTCTGAGTGCTGGGGTACAGACGGCACCTTGTAAAACAATTAATAAGCCAGCGTTGCTTTGAAGATGGGCTTGGTTTCTGTTGAGGTGGCGAGTTGAAACGACAGTACCGCTTCGTGAATACCTACACAATGTTTTGTAAACTTCTGGCCAGTATTCAAACTCCATAATACGAAAAGTCTCATGCTTGATTCTGAATGGACAATTCTGTTTTCTTGACTGAGTTAATTTGAAATTACATTATGCTGCGAGGTATTTAATGGATGAACGATAAAAAACATGTTAAGGTTATACTTTTAATTAAAAACTCTCCTATAAATTTTAATGTTATATTTTTAAAAACTGCTTGATTTGTATGTTTCCGTTGTCATGATGGAATTAATGTTAAATTATTGAATTAAAAATAGGTTTTCTATAAAAAAAATGCCACAAGTAGAGGTTGCCTTGCCAAATTTTAATAAAAAAATATAATTAATAAAGTTACACTTTAAATACTTTCAATAAAATTTGTTTCGTAAGTTTTGGTATTTTGGACCTATAATACAGGGTTGAACAGGATATTAAAGTTTTATTGTTTACATGCCGTAATCTTAGAGCTTGCAAACATATTTTTTGTCTATTCTTTGTATCATTTTCTAAGAAATGACATACATTTTATAAAAAAAAACATATGGGTGCAATTTGATTACCTGTACTTACTCGTATTTAATACTCAGAAATTAGACACATTTTTTCTATAGGCAAACATCGCTAATCCATTAAAAACCTTCTCAACATTCATTTATGATTAAACAAAATCGAACATAATATCTTCAGGAGTGAGCATAAGTTATACTAGAAGTTTGTTAAAAAGTACACAGCAGTCAATTATTAGTTTCGAATATTTAGCCTGATAATTTTAGACGTTGAAATAACAAAAAACGTAACAGTCAATTAATCGTGTCGATTTTATGTCTGGTAGGTACGAGTACATACATATTTTTAGATATTGAAATAAAAAAAAATTACAAAGGCAAATTAAATTTGAAGTTGCTAATTGTCCATTTTAAAAATGCTTTGGAACGGAACGTCATTCCATTTAAAATAAACTAAACAATAGTAAATAGCCGTGTCTGTTTGTTCCGGATCAGAATTCTGAATCAAATAATTTGCCGCATACAGTTTTCGATTGGAATCAATGACATTCCACCTACAATGGACTTCGCATCTGCGCCTTGTAAAACGGGACTTGAAAATTATGCCTAGGCATACTTTTGATTAGTCGTGTGTCAATGATAACTATGGAGTCGCTCTTTTGTAAGTTTTTTTCACCCGAGCGTGATTATGGCAGGTCACTAACTAATTTACGATAGCTGTTTTTTTTTAGCTTTCCACTACCTACGTCCATGAGATTATGAGAGAGAAGTGGCGCAAGTTAGTTGTAATGGAAAGTTTTCAGGTTCCAGTTTTTCCCATTGATATCATTAAAATAAAATTATTACGCACAAAAAAGTAATTTTATTTTCGCAATAACAAACCCTTTTATTTGATAATGGGAAATGCACAAAAAGTAACTATACTCTAAACTGGAATTCAAGACCAAAAAATCACTGTCACGGTACGTGGTACGGTGTGGTACGTCACTGTCAAATCTGTTAAAGTCACTGATGTCATTTTCAAGTGACGTTTTTAGGTTTCGCCAACCTTTTTGGCATTATTTTTCTCATTAAGCAGACTAAACTATCAAGTTTCCATACATTGTTAAAATGTTTTAGGTAGATACCAAATGTTATTAACACCTGAAGTATAACAAGCGCAATACCATCTTTGAAAACTAAAAATACGGATGGTTAAGTTTTTATTTAAAGGGTCTTGTATTTACGTGAAAAAAAGTAATTAAAATATTTTTTTTAAATTATAGATTCAAAATTACCCATAAATAAATTATATCACCGAGTGTTTTTAGAAAAAAGGGGTACACTATGGTACAATTATTTTATTGCAGTAGCAACATTGTAGTAGATTTTTTGGTCTTGAATTCCAGTCTTGGGTATAGTCTGCCATCCGGAACCGTTCACTATATTGGATTTAGCATGACATTACCTAACTTACCATGTCAATGCAAAATTTAATTTTAATCGGGGAAAACTGATACGATATGTATGTAATACATACAAACATTGCAAGATCAAAAAAGTAAAAAAAAAAATTGCGATCTAGGTACAATAATTGGATTATTATAATTTGTTCGAGTTACGGATCATTTCTTTAAACAAAATCATGGAATCAGTTACCTATACAGGGTGTATCTGTGAACATTTACATCCCTTTAACCACGTGTTCTATCAACCATTCTGAACAACATTTGTTCAACAACTTTTCCAAATTCTTCGAAAAATTTTTTGACTCCCCATACAAAATGACTAAGTCACGTGACCGACTTTGTATGGAAAGATGTAAAGTTTTCATGCGAATTTTCAAAAGTCATAGCACAATAATGTTGTTCAGAATGGTTGGTAGAACACGTGGATAAAGGGATGGAAACGTTCACAGATACACCCTGTATATACATATAAAAATATAATTAAATTCAAATGAGTGCACGCAAACCGATAAAATACCTATAGTAGATGAAATAAATAATAAGCGTTGCGACTCCGTGTATTCCTTGCTCTGAACTTTTCCGTAAATCACCATATGCAGCTTCGATTGACACGTAGTTATACATTACTGCTTTAACTGTCAAGATGTTTACACATGCAGGTTTGTAAACAGCAGTGTATACACAGATCAGTTGAAGCATAATAAGGTGAAATTTGGAGCATGTGCCATCTTCGCGCTTGGTTATTGTATGGCGCGCTATGTCCATTGTAGGTGGAATGTCATTGATTGGAATCAACAATTTATTGACATTGGGCAGCCGTTGGTTTTATATTGGATTCATTTGAAACAGTCCAGGTCTGCACTTTCGTTACTAAAACATTCACAGGGTATTGAACTTCACCGAAAACTGTATGGCACCTAATCTATTTATGGAGTAAACTAGTACCAATCAATATCAATAGGTAAATAATCTTTGGTTTACCGATTAAACTTTCTCAAGGTAAATTATTTTAACGTAAACTATTTTCAATTCGCAACACTCATTCAACAAACTGTGCAAAGGAAAAACTAAAAGAAAAAAAAAACCGGCCAAGTGCGAGTCGGGCTCGCGCACAAAGGGTTCCGTAGCAGCAAATATAATGCCATCGTTTTCAGTGTAAGCACAATAACTTAACTAAAATTACAGTTAAATCAACCTATCTCAAAAACTATAAGAGATACTTTGATCAAACCAAAAATCGTTGAAAGAGTTAATTGGCATGCATCACCTCTATTTTTTTTAGAATTTTATACCTCGTAGTTATAAAAATAGAGGGGGGGGGACATACTTTTTACGACTTTGAGAGCTGATATCTCAAAAACCGTTCACTTTAAGAAAAATGTTTTTTAGAAAACTTTATATCATTTTAAAAGACCTTTCTATTGATACCCCACACGGGTATGTACATCGAAAAAAAAAATTTCATCCCTCAGTTACATGTATGGGGGGCCCCACCCCCAATTCTTTTTTTTACTATTTAGTGTCATATTTTTGTAGCGGTTCATACAACACATATTCCCATCAAATTTCATCACTGTAGTACTTATAGTTTCCGAGTAAATCGGCTGTGACAGACGGACAGACGGACAGACGGACAGACGGACAGACGGACATGACGAAACTATAAGGGTTCCGTTTTTGCCATTTTGGCTACGGAACCCTAAAAAGAGGATTTAATCTGATATTCTGAACTACGCAGTAACATTTAAACTAAGTCCACTTTTTAATCTAGACACGGAATAGTGTCCAGCCACAGTTCAAAGAACTAATAATATTACAGGAAGCTTTTTCAATAAGTTTTGTTTGTTGAGTTGATCGTCAAAAGTTCAATGGTAATACCTCAGCTAATTTTAGATGTTTATAAACCGCCAAAAGTGGCCTCTTGTAACAACTTGTGCTTAATTATTATTGACGGCGGTGTGGATTGCGTCGTGGGCTATGAATCCGCGAGTGTTGCGGATTTGGGCCATCCAACGTACAGGACTTCTTCCTCTAGGTCTTTTCCCTTGGACCTTGCATGTGGCACTAGATGTTTCTAGAAATTGTCACAACTCTTTCTGTAAATGTGGCCGACTCGGACCTTGCGCAGACGTGTGGTGTATGGTCTGGTCAGAACCTTAAGTTTGCGCAGGATATACACAATAGTACAGTTCCCTATCCAAGGAATCTTCAGATTTCTTCTCCAACGCCACATCTTTAATGCATCTATACAATGTCGGACAGCTTCTTTCATGGTTCATGTTTCAGACCCTTTTAGAAATATGGGGAACTCGAGGCTATGTTCATGATTTATACTGGTATTTCAAGAGATGTTTTTGTCCTTCAACATTCTTCACAACTGCGTCATAGCATTTTTGGCCATGCCAATTCTCTGCCGAATCTCGTATTTATATCATTGTACGAGTAAGGTCCTGGCTTATTCTAACCAGCCTTACACCTCTTAAAAGCGCAGAAACTTCCTGCGAACTTCACGGGCTTCGTCAAATGATCTCTAGAAGAACTAATCTTCACGGTACATCTTCAGCAAATGCCACCAGTATACGACTGTTTAACGTGAATTCCGCAATACGTAGACACTCGTGATGAATGGCACTTAACTGGGTCAGTAGGGTTATCCATTCAATTTCCGCACGTGGGATTCGGTGCCAAAAAAAGTTAATTAACTTGAACCATGGGCAAATCCCAGAAGCAAACGTACCAATGCTTTTAAACGGACATACCTTGCGAGTGACTAGGGAGTTGAATGAAGGTTTAGGCTCAATCCTAATAATAATTCAGCCTCCAGTTCTCTAGCAATCTAAACTACAAGTATGTTACTAGGGCATATGTTTAAATTCTGTATAGACCGTACCTTAGATTGTTGAAGAAAAAAAAACTATTACACTAAAGTAAAAAAAAACTTCAATACTCTGCTGTCAGATATTTGGTGCACTATTTAATATTGAAACTTTGGAAGTATGAATACTATTACTGAAAGATAAAAACGTTTCTGGAAAAATTATTAATTTATTTAATTTTTTCAACAAATATTTTAATTTTAGAGTTGAAATGGAATTTTAACAAATTTTATGAACACGATGAAACTTTCCTCTTATTTGGACTAAAATTTAATTAATCCCTACTTTTAAATTTTGTACAGTTCCAGGAAGTATGTTAGTTTTTTGAAAATAGGCACAATCGTATTCAGGAATTAAGATTTCATTTTAAGTGAACGCCTTTTAATATTATGAATACATAACACTTGTTAATTAAGCAAAAGTAATAATTAAAATAAAGTACTTACCTAAAACTAACAATCCACATAAGCACGAAGACACATAAACAACACACATTACTGATACAAAGTTGTCGTGAAACTGTCAATAAGCCGATTAAATACTAATTAACATTAAAGCAACTTTATTATGTTTCCATTATAAGAGTAAGTTGAACACGCACACGCTAATGTTTCCGTATGACAGGTGTCGCGAGGTCGCGAGTCACTCGAGAGCGGGAAAACCGGAGGAGAGCGGACGCACCGACCCGGTCCGGACCGGTTCACGAGCGGCCAATTACTAAAATCCGCACGCAACCGCGCGCTAGCGACCCCACGGCGCCTGCGCGGCATGGATTGACACTGCCTAGCTTATGTACTAACACCACAGTCGAATATTCATAAGTTAGTTTTTAGTTTTGTTTGATACATGGCCCTCCTGGGCTCGCCGCCCTCTACCGGGAATATCATTTTTCCTAAGCCGCGCGTAAGTTACTAAAATTGTTTGGAAAAAGTGCAAACTTCTCAAAGGGTTCAACTTTGCGTTAATAAAGCTGTAACTTTCCCGTTTACGGTACGAGTAAGTATATTTGGGAGTCTTTTTGGGCTTGCTGATGTGAAGTTGAAGTTTTTACACATATTTTCCTTCGTTCAGATTTGAAGGTGCTAGTGGTAATTGCAAGATGCATTTGTGTACTACTACTTTATGTCTTGTGCAAAAAAGTTATTTTGATTATGATTTGGTCATTCGAAAAAATAACAGCTGCTAACTAAAAAAACCAACGTTAGTAAAAATAATAAAAACGATATTTAACAAGGTAATTCTAGTAGTAGATAATTGTATAGTCAATAAAAATTATAGTGTTTTACCCCTGAAGTAAAATTACTCAGCGAAATATTAGTACCTATGTACTAGTTTTTATTTTGACATTTCAAACTTTTCTCTCACCATCAGAGGAAATGTGAAACTTATACATGTGGTAAGATATCCGCATCTATCACCGATTAAACAACAAAAGTTGAAAAAAACTTTTGGTAAAAATATGTTTAATTCTATCTATTTGAAGCAGAGCGGGGCGAAGCGGAGTGTAAACCTAGCTTTTTTTGTTGGTGAATTTCACTCCGCTCCATTCCGCTTCAGTGAAACGCAGCCTTACCTATCTCCCTCTTCTTATTTCAGAACGTCGCTCTTGTCGATGGAACATCCTCCATTCTTCCCTCAACGTCAGCATCTCAAGTCCTTCTTGATATTCACCACTCTTCCTCTTCTTATTTCAGAACGTCGCGCTTGTCGATGGAACATCCTTCATTCTTCCCTCGACTCCGTCAGCATCTCAAGTCCTTCTTGACATTCATTTATCCTTCACTTGTTGGATAAATTCCTCCTTGGCCTTCCTCTCTATTACCTAGATTAACAAACACTTAAACTACACTATTACAACACGCGATATTGAGTTATTACCGCTTTCATCATGCTATCCCGTTTGTTGAAACGCTCATTTTATCATTACAAGTCATGTTGATGTAATGATAAATGGGCTTGATTGAGCTTAGTACTGGAACTTTTCTACAGTCGTGTTTTGTAATAGGGGGAGAGTTTAAAGGAGAAGTTGTATATTTATAGGAACTTAGGGGCATGTTTTCCTAAAACAGAGATAATAAGTAAAGATGTAAAAAGAGTATTGAACATGGTGTTACCATCGTTTTTTTTTTTTTCATGATACAGACTAGTAGACAGATACTCGTGTGGGGTCCCTATTGCGGTGCTAACGTACTTCCAATGGGCCTCCAGTATTTGCTAAACTCTGAACAAGTGAAATAAATTAGAACAAAAATAAGTATCACGGATTATCTACAAAATGTTCGTGATTCCGGAATGTAAAAAATCTATAGTCAACAAGACAGTTTAAAAAAAATCTTCTTGCCACTTACTTTCTTGATGTGGTTAAGCTTAATCGTCAGCCTTCTTTTCTTGATTTTTATGATAGGTACTATGGAGCTTTGCTTGCTTGATTTCTTTGTACTACATTGGTAATATTTATTTGAGTATCAGCTTAGCAATAATTGAGTTATTATTCCTTAGAATAACTTGGACCTTTTACTTTAAAGGTCATGTTCCAAATTGTATGGAGGCTCGGCTAGAAGCTGTTACCGTTGTCCTGAAAAGTTCAATATACTTACTTACTTTTGATATTATAAATATTTCATCATTATGGCTTCATATTCCAGTACAACCTAAACTAACCAAAAAAATATAAGAATAAGGAACAACACTAACCATCCTAGCAGGAATAACATTCGCTTAATGACGTCTCACAGCTGTCAGGTTAACAATAGCATTGGTCATAGTCAAAGTAGCATCTGACAGCAGTTATCATTTGCAGTCTATGATTTATGTTGTTTTTCCTCGGACATCATTATTGTCTGCTTGATTGGGGGTCAAATTATTAAAAAAGTATATATTTTACCATCTTTTTTTAATTTGTATTTATTCACCTCTAAATCTTAGACTTTTAATTTTTAAAATAGGTATTATAGCCTGTTAAAGGGCATGTCTAAAAAGATAAAAGCAGCCACCCACTGCCATGAAATCAAATGCACTAGCCCGGTTGGTACATTTCCGCAAGAATTTCACCGTGAGCACTACGTAAAATAATGTATAATATTCTAAAGAAGGTTACATCCCATAAAGCTAAGCATTCACTAGTATAACATAATTTTGTACAAACGATAGAATTCAAATTAAATTATCTTAAAGCACGCACACCCAATCCGTTCAGCCAATCTCAATCGCGTTTTTAATTTGAATTTCGATCACACTTATAGGAATCTTGTTAGTTCGTTGACATCAAAATTAATCCTCCGGCGGGACATCTTTAAATCGCTAAAAGCTTTAACATCCATCCGCTTTTATCAGGACGATTGTACAAAACCACTCAACCCTTTTAAACCCCAATCCGAAGTGCGTCCGGTCGTTAGCAGCCATTAATGGAATCCACCCGTTTACTCTCCCGTGAAAATAACAAGGAGTTGGATTTTGGCGACTCAATCTGTTGTTCACAACAAAAACATTATTGGCGCGAGGGTACCGATTACGCCATTCCTGCATTTGTAAGTAGCTGCCTGGCCTTTGTCTGGGTTTACTAATCCGGGCTTGTGATCCGCTTTTTAAACCATCACATCACCATCATCTCCGCTTTTCATTCGCTGCATTGCGTCGCTTTTTGGAGCCTACTAAAATCCGTCATTGATTTGAACGGATGAATTCCTTGTCAGTCTAAGGTCCGCTTGCGATTGTTTGCTTGCACTTTAATCTCGAAATATTCGTAAACATGATTATAACAACTAAATTTTTAAATCGGCTTGCGCTATCGGATTAGCGCTTAACAACAGGATGTTACTTAGTTACTATGGGAAATACTATCACGGAATTAAAGAATTAATCTTGAAAATCGAGCGCAAGCGATTTTAAGTATCATTTTGCTGCAATAACTTTGACACCTTCACAAACCTACCAAGTAAGAAAGTTTTCTGGTGTTGCGAGTGTCCATGGGAAGCGGTAATCGCTTACCGTCAGGTAATGTGTCTGCTCGTCTGCCATCTATTACATAAAAAAACATATTGTACTCAGAAAGAATTTCAATATCCAGTAATTACTCTACGAGGTTGAAGTACAATGTGACTTCATTTAATTCCATGTGGGATACAGAAAAGTTCAATACGAATATTGTTTTTTGGTTCCAATAAAAGTACGCCGTACGTCCCATCGAGATGTTGATTATTTGATATTTGATGTCTCAACGACTCAATATCAAGAGTATCCTATTGTATTTCGTTGGCGTTGAGTGCACACAAGTGTAATACGAATATTAACCTTTAAAACCGATACGGTGTGTTGATATTGGTTTAAGCGTGGGAGAGCAAGGCTTCGGTGTCTGCGCTGTGTTTCGTCTAGTGAGTGATGGTACCGGAGGCCTAATTGGAGAGAAAAGGGGTAAAGCTAGCGCACTTGTGACAAAACATCTGGTGTTGCAGATGTCTACAGGTGGCGGCAATCGCTTACTATTAGGTGATTTGTCTCCTCGTCTGCCACCTAACACGTAAAAATTGAAGTTAACTTTTCTTTCTTTGAATAATTAACTTAGGCAAAAATCAGATCCCTTATAGATTCGTTATGTCTGTCTGTCCGTCCGTCCATATGTGACAGCCATGTTTTTCGAAAACCATAAGAGCAGACGCTCTTTTAATTTTCAAAACAATAGTTTTTTTTAATCCATACTGTATATATTATAATATTATAAACGGGAAAGTGTGTCTGTCTGTGTGTTTGTCATTCTTTCACGGGAAAATGGAGCGACGAATTGATTGTGATTTTTTAAGTGGAGATAGTTGAAGGGATGAAGAGTAAGTAACAAAGGCAACTTCAGGAAAGGAGAACCGTGCTAGCCCGACTTGAACGCAAGCGAAGCCGCGGGAAAAAGCTAGTAATGTCATAAATAGTAAATCAGTATTTTCCTTCGATCAACTCATTTATAAATAAACATAGATGTCACGCTGCCGGTTTCTTATTCTAATATTGATTTCTGGAGGCCAAGCAAGGAATGCAACTTGTGGATATAGGTGAAACTAGGACAAACTAGTGAAAATCTTATACCTCGGAATCCGGAAAGCAAACACGCCGCCTTCACCCGAAGCGTCGCTCGCAGGAAGAACATATAGGTGTATAACTATGAAGTATTAAAACGGGAATTAACGCGACGTTTAGATAAGGAGGCATTCCCCAGTGATAACAAAAAAAGACGACGCCGTGCACCGCAAGTCCGCTTGTGACCACAGCTGCTGCAACGCAGCCGAAACGTCAAGCAGTACGTCATCATCAGTGATCCACACTCGTCCACTGCTGGACTTAGGTCTCCCCTAATGCATGCCACTGCTCCCGATTTTCGGTCACTCTAATCTAACCCACTTCAGCCAGCCTTCGAATGTCATCAACCCATCTTGTCGCAGAGCGTCCAACACTATGCTTACCGAGTCGCGGTCTCCACTCAATGACTACGGCTACATCGATTGTCAGTTCTGCATAATGTGACCAGCGCGCTTCAGTTTGCTAATTCGGTAAGCAGTAAGTAGGTACATAATAAAATGTACTTAAAAATAAACGTCGCGTTAATTCCTGTTTTAATATTTTTTAGTTATAATGCAACGCAAAAATCTAAAAAAACTATAATATACGTATATAGCTTAATGCAAGTTAATAAATGCTTGTTACTTATTTTAAAACTATTATAAGATCTGGCAATATTACTTTACAGTATGTGGGAGAAATGCTGCAATGTAATATTATTACCGTGCGTGGGTGGGACTACGAGATACCATCTATAACACATGTATCAATGAGTATTTTAGCAAATGGATAAAATATGTTTATGTTTATGTGATACCACGGGCTCACAGAAGACCGGCGTGAAGCAGCGCCTGCGCTGTGTTTCGTCGAGTGTGTGAGGCCCAATTGAGGGAAAGAGTACTGGTACCGGAGGCCCAATTGGGGGAATGGGAGTAAAAGGTTGGCAGCGCACTTGAGACTCTACTGGTGATGCAGGCGTCTAAGGGCGGCGGCAATCGCTTACCATCTGGTGAACCAGCTTTTTACATTTGTTTTTATAATATGTTTGTATAGATCTAATATTTTTTAAGTGAAAACTAATTTATTGTATATGCTATGGTACAACATCCCACTAAATTGGTTGGAATGTTTGTAAATATTGATGGATGGATGTTTGCTCCTCTTTCACGTTAAAACTAGCGAATGGATTTTAATGAATTTTTCCAATAATATAAATCAGAATAAACACATAAGCTCCAATTTATAAAAATATTTTGTGGATTAAATAACTCAACGCGTTCCAAGTCACGAGCGGCCGGTTTTAAATATAATACCAATATTTTATACCTACATTTACCAGGATATATTTTAGTATCCAATGGAACAGTCGCATTTATACCTCTGAGACGTGGCGTCCTCGTATATTTTTATTCGAAAACCTATGGGAAATCTAGTTGTTTGCAAGTGGAAAGATAAAAGGATGTGTAATGAACCATCACACCGATTGGGAAAATCCGTGGACCTTAAAAGGGATCCAGCTAATAAATATACTTTGGCAGTTTTGTGCCATATCAAAGGACGTTCGTTTGTTACACGTGAAACAAAATTGTAATAAGAATAGGTCAGAGTTTGCGCTTGATGTGACAAAAGGTTGCTTTGTATAATATTGATTGTACTCTATAATTTTTCAAATCTTCCCGTGACTCCTTACACAGGTCAAAACTATTTCATTATTCTATTTGTCTACGTTATTAATGCTATCATGCCACCAACCAAAAAATATGTGAACTGTCAAAACTAACACGAAAAAAAAAAAACTACAAAACATGCCTTGACCTCGCGCCTCAAATTTTATGTCTCTGGGTCTGACAGCAAAATATTAATTTGTGCATAATTTTGTACAGTGGGTTTTTACGACAATCTTTTCATTTCAAGTCTGGGTCTTAGGAGGTTAAGTGCAACACAAGTGTTCATCACACGAATGTTTGTCCAGGGTGGGGATCGAATAGAGTAGAATAGAATAATCTTTATTGCTAAAACTGTGTACAAATTATGATACGTTCATATATCTACCGTAGCACTTTGACAACGTGTGACTGCGGATTTCTAAACATGAAAATTTATCTCTACATAGTGAATATTGCATACTTCAGAATAGTATTGTATGACCTAAGTGTATGACATTATTGTAAATTGACAACGAAGGCTTGTTTTATACTTTTTCAGCGTCGGTTTTTGTCGTAGTTGGATTTTAGTTTTTTTACTTTTATTTCCTTTGAGATTCGGAAGAAAATTATTCAAGTCGTTAAATTATAACAGTCTTTGTTCTATCGCCTCTAAATATTAACGACAGTTGATTGTTAGGAATATAACTTTACTTTTTTATTTGGGCTCAGTCCCAATCGAAGTTTGGCTATGATTAAGGCAATTTTCTTTGTAGGCAGAAGTTAGGAAAAGTAAATAGTGTCATAATTGAAATTTTCCAAGCCGGAAGCAAAACGAAATTACTAAATTAGCAAAAAATTCATAATGATATTTTTTACTGGCTTCTGATTGGAAATCGGCCCAAATGTTCTCTTGATTACTTTGGTGCAGCGACACACACACCACACGTATGGGTTGAATAAATAAAAGTTTAATTTGTAAGTATAGGGAATCCCTAATTTTTTCCCCTATTTAAAAAAAAATTAAATGCGGTTCATAAAACACATCCATCAAGTTTCAATAATTTATAGTTTCAGAAAAAATGGCTGTGATATAAGACAGACAGACAGACAAACGAATCTATAAGGATTCCATTTTTTTTTTCATTTGGCTTCGCACACCAAAATTAGGCATTGGCTATATCAGTTCAAATGATATCCGTAGCCATCTTCTATACTGTTTATAAAGAGGTTAATCCCATTGCATAGTCCACGTGACCACGTCAAGGCTTATAGGTAAACCGAAAACACGAAACACATGCGCGATGTAATCGACTCTTAGCGCCATCTATTGGTAGGTACTATGTTAAATAATGAAACGAAGTAAGGGCAGGTCTCTTGTCTTAAATACAAAGCACAGTGGATATCGATTAAAAACGACCGCCATTTTGGTAAAGTCGCGCCTGCAGTTTTTCTTAGACCAACCGATCAATCAATCGCTGATTGACATGGCAGTAGGTTGCCCGTAATCCTCTTCAGCCTGCATTTAGCGGACAATATTCTTATTGGAGCTCCTTCAAGTCTGTTGTTAACAGCGTGTGTAAACCTTTAGCGGGTTCAGTAGCCAAATAGCAAAAAACATGACAATCTGCATCAAGTCTGCTCATCTGCCACCTATGACAAAAAAACGGAACCCTTTTAGAATCATTATATCACAGCCTTTTTTATGTCAAAATTATAAGAGCTATAATGTTTAAACTTGGTAAGTAGATATTGTATTTGGTGAACCGCAATAAAACTTCGTACAGGAATTTGACTTTTCTTTGAACTGAAACTCATCTTTTTTTTCATCCAACCCATTAGTAGTAGGTATAAGTTGGTCTTTAAAAATGATATTGAGTTTTTAACACCATTTTTTTCTTAGCTAGATAGTTTCCCTGCAAGACACTCTTAAAAAGAAATAAAGTACTCTGCCCTCTGAAATAAGAGAATAATAAAACTAAACAAAAAATAATGTTTCCTATCATAAAAACTACCACTGAAACTTAGTTTGAATGAAAATCTAGTTACTTACTTACTTACTTACTCCACTGGCTCAGCGACCCGAAACGAGTCTTGGCCTCCGAAACAAGAGAACGCCACTTCGGTCGATCCTGTACCACTTGTTGCCAGTCCTTGGCCTGAAGTTCTCGCAGATCACTCTCGACGACGTCTTTCCAGCGATACCTAGGTCGGCCTACCGGGCGTCTGCCTATCGGTCAGCTTTGGTATGCTTTCTTCACGAGACGATCCTCGTCCAGTCTCTCGAGATGGCCAAGCCAGCGAAGACGATCCGCCTTGGTCTCGCCGATGATGTTAGGCGTGTCCACAATCCTCTCTATTTCGGCATTTGTGCGTATTCTCCAGCCATTGTCTTGCAGTTTCACTGGACCCAGAATTTTGCGGAGGACCTTTCTTCCCGCAACGAGTAGCTTTTGTTCTTCTTTTAAAGTTACCGTCCAAGCCTCACAGCCGTACATCAGTATAGGTCTTATTACTGTCTTGTATATTCTCAGTTTCGTACTTCTGCTGAGAAGCTTGGACGATAATACTTTATGCAGGGCTGCACTGCAACGTAGGGTGTTATGGATGCGGATATCAATCTCGTCATCTCTCGTGTTTGTGTCAGTAATAGTGCAGCCCAAGTATTTGAACTTGCTCACTCCTTTATACGTTGTATTTCCGACATGAAGATCCTCTCGCTTTGCACGTGTGTTTTTGTATCTTTTCATGTGAAGATACTCTGTCTTTTCGTGATTAATTCTGAGCCCAACATTCCTCGCCTCTTCCTCAAAAGCCTTTACGGACTGGATCACCTCATCCCTATTTGCGCCAAGCAGGGCAAGATCGTCCGCATACCCTATCACCGTATACTTGCCATCTAGTCTTAGTCCTGCATCTTGTGCTAGCACTTTTTTCAAAACGTATTCCAACACCAGATTAAAGAGCAGAGTTAGTAGTTTTTTTTTTTAATATACCTACTACGTGATTAATCGTAGACCAGACTTTTCCTTTAATCAACTCAAATAATATGACAATGAATGTTAACGCTTTTTTTTGCTCGGCTAATTTAATTTTTTTAGCGTTATCCGTTTAGGCAAAATCCGATACAAAAAATTATATGTACGTTAGGTACTCTATCGGTTATTCTCACTAACAGGCACAAAATATAATTAAAAATATAGTTAGTTAGTTGTAGTTAGTTATATAGTTCGCTGAGTTAGTGAGGGTACCGGAGGCCCACCCGGGGGCGCGGGGATAAAGGTTGGCAGCGCACTTGTAACTCCACTGGTGTTGCAAGTGTCCATGAGCGGCGGCAATTGCTTACCATCAGGTGATCCGCCTGCTCGTCTGCTACCTATCACATAAAAACATTAAATTACAGTTACGTTTTTTAGTAAAGTTGAACACTCTTACTTGTACAAATTGAATCAGTGATCCAGAAATGAATTCAACTTACAACGAAATTGCGCTGATATTTTTCAACGAAGTTCGTACCTTTACCTTTACCTTGCAATACGAAATAGAAATATGCAATTCTGCATACACCTCATTGTAGGTAAACAAAATTGTATTCTGTTGACATTTTCTCGTGTCTAGCATTTACAATGTGACATTCTAAGGTATATCTTGTCTTGTATTTTATTTTATTTGACAACACGGTGGAGCAGTAGCAAGTAAGTCGCAATTTCAAAGAGACAAGCTCTTAAGGTCTCAGGTGGGGGCAAACTTCCTGGGATTTTCGGTTCAGAAACTTTCTATAGTGCGATAGCGCGCGGTTTTTTTATGTGAAAAGAAGCAGACGAACAGACGACGAGACGGATCACCTAATGTTAAGCGATTGCTGCCGCCCATAGACACATGCAACACGAGTTAAGTCACAAGTGCGCTGCCAACCTTTAACCCCTTTTCCCCCTAATTGGGCCTCCGGTGCACTTGCTCACATGACGAAACACGGGCAGGCGCTACCTTACGCCGGTCTTCTGTGAGGCCGTGGTATCACTCCAGTCGAGCCAGCCCATTCATGCCAACGCGTGGCTCTAGCACACTGCGCCTAAATCAATTTCAAGGTCCAAAATTGTTTTCTCAGCCTCTCAAAACCTTTAAAAAGGAAGAAATGTAGGAAGAATTAAAAAATCCGCCTCGCCGTTGACTCGTTAGCGTAACAGTTGGGACTATAATTCAATTGAACTTCGCATAGGGCCACAAATTGAATTCCGCAGTATCGCGCCTTCTCGCAACCGAGCGCCTAACATAACACGTTGTGTTGCTCCACGCCATCCGAGCTCCCTTGGATAAGCCCCAGGCAAAATTTAAAAATCAAACAGCATTAGGTATTTGATATCTAATGTTTATTATTTTTAGGTGCAAAGTCGCTTACCGCTGTCTGTGTAAATACTACAGTATTGGAAAGACGAATACTTTTCTAGTGAATATTTGATTCGGCGTGATGATACGATCTTTGGTATATCAAAAAAACAAAAGTTTTGACAAGTGTCAATCTAGTGAGCTAATAAATAAAAACTTGGGTAGGTACCGAAAAGAAATCGTATGACGAGTTAACTAAAAGATCTATCCTTGTAATTAAAATGGAGATATTTATTTTTATATCGCTAAAAAAGTAGGAGACTTAAGAAGTTTTCTTTATGTGATAGGTGGCAGACAAGCAGACGGATCACTTGATGGCAAGCGAATACCGGCGCCGCCCACAGTCACCTGCAACACCCAGTAGAGTCACAATTGAGCCTCCGGTACCCTCACGCGCTCGGCGAAACACAGTGCAGGCGCTGCTTCACGCCGGTCTTCTGTGAGCCCGTGGTATCACTCACCCATTGATGCCGAAGCGTGGCTCTCCCACGGTTAATATGAAACATATTCTTTGCGACTACTTGATATGACTGAACCTGAGGTGGGATTGAACGCTTGATATAAAATATTTTTTGCATCCGTTCGTTGCTCTTAGTTTCGAATTGTTTATTCTGGATTACGTCATAAACTCCGTTGACCACTACCTACTATATTCTTGTATAAAGGAGTTAATCTCATATTCCACGCCGGGGCTTATAGATATACCGAAAACACGAAACACTTGGGTGATAAAATTAATGCTTAGCGCCATCTATTGGTTGACAGTGGAACTACTGTCCCGAAACGAAATGAGGGCGAGCCACTAGTATTTTATAAAACAAAAATGCTTATGGTTTTTTACTACTTGGGCCTTGAACTTACCCTTTGTAGTGTGGCCATTGTAGACTAATTAATGTTTTTCCGTTGTAATTATAGGTATTTTTTTTTCAATCAAAGATAAAGTCAGTTTAATGGTGAAAGTTTCGTTGAAATTGGTTTGATAGTTTTAAAATTATATATAATACCTACACTACTCAAAATGTAGTATGTATTATTTATTCTAGTACGTACACATTCTACCGTTTAGACCATGGGGAATGCTCTGAGGAATTGTTCGGATTGATTCCTGCCGCCTCATTTCGCCACCGTTCCACTCGACAACAGTTCCACCCCCATCATTAAGATGGCTGGCAGTCTTCAGCTGTGCGTTTTTTAAGAAATTTTCTACCTCAAACTTCAAAACTATGAAATGAACTGTCACCTGCGGTATTTTCGGACCGATATGACCTGCAAACCTTCAAAAAGCAAGCGTACTCCTTACTCTCTCCAACAAATTAACTAATTAAATTTTGATTTCTAGTTTATCAAATTTCTAGTAAAGTTTCTCGTATAATGAAGAAATGTCTCGAATTTTCTTCGATCGAATTCATTTGTGCTCTGTATAGAGCAATATATCAGAGACGCTACTTCCCACGTTTCCAGGAAGCAGCCGGCGCTCAAAGAACGAAGATAACGGTCTATTCAGGGCACAGCTCGAGCAGCAATGCATCAGAGGAACATTTTACACTTTCAATAGAAATAGTAGCGAAAACACGTAAACTCTTTATTGAACTGGGAAACCAATATCCGCATCAATAAAACATAATACAAAGAAGATAGCTGATTAGGAAATTGAATATTGAATTCTAACTGCTGAATTCATGAGTGTATTGCGAAGCTTAACACCCCAAATATACCTACCTTGAAGTACTAATATTTGAAGATTGCCCAGGGCACAGTGATTATCTGTGTATCGTTAACATAGGTACATTTTTACTTATTTTCAAAAGAGTAAGTTTGAATCCATTAATACTATATAATAACACTAGGAGAATTCAAAATAAGAAATTTGGCAAATTTCTTAACAGATGGCCCTTTATTGGACAAAGTATGAATGGACGGAATACTCGTAACAATAACTAAACTAAAACTAAAGCTAAAATCTACCAAAAAAAATAAAATAAAACAGAGTAGGCCCCTGTGGCAATTATTATTTTAATGGTAGTTTTTGGACTAATATGGTACCTACCGCCTTGCCCCTTTCTTTTTTGACTGACTATTTTCTGTATATAATATTAGTAGGAATGAGTTTCAAAACTACTCAAAGGTTTACTTGTCACTCATTCTTTGCAACTGCCTCTATGTTTGCCAACGTGCATACCCAGAACTGATCGATCGGTTCTTTCATAATTTCTGTCATCAATCAATTATGTACCAGTGGCCAGTTTCCGCAGCAATATTTTCCTCTATTAACGCTGCAAAACTAAAAGATATTTTTGGCGCAAAAATAATCGAAAAATGTAGGAGTATAGAGTCCACCAATAAACAACTCATGTTCGTCCAAGCGCACGATGAAGCGGAGATGGATTTTATAATAGGTACCTACAGTGCGACAACACTATTTTGGCCGAATAATTACGTTAACCCTCTCTATCTTTTTTGAAAATATTCTACAAATTCTCTACAGAAAAGTTGGGCAAAGGTTGAAGTTGAATATCTCCTAATAATAAAATTAAAGTTAGAAAAATAAACGTCTGTTGTTTTTTCACGAAAATGTGGAAGCTTTAGAAAGGATATAAATATATATAAAGAGGCCGCGTACAGGGAGTCACATTCGTGACAGACCCCCAACAATATAATGCAAACATCTGGTGAAGGTCACGGGAAATCCATAATACTTACTGTCTATTTGTTTTGTCTTTAATAGGTTTATAAGTCAATGCAACGTAAATTTTGAATTAAGTGTTGATTTATGAATATGTAGTACAGCTCAAAATACAATGCAAAATCGCCTACATTATTTGGCGCATTTAAGCATAGCTTGTATAGCATATAATGTATTCTGTGGCATAGCCTAAATATGTTATCAAATTGAATATGTCAAACGGCAAATTGGATAGACGTTATATTCTTAAGTCATTTAACTACTGTTTAGTTGGTTGGTCAGTGGTAGCTATTGTTTGGTTAGACAATGACTGTCTGACTGATTGAGTGGCGTGCGGTTAACTTTTCGTATCATCATAATTTTAGCTTTACGCTCACGGCTGGACTCATACAAGGGTCCTTTGGTCTTTGGTCCTTTCATCACATCGGCAATAACCGGTACGCAGTATCTATTCGAGAATCTTATTGGCCTAGTGGGTGTTAGCCATCCTCGCAAATTATGTCGTGCCCTTTGCCCCTTGGGGAAATTTTTTGGGCTAAATAAATGTAAGTAAGTACCTACTAAAACCAGTTCTTCTGCAGTTCTTATCATTACTAGCCCTTGAAACCGCAAGCGGTACCCGGCTAGCGCGGCGTCAACGAGACAATCCGTCAAACCCCAAGCGGTAGCCGGGTACCGTGCGCCAGGCTCTCCCAATGGACTATATACTATTATGTAGGTTGATAGAGACTTTTCTTGAATGGACATAGATTCATTTTATGTTGCTGTGGTGGTTTTTCTTTTTACCGGCAAAATTGTCGTTGTACTTCGTGCCAGATAAACTTGCAATAAAGGTCATTCCCCCACTTGCACCAAGAAGTCGGCAAAATTCGCGATACAGATCGCTTCCCATACTAAACTGTCGATAAAATTACATTTGCCGTGTTTCATAATACCAAACGTCAAAGTAGTTACGTTCTAGTCTATGGTCAAGAACTATGAAACACGGTAAATGTAATTTTATCGACCTTTCAGTATGGAAAGCGATCTGTATTGCGAATTTTGACAACTTCTTGGTAGATACAAGTGGCAAGCGGAGTGAATGACCTTTATTGCAAATTTATCTGGCACGATCTATAAAATATTTCAAAAATTTTACGGCGGTAATTATTATTATGACGCTATTATCCCGATTATGCATGTGTTATCATTCCTACGTGTAATTTTTTTTGACACCTAGCACTATCACTCGTTATCGGAAATCCAGGCGCTCATTTACATAAAATTGGATTTTCAATTACACAAAGTGATTTGACAGTTTGTTATAACACATTAGCTTTAGCAAATTTGTACGTAATCCTATTTGTGTGAGAAAATAAATAAATATATTATTATTTTGTTTAAATAATATATGAATAGGTATATTCTCCTTTTTACGGGGATTTTCACAAAATTGCGGGCTTTTGGCCAAGCAAAGTTGCTAAAAAAGATGTTGTTTAATTAATTAATTCATGTCTGAATCTGATTCTAATTGTAAGAATTTACGTACTATTCTGCAAGTATTGAGAATAGCTGCTTTTTGAAGAGTTAAATAAGTGAATTTTGGTAAATTTAATATATTAAGACTTAAAAATAACTGATTAGGTATGACTCCTGTTGTAGAAACTATTATAGGAACTATAGTCACTCTATCCATCTTCCATACTCTATTTATTTGATCCTGTAGTTCTGTATATTTTCTTATCTTTTCGGTTGTAGTCGATTGAATATTGTTGGTATTTGGAACTGCAATATCTATTATGTACGTATGTTTATTTAGCTTGTCGACGAAAGTTATATCCGGTCTATTGTTGTAAATGGTATTATCTGTAAGAATAGTACGGTCGTAATAAAGTTTGTAATTTTCGTTTTCTATAACATGCTGGGGTGTGTATTTATAGTAAGGAGTGTGTGGGTCATTAGCTAGGTGGTATTTGTGTACTAGTTTTTGATGTATAATGTTCGCGAGCTGATTGTGCCTATGGGTGTAGTCATTTTGTGTAAGTGTGATGCAAGCTCCTGTGATGTGTTGAATAGTTTCCGGTTTATTGTTACATTTCCTGCATAAATCGCTTCGAAGAGAGGTATCTTTTAAGATATACTATCTATAGTTTTTTGTGATTATCACTTGATCCTGTATAGCAACCATGAAACCTTCACTTTCAGAGAATAATATTCCAGCTTCAAGCCACCTATTAGAGGCCTCCCTATCTATGTGTGATTGGTCTAGATCATGCGGATATTATTATTATATTATTATTACAGTTGCTAATGTCAGTAAGTAAAATAATGTGGCCATGCTCAATATAATAGTGATGTGTTTTTTATCGTTCATTCAAAGTGAGGGAATGAAGTGATATAATTTGTACAATTTGTCGTATGTAATATAATGTAATATAATTTGTCGTATCTTCTATGATAAAGTTCTTCTTTATTGAAACACACCAATGTATTGCCACGGACATGAATATGCTGCGGTGGATATGTAAAGTAACGCAGAAAGACCGCGTGACAAACACACGCATACGTTGCATAGCAGACAAACTGCAAGAGAGTTGTCTACGTACGGACGGTCATGTCCTGTAAAAACTGGATAGCTACCTATACGTTAATACTGTAACACGGTAGTCATGCCGGACTTGGACTCGAACTTAAAATCCTATATCGGCAGCCATGTGTTCTGAACACTCACTAGGCTACTGGAAGTACACGCGATTTTTTGGAAAAAATATTATTTTATTTCATTCATTCACTTGGCCTCCATCACTTTTTTTTTTAATCAAAACATGACAACTCAGTTTACTTCAAATCACTTTGCCTAATTAATAATCCAACTTATACTGCCGCACTCAATCGTTGATCAACTAAGTTAGTTACTTAAGAAAAATATTGACACTTATTTTAATACGCATGAAGACTACTTACCGATACGTAAGTAATTGAAAATTAGCTTAAATGACGTCTCTGACAGCAGCCGTAAGACTTGTAAATCTTTATCATTAAACGTTAATAATAATTTTAAAATTAAATAAAACTATTTAAATACCTACGAGTATGATGAGATTATTCAATTAAAATATACATTTTCAATTGGTACCTGTTGGTATTCAGATACGGGTAGGTAAATATTTATATCAATAATACTAGAACTTTCCAGCAATTTCGCATGCGGGATTAAAACAATCAATTTTAATGTAAGTTTTGAGTAATCGAAAGAAATAAGCATGGAAAATATCACCTTTCAACACACACACAGCTCGGGTTTGTGATCACCAATCCGCATTAGGCAAGCGTAGTGATTAAGGCTAATCTCATCCGAGTACCGATGGCTTGATTTAATTTTCTATAATAGAGGCCTTTGCTCTACAGTGAAACAGTATAATTATAGGCTGATAATTTACTTTATTTTTAAACTAGAAATTAAAAAAATATATACAGAAGATAATCCTTTTGGTGATGGCACCATGCCCTGATTTGTTCAAACATTTATAAAAAGATACATATACATACAGATCAGTAAAAAAAGGTTGGTTTCTACTTTTTTTACCCGACTACGGCAAAGCAAAAGGAGGGTAATGATTTTGACAGGCTATGTATGTATGTATGTTCATCTGTTTCCACGTAACTTCTAAACTACTCATCAAAATTCGACAAATGACATATCATTATAAGCGTCTTAATTGTTTGCTGGTTATAGGCTATATGAGGTGTCACACGATCTAATGTGGAGCCCCCTAGCGGACAAAACATACAGAGTAAAAAATAAAGTTATGATAAATATGCCGTGTTTGGTATCATTTGAAAGCGCTTGACTTGTACTTTTTGAATACATACGAGGGGTGGCTGAAAAGTAATCTACCTAAGTATGAAAGAAAAGACATAAATGGATGATTTATTTTTTATTTTTCTATGTTATCCCCTGCAACTGAAATGCATTTGTTACATTTGTCAATTAGTGACATTAGACCATTAAAAAAATACGTTTTGTCTTGGGTGTCAAAATGGTCGTTTAACGCCTCCTTCATCTCTTCATCTGTTGAAAATCTGCGACCTCTCAAATTTTTCTTTAAATTTTTAAACAAGAAATAGTCACAAGGGGCTAAATCTGGACTATAGGGTGGGTGGTTGATCTCTGCGAAGCCATTTTTATTCAAGGATGACCTCGTCGTGAAGGCCGTGTGCACGGGCGTCAACATCGACGGCGTCAACATTCTAGGCACCCAACGCGCGCTGACCTGGGACATCCCCAAATGTCCATGAATTATTTCATGAACTCGTTCCTTACTAATGCCAACATCTCTAGCTACCTCCCATTGCTTGATTCGCCGATCAGCCAATATTAGTTGTTTCACTTTTTCGACGTTTTCTGTAGTCACCGCAGATTAAATCGGCCTTCCGCTACGAGGATCGTCTTCCAAGCTCTCACGGTCATGTTTAAACTGTTTCGACCAAAACTTTATAACGTTTTCCGAAGAACATGAACCTAGGAACACCTTTAACATTCGCTCCCTAATCTGGGTAGGCGTATTCCCTTCCCGACTGAGGAACTTAATCACAGCGCGATGCTCAAATTTGATCATTTTGTTATTTTCTTCCGACATGATGAACACAACACCGCGCCAAAAATTTATGAATGTATTAAAACAAATTAATGTTATGTTTTTCAAAAGAGTAATAAACAAGGCAAATAAATACATTGCGGCCATATCCATTTTCAAAACTTTCTTTAACAAAGTAGATCTTTTATCAGCCACCCCTCGTACCTATATAGTATAGGTATCTACCTACCGTAGCACTTTGACAACGTGTGACTGCGAATTTCCAAAGATGTAAATTTATCTCTACTAGTGAATATTGCATACTTCAGAATAATATTGTATGACATAATTGTAAATTGACAACGAAGGCTTGTTTTATAATTTTTGAGCGTCGTTTTTTGTCGTAGTTGGGTTTTAGTTTCCTTACTTTTTTTTATTAACCGATATGTTTTAGATTTAGATACGTGTGATTATTACACTTCATTTAGATACGTGTGATTATTACACTGCATCATCCAACTGAGAAGGGTACCCAAAAGCATATCCTCGGTTTGCCAGTCTATCTTCACTTCTCTGCGACAACTCATATGGCCATTAGTTGCCGCAGGATAGAGGACCGTCCCTGCAGCAACGGCTGTCGAGGTAAGGCGACATGGTGAGATTTCTCATGTTCCTGCGCAGTCTCTAGTTCAGTGCCTACCAATTCTCTATTTACGACAAGACCTTAAATTAATAAACAGCGAGTAAATAGCTCCCGTCCATAACGCGTATCAGCTTCATCCCCAGACCCAAACCCGAATCGATCTGTCACCGCACGGCTTTGTTCACCCAAAAGAGACTGTAAATAACGACAATGGATTACACTGTTTTCCCTTTTTATTAGAAGGGAGCAGATTAGGGTGGCAAAAACGCTATCCTCTTGTTTTTGTACACGCACAATGGTTGGATTTCCATTAACATTTTCTGTCGACTGAATCGAGAATACTCGATTCGAGATACGTTTGCCGGACCTTTTTGCGCACCCATTTTCAATATTGCTCACCGTTAACTTTTTTGATCGGGCCGCGGTGATGTGATGGCAACTGATACAGCACCTGGATGATTTGATTTTTAACAAGCCGCTATCGTTGAACATTTTCATGCGTATCTATATTTTCTAGAATTTCCAACATAGGTAGTTTAAAGTTAGTGCCAATCTCACAAGAAGCATCATATTTTATTGTAAAATCAACTTCCCACAGCGGTATTAATTTCCGAACCGAACATTCAAATTTTCAAAAAAATAAGGCTATACCTTCCTGATAGGCCGGCAACGCACCACACTCCTTCTGGTGTAGCTGTTGTCTATGGGCGGTGGTGTTCTTTTCACTTACTATCAGGTGACCCACTTGCTCGTTAGCCTTCCAATATTATATAAAAAAAACCTTTTAACCTTTACTTAAATCCACGCAAAACATATACGTTCTAATGGCTTTGGAAGCACAAGTAAGTCTTGACAAAAAATGGTTGAAACTACTCCTCTTGTCGGCGTTAGAGGTATTAATTCAGCTCAGTTTGGCCTTCGGCCATTCCGGCCATAAATGAAGCCTGGCACCTCGCGCCTTTTGGCCTACGCAGCAGCGATTCGTGCATCTTACTCGTCGGGCAAGTGAAGTGCTGTGTTTTTGGACGCAGCTTACATAGCACGTTACACGTCTCCAACAAAAAAATCGATCCATCGCTACTACGATGGGATTGAGACTTAATTATAATCATACCCAGGACCCAGAGATCACGGCCCTTAATAACTTAAAAATATGCGCGCGATGCTTTTTAATAGCGTGCCCTGACGTCTTTCCGACTATATGTACATAAGCTGCTGTTAAAAGGTAAATAATCTACCAAAGTAGAATTTCTTGCAATATCAGATTGACACGTTTTTCTTTCATATACTATTTTACCTAGTCGAGCCAAATATAACTGGCTTTTAAGAGCCCTAAATATATTTAGAAGCTATTCTGAGCTACGATACAAAAAGCGGTTCTTTTCAAACGAATAAATTCGCACTAAAATATACCAGTACCCTTGGACATAAAGGTACGAAAACAATAGGTGATTTAACCCACACGACCTGCGAAGTCAAAAAAGTATTTTTCAATATGCAGCAATGTAAAGAATAGGTAATATAAAGGCTTGTACCAGATCGTCGTGAGGCAGAAATGTTTTCTTAGGACCGCATAGGAAAATTACAAAGCCGGTCCTTGTATTATCTTGTCAAAATATTTCCTTTAATATGTCGTGGGATATTCACGTTACAAATTGATAGTCCCTTGTCCTCCATTTTAAGTCGATAAATTCATAAGCAAAGAATAGAGACGTGGGACGTTTATTTTGTATTACGGCGGGTTAATGTAAAACCTAACTTTTTAGGGTTAATCTTCTTTGTTATTATTCGAGGTAGGATGGGTAACTTTGTTTTTTGTGTCCCAGGGCCAAGCCGTTATAGCCATAACCTTGTGTTTAGCTAAGTCAAGCAATTTTTGTCTTTGTGTCAAGCCAGTGTTTACGTTCACGTGCCAGAAATGGTACGCGACCATTTCAAAAGTTATTAATGTTTGCTTTTACTCTTAATTACCACCCGTTTGAGTCTCGTTGGTTGCGACGTTGCTGTGTCACCAATATAGCATACGCGTTAATGCGACGCAACGAGTTTAAATGGAGGAGAGGAGAATTAATTTAAGAATATATGCTCACTCAAATGTTCAAAAGGTGGTGGCGCTATGTGGCGGGTCGTTGCAATCCCTCCGACGCGGTTGAGACAAAAATAAGGTACAGAAAAATGGAGTGACTTTGATTGATCATTTAAATAATCTTATCAAAATCATCAATCTTATTTTTACGGAATCAAGGTTTATGTAGCTATGTTTTTATCTTTTTCCGTGCAAAATTTTTATTTTAAATGAATTATCTTTTAAATACTCCCTGGAGTCACCACAGCTCGTTTGCATAATCTCAGATGAAGTCTGAGAAAAATAAATATGAGCTTTTAATTTTTGTGTAATTCAATTGTTTCGGGTTGTTTGTGTTGGACCGCACAGTGGGAGTTTTGTGAATAAATTAAATATTTAAAAACACGCTCGCGTGTCTAACGTGGCTAATGAAATGAATTATTTTAATGAATGCCCCGGCCGTTATTTTTCCATAGGAAATAGTCGGATAAGAAACGTAGAACGGAGCGGAGGAATTATGAGTATAAGTGGTCGAAGAATGGTTTTAAATGGAGGTATGTAGTAGAAAGGTGTAGATTATTAAGTCATTGAATCTTTAAATATAATAAAACTATGAAAATACCTAGTTTTACAGGACAAATGCACTTTTTTATGTAAACTTATTTAATAAATAAAAACTAATTAAAAAAACAGTAAAAATATGTTACCGACAAATTGCAAAATATGCCTAGGAAATGAAGGTCCACAGGAGTGATGTTTTAGGCGTTCCAACCTAAAGACTGAAAATTGTTTTGTGCTCAATTAATTTGTTATACCAAGACAAGACAAAGTTAGGTTAACTTTGTTTAAGATCTTTTACCATTAGTTTCTTAATTATTTTTTTCTGACGCCTCCCTACCCGTGGCCGAGACACGTCGCTCGCTTCGCTCGCTTGGCTCTTGCGCTTTGGGGCTGCCAGTTCTAACCTAAGCCATCTATATTTAATCTAAATCTTAAGTCTTCGTAGTAGTGATAACTTGATCTCTATTATAGAGGGATGCTATTGCCTATGCCCCACAGTGAGAAAACCATACTTTGGCATGAATGGGCCGGCTCGACCGGAGTGATACCACAGCTTCACAGAAGACAAGACAAGCAGTGTCACAGCGTCTGCGCTGTGTTTCGCCGAGTGAGTGAGGGTACCGGGGAAAAGGCGGTTAGATGACCGATGTTGCTGGTGTCTATGGGCGGCGGCAGTCACTTACCATAAATATGGTGATCCGTCTGTTCATTTGCCACCTCTCACATAAAAAAAGTTATCAGAAGATCGAACAAGAATACTGTTTGTCGTCACTCGCCGAATCAAGGCAAAGCCGGCGTACTGGACGTAGCCTTACACGTCATGTTTGTACGCGCCTGATACCAACAAGCCAGGATTATTATAGTATCTGACGTAAAATACCGAAACCCCAGCTCATATGCCCTAGCAATAAGGCTTACATTTGAATGGGACTGTAAATGTATAAGTGTACGGACTGTGCATCCGTTTTTGGGTCGTTTGTCTCTAATCCCGCACTCTCTCTTTAGATGTTTCAAAACAATAAAATTCAAGACAAAAAAGTCTACATCTGAAATCAATTCATGTTATTTTGTAAATATATTATATGTTTGCTTGTGAAATAATCCCAGCGATTAAAAAAAATTAGGTAGTTTTTACGGTTTCGGTTTCTAAATGTACTTGCCTATATGCCCCACTACAGGGCAAAGGCCTCCAACAAAGAAATCAAGTCATCGCTATTATGATAGGATTAGGCTCAATCACCACGCTTGTCTAATGCGGATTGGTGATCACAAACTACGTTTGAAAACTTCGATTAAATTCTTTTTTTTTGCTCGATCTCGGCTTGGTACTAAAGCCACAAGACCATTGGGCCATTACTTTTCAATAATCATGAAAACAATTGAATATTATTATAATTTTCGAAGGGTCTAGATTAGCTACCCAGTAACAGTCACTCTGGTATACGTGCCCAATATCGTCGGCGTAGCTAAAGCACATCGATCGACTTCGCTGGCTCGGCCACCTCGAGAGGATGGGAGAAGATCGTACGGCAGCGTACCTTGACGGCCAAATGGTCGTAGGTCAGTTGACCGTCCAAGGTAAGGTATATCGAAAGCACAGTCTTATCCAAAGCTACCATCACTCAACTGTTTAATATTGGAGTAATATCTGTGTATATATTCGAGTGTTCTGTAAATTCTCCATTATTATTTGACAGCCTCGATGGCGCAGTGGCTAAGGTGTTCGCCTGAAGCGCATAAGGGCCCGAGTTCGATTTCTGGTCAAGTCCATTTAGGAAATTACATTTTCTAAGTTGTCTTGTGTCTGGGTGTTCTGAGTTGACGCACTCGGTTAATTATCGTCATCTGGTACTCATAATACAGGGGGTGCCCAAGTTTGAAATCAGGTTGATTGGTGTGATTGTCTGACGCATTTATTTATTTATTATCTGTAAAGTGCTAAACTACGGAGTCAAGTATTTTTTATCTAAACTTCCTAACCATAAGACTCGTTTAAGTTTAGTTCCAAGAGTCTGTCGACACTCACCGAGTCAAACCTAAGCTGGGCCAACACGGCCTTACACATCGTGTTTTGCGTCCGCCCTGTTCGCAACAAGGCAGGATTAGTACATCCGTTTTTGGGTCGTTTGTCTCGAGTAATCCGCGCTCCCTCGCTCCGCACTAATCTGCACAGGATTCAAAAGTAGTGAGCGAGAGACAAAAAGATGTTTACGGTTTTTATATAAGTTGAAAGGATTTGATATTTTACAAGTGCGAATATTTTATTTACCTCTAAATGGTATGTGACAGTTGAGCAGACAGATATACTCGTACTAAGGGCTAGTTTCTGAATTGAGAATTTAAAGTTAAAAACACTACAAATTTTAACAGTTGAGTCATACTTTAAATGTCGAAGTTTTTTGTAAGAGAAACCGGCCGTATTTAGGTACTACGCTGACTCGGGAATCCGAAGTGAATCTTCGCTATTTACTATATTTGCAATTTACTCCATCGTAATTGGGTATTTGACAATTTTTTTTTATGTGTTTAATCAAAAGACGCCTCAATTTAAGAAACATCGTTGAAAGAATCACTTGATTCTCATTTGAATTACCTGAGATATCACAACTTTAAGAGCACGTATTTTGGGCAAACCCAAAAACGCTCTATACAAATGGCTATTGAATCGTGACGTCACGATTCAACCTTCTGTATGCGCGTCTAGTAAATTTTATATGGTAGCTATATCAAATGTTTCGTTTAAGTATATGGTTTTATAATAAAAGTTGATGAAAAATGTACGGGTAGTTCAATGATATAATTATTTTTTTTTAATTTTATACTTTAAAAATGGACTTGCCCATGAAACTTTCAATGCTCACAAAACCAGCTAGATGTTATATTTTTAACTGAAAATGTTGGCCATTGGTTCTTATTTACCAATATTTTGATAGAGTATCAATATTTTTTACTAAATCGAGATTAGTCAAATACCCAATTAAAAGCATCCTTAAAAGATATTGCTTCAGAAACTAGAGTTAAGTAACAGGAAGAGCAATAAGGAAGATTCCTTCAAGGTTCATGTTATCTAACATCTTATTTAAAATTAACTTGTTTGAAAAAAAGTACTAAGCTTTTTAACTATAAACTATATTATAATTATGGTATCCACTGGGATTATATGGTAAAATAAAATATATTAAATGGTATCCACTAATATAGGTAAGTATTTCATAGACCTTTTACCGTTTGTATCAATTACATGTACTCTAATCTTCTATGCTATTTATAAAGAAGTAAAACCCGAAAACACGAAACACCTGCGCGATCTTATTGACACCCAATGCCATCAATAGAAAATATTGAAGCTTTTAGCAAAATTTTGAACTGAAACGAAGTGAGGGCGGGCGATTAGTATTAAAATAAATGAAGATCTTTATATTTTCACCATTCATTAAACCGTGAAGTGAATATAGTTCATAGACATAACGGTGAAGGCCGAAATCTTCCTGGAATTACATTTTCTCCACAATCAGGTGGTCTCTACGTTCGATAGTAAAGAGTAGGCCTATTATAAGACGTAAGGTACCGGAGGCCTAATAGGGGAAAGGGGGTTAAAGGTTGGCGGCGCACTTGTGACTCTACTGCTGTTGCATGTGCCTGTGGGCGGCCACAATCCCTTACTATCAGGTGATACGTCTGCTCGTCTGCCAACTATCGCATAAAAAGACCGCAGAAACTGAAAAGGTTTTATCTTTGAGTTCTTTATTTTGCTTAATTTAAAAATTATGACTTAGGTGTAACTAACATTTTGTTCCATATTATTCTTCGTGTTCTTTTTATTAACCGCCAATCACTATCGTGTGATTAATGCCCGCCCCACCCCGCAGGTGAGTTCCACTTCTCCGGCTAATTAATGGTTGTTTGCCATAGACGCCGCGGGACCATATTTCTAGCAGCAATTCCGTTGAATGTGATGTTTTGTGTTTTTTTTTTATATGTCGTACTTAAGGCCGTGTTAAAGATAATAAGGATGAAACATCAGCAAGATATCACGAGCTGAAAATATGTAGTATTTTCTACAATAAAATTATTTTCATGTTACACTTTTCAACTTGTTTTATTTTTGTTTACTTAATTCACTTGTTTGTCAAAACCTGCGCGTATTCATTTAAGCATTTGAATCCGTTGAAATCCAATTACAAATGTGAATAAGCTTTTCATTCCACATGTTTGAGTTATTACAGTTTAATGAAAAATTGACGTCACAGATCAGCGTGATAGAATACAGTCCGATTACCGGGAAGTCATACAATACCTAGCGGGTCAGATTATTGGCTTCCCCGTATATTTATAGCGATTATCTACTGGATATCCGATTTGTAGCGCCTTTATACTGCAAGTTGCCAACTTATACTATATTCTAGCTTATTTATATGGGTAAATCGGACCAGATTGAGACCGGCCGGATGGCGCATTAGGTAGTGAATCTGCCTCATATGCCAAAGATTGTGGGTTCAATACACACATTAGACAAACATTCGTATGATAAACACTTGTGTCTGTTCAGTGTCTGAGTGTATTTAAGTATAATTATTTATGATTCTCTGTTGTCTGATATTTGTAACACAAGTGCTTAGGCTACTTAGTACGGAGTCAAGTCAATGTATGAGATGTTGTTTATTTATCATTATTGTAATATGATATCGGGTGACTCCCAGAACGGCGCCCCATTGGTTATCCCAGATAAGTTCATTTAGCTGCTGAATCCTCCCCGATTCTCTCCAAGTGTTCGAGCCAGCGTAGTCGAGATGGTTCATTCTCCCCCATTATATTTGAAGAACCTGTGCTTCCAACTATCTTCTCCTAAAACATCCATCGAGGCTCCTATCTATAGCTATTTGCCTTTCATACAGAAACACCGGCCAAATCTGCCTCGGATATATTTCATCAATTTCATTTTAATGAAAGCACCCATTCATTATTCGAGGCTGCTTTCGAGTAGCATTAATTATCATCAAACTTCGATAGAAGACAGCGGCCGAAAGAACTTTGCTCTTGAATAAATTAAAACAAGTTTTACTTTACGTACATTAAATCTTGTGAAGAAGTAGTAGTTGCTTGTTTGTAGTACTACTAACGTACTGGCTTACAGGTGAGCTATTTGATTGCGAGATTCCACATGATAAAAACTCAAAAACTGTTGCCATAATACTTATCTAGATAACAAATGTATTGTTTTTGTAGTGGAGAATTATTAAGTAATTAACTGGTTAATTTGAGTAAAAATGCATTTCTTCCTTAAGTCAGCAATGCATTTGTGATGGTGTTGCAGATGTCTATGGGGGACGGGTGATTTACTGCGACTTGCCGATCTTACCATCAAGTGAGCCGTCTGCACGTTTGTCCGCTAAAGTAAATATATATATATATGAATAAGGAATGTTTGTAGTGTGTTATGTAACGTATTATGCAGTGTATTTTTTTTTCAAAGTGTCAAATACAAAATTTCCATTCATTCGTCCATTCGAATAAAAATACGACAATGACAATAGCTAGAGTGAAGAGATTGAAAAAACTAGCTAACAAAGGCTTGAGCCAGTGTCAGAGGTATACATATTATAAATGATGAAAATCTTCTGAATTGATTGGAACGAAATCGAATAGGAAGCACTGCATCAAAAAGCCTGTTAAATGCATTGCGCATACGATAACCTAAATCTCCCCCGCAATATCCGAATTCAGCCCTACAAAAGTCACGTGCTAACTTCCAACATTATTTCCGCCGACTGTGGAGAAAAATGCCGCATAAAACCAAAGTCTGAGACGGCGCACTTGTAAACATCTGGTACGTCCAAAAGTGAGGACAGGAACAGTGGCAATTACAGAGCTGAGACATCTGCGTTGAGCTGGCTTATATGCAATAAAGTAAGAGGACAAGGATTTAGGACTTGCAGTGGAGCTGCGAGGATATACGACCCGTGACGCCAGGCTGAGCTTAAGGATGCTTAGAGGGAAATCTTAGGCGAATTGTGGAGTGAAACCGGTTTTATTTGGGGATATATTTTACTTGTTTTAGTATACAGCAGGAGATATTCGAGTTTAGTTTTTGTCAGCTTGCTTTGAGTGTAAATTTTGTTCGGACTTTCTCATCTTTGTATTCTCCATAATGATGGTAGCATGTTTTCGGGTGTTCAGAGGGAAAACAGATACATATAAACTGTATATTGCGCAAAACATTACATAACTTTATCTATGGACATTTAAATACAATCTCGGCCTGGAATCTTCAATTTTGAAGATATTTCTATTAGGTATGTTTATAGGCGGTGGCAGTCGCGTTCCATAAGGCATGACTGCAAGTTATTGCATTCTATCAGATAGATACTATTCAGATAATAATGTGCAGTTATTTTTGTTAGAAACGCAAATACAATTAAAACACAATATTTCATAGGTACTAAGTGTGTAGACTGCACCCAGACAACATAATACAAGCCAACAGACAGGATCGAGGCAGACCCAGAAATAGATGGCGTGATGATTTAGACCACCACAAACAGTCAATCAGAGATCAATGGAGGAGTCTGTCCAGCAGAGGGATAGTTTAGGTTTTTTAAAAAATCAATACTAAATGGGCTTAACGCATATTAGGAGAAATAATCATTGTAAATCTTTGGCTAAAATAATGAGCTTAGGGTCAATGTTCGTCCACAAATTTACTTTTGTCTGTAAAAATAATAGGTTTTCAATTCTAAAACCGCCTTCAACTTTCAAGATGGAAAACCATTTGGCCGTCATAAATCATGAAAAAATCTTCATTTCCCTGTTCTTTTATTCACGCATAATTTCAGCTGAAAAATATCAACGCACAAAATCTCAGGAGGTGAGAAGCTAAAAATAATAATGTAAATAAATGACGATTTTAGAAGCGCCGATTTTATGCAGGCCCATTTCATTTTGAATAAAGATCATTACTTAAAGATTTAAGAGGGATCATTAATCAGGAGGCTATATAAAATCGTAGCCAATCTGAAGTTACAAGTCACAGCTCATCCATTAGTTCGTTGCTCCATCAGCCTGCTTTAATTAATAAATAAAGGCGGGAAAAAAAGATTACGCCGAAGCCCAACGTCCTCGCCGCTTAATTAAAGTGCAGCGATTAAAATTCCTTTCGTTGGTTTATTAAAAACTCAAATTACTGTTGTAAATGGCTAGAGTGTTGCTGACACGACTTGCTTTTGGCCGAGTATCTCTTGTGCAACCATTAAGATCGAGGTGGTTTATGGGCCACTTTAGTAGTTCAGGGTTAGAATAAAGGTTGGATGTACGGGGCTGCGGGAAACCGTCTTGGTCGGTGGTCTGGTAAATTTTTAATGCGTGCTTCTACTCGTGTGTCTACTTGGAATAAAAATAGGTTTATTATAAAATAAAAGTCAATTTTGACCCTCGACGCAAAAATTTTAACCATTTATTTACCATACACTCACTACTTACTAATAAATACAAAATTTCATCTTCCTTAATCTAAGTACATTGTGGTTAGGCGTATGTACAGTCAGCCACACATAAGGGCACCACAACGTGTCAAATTTCCTCAACTGATATTCAACCTAATATGTATGACAAAAAGATGACAATCGATTGAAGAAATTTGACAGTTTTGTATACCTTGATGTGTAATACTAAACTTGATCTGATACTTTTTAGTTATAATTACTTAGTTTTGATTCGGCGGGGTCTCCTGTCTGTAGCATCGTAGCTTCCGAACGGTAAACCGATTTGTTTTCTTTTTTGGCATCTTAAAGTTAAAATACTTGAAGTGTCCATGAGCGGCGACAATTGCTTACCATCAGGTGATCCGCCTGCTCGTCTGCTACCTATCTCATAAAAAAAAAAATGAAATGAAATGAAATAAAATAAATAATAAGTAAATGCGCTAGACAATCACACCTATCAACCTGGTGTCAAATTAGGGCAACCCCTGTACCTGACCCTGACCCTGACTACCAGATCACGGTTACCAAACTTCAAAGCTAAGACACAAAGCTGTGTAATCATTTTGTGATAAAACTGCATCACGTACCTATAACTGAAATATTCAGTGACAACTACTGTAGCGCTACCATGAGTTGACACCCAAAACTGACATAACGTAAACTATTGCTCTGTCTCATTCAAATGCATCACATTGAAAGAGACAAAGCGATAGTTTTCGATAGCGAGGATAGTATTTCAAACTCATGGTAGTGCTACTGAACAGAAAAAACCAAAAAACGTTTCTAAACTCAAATAACAGCCGATACTGCAGTTTCTAGCGAACTAATTTTAAAATTCAATTACTAGACAAAACCGCTGCTGTTTGGAAAACAATTTTTGAGAAAAAACTCGTAAACTTTATTACGTTATAAGCTAATGATTGCGAACGAGAACGGAAAGGAAAATAGTTAGACTCGGTGAACTTATGAGCAAAGAAAAAACTGTAGAAAGATACCTAGCTGCTCGCTGTCTTACGTACTAGCTCCTACTTAGCTTCTTAGGTCAGCGGATAAGAATACAAGTTCCATACTTACAGGAGATCATGAGTTCAAATCCGAGCATGCACTTCTACATTTTTTTAATCTATGTGCTTATACTGGAGATCGTAAGTTGAAATCTAAGCATGCACTTATGCATTTTTTTAAATCCATGTGCGTATTTCTACCATTTTCTTTGCGGTGAGGGAAAACATCGTGAGATAACCTGCACGTTTCGAATAGTTTTTGAATAAGTGACAATCATTCTGTACATTTGCGAAGGTCAGACGGTAGTCGCTTTATTGTAATTAAAATATTCCCACAATCTGACATCATATCTGAGCATTCCGGGCTCCGTTCAACGATAGTAGATACACCTGAGAATATAATCGTGGGAGAGCCATGTTTCGGCATGAGCGGGCCGGCTTGACTGGAGTGATACCACTGCCTAATAGAAAACCGGCGTGATGCAACAGTTGTGCTGTGTGTGTTTCGCCGAGTGAGTGAAGTACCGGAGGCCCACCCCGGAGGGAAGGGGATAAAATGTTGGCAGCGCGCTTGTAACTCAACTGGTGTTGGAGGTGTCCATGGGCGGCAGCAATGACTTACCATCAGGTGATACGCCTGCTCGTCTGCCACCTATCATATAAAAATATTACTCGCCAAGTCTCACTTTTTATTCTTTGGATGACTTTTCAGTTCTGTAGACTGTCAGCTCTGAATGACTGGAATCCTCTTTTTTCATTGCCAAACCATAAAAATATTGTTTTGTGGTCAAAGTGACAACTTAGGACGCAAGAAGTCATCACACGGTACGATGAAAGAGACCTACAGTAGGTTAAGAAATAAGCGAAGGATAAAAAACGCCTTTTTAATTTTACCTGTTAAGTTTATTAAATTTTTATAGAGTAGTCTGAGCTACTAAACTACTAAAAGGTTTTACATTTCAATTTGAGTAAATAATTGATCATTCCCTGTTTTTGTCACATCAAGGTTGGTTTTTATTCTTTATTTTTATGGCTTTGGGATGGTGTGGAATTGTAGTCCTATAATTAAAATAAATTCTGATTCTGATTATCAATACAAAATAAAGATCTATCTAAACGAGTATCTTCTATACTACATATTTGTAAGGAGATAAGTTCTATAGACAACGGCAAGGTAAACCTTAAATAGTTCAGTTTCGAACTAATGTCGCGAAGCTAAGTGAGGGCGGAATTGAGAATCTCCGTTTTTTTCGTAGGCTAAAAATAGTTTTCATTTTTAGCCTACGAAAAAAACGGATCACCACGTTGTAGAATAAATAAATCTTTAGCCCTGACTTAAATTCCATTCAAACCGATTTAGATCTGGGCCCTAAATCTCCGAATCCGAAAGCTAAAATGAAATAAACAGCAATCCTTAATCTTTTATTCACTAAGTATTTCTTAGATTTATCGCTTATTTTGCGTCTCAAACTTGTCCCGAGTGTAAGTTCACAAGAAAACGGTCCAAGAACAACAGATCTTAATTATACTTTTTGATCATTCTGTTTTTCTTTGTTTGAGAAAAACCCGCCCCTAAATATTTATTAAGATTTTTTTTTCTTTGACAACCATTGCGTACAATTTTAATATTTGTAAATTCAAAGGGAAAACTGAAACGTGTCGGACACAATGTTCACCGAATCATATATTTTGTTTGTGTTTATTCAAAATTTCATGGCTGAATTATTTTTTTAATCTCTTCTTAGAAAGGATATTATGAAGAAAATATACAAAAAGATAATCATGTACCTGGAAGGGAAAACATGTACAAATAATTTTATCTAAGTAGATGGATCAGTAGAATCTGATCTGACATCTTTTTATTTACTCGTATTCTAATAGGGATATGGATATTGGCATATAACATTGTTCATTCAATTGAAAAAATATCCATATTATAGAAAAAATTGTGCAAAGTAACTTAGTTCGAAAGTTTTGAGTAGATGCATATCTCTTTCTTCTTTTAAAAAGAACACTGCTGCAATTCGCTGGAGCTTTCATCATCCTCACCATCACCAGCCGATTGTAAAGTATGTATGAATATTATGGGTGTAAATATGTAATTGTATATGGTAACTGAACGATTCTAAAATCTAAGAACCACAAACACATAATTTCTTACTTGCTGAATGTATAATGAAGCCAAACATACCAAGTTAAAGTCAAACAAATTGTCCCAACTCTTATAATTAGAAAATACCCCCTACATTTACGTACAACCGTAAAGAACAATAATTTATTTTATTCACAAGTTACGCCGGTTTGCTTTCAGACGATACGAAATAAGTTAAAGTTCGCCTTTCAGAAACATAATACATAGATAATTTCTAAGTCGAATAAACTTCGTTACTTTTAACTTCGGAGCGACTCGCTGTTCTCAAATTCACAAAGGTACTGTATCAAAAAAGGGAGTCGTCCAATCTGTAATGGACTTTGCTCTTTTCACTTCAAAGTTTAGTTTCGGATGGAGGAAGTTCTTGGCTGTAAGGAGCGGAGCAGGAGTGCGACGACAGGACCGTGTAAAGTTAAAAAAGCAACGCAAGCCGGCTCCGCTCACAGACGAACGAGCAAACTGCTCAATTTCCACATTTGAGTCTAACGAAAGGCCGCGTCACGACGGCTTTGTGAACTCCATCCTTTACGCTGTAATTAGAAACGTGTCGGATGTTCGTTTATCAAAGTATACGGGACGTTCCAATCATGAATTTTGTGTACCTATCTTATCTGACAGTAAGATAGCTCGATCATAATTAAGTTCTAAGTAAATTTAAATCCTACGCAAGTATTTGCATAAAATATTTTAAAGCACGTAAATGATCGGTCCTGTTTTGAAGTTATTCTTTGGTAATTAAAAACTATTATGCTCTAATAGTATTACAAACGTAATTTATTGCTTAGATACGGGAATTCTTGGATGCGGGTGGCCTAGGACCTGATCTGCGTGAAGAACATTAGGGGAGGTCTATGTCCAGCAATGATGATACTGCTTACCTTCATTGTAATTTATCACAGGCCCTAAATCATGAATCGCGGTGTAATCGCACCCTCGGCTCTGAAAGGACAGCTTTAAATGTAATTCCAGATTTAACTTGGTCGCCAAACAAGGAGCATTTTCGATAACGTATCGTATCGTATATTGGTAGTTGCGATATAACCATTTCTGACGTTAATGTAGTCAGTTTTAGTACGCATAGCGCTTCTTCAAATTTCATACAAATTGTGTACGATGCGCATACACTACGATTTTTGTGAAGATTTGTGAACAATAAATGGTAGGATCGCATCTTTAACGAGTCTGTACTCGAGACCGCACAGCTTCCTTATGTAACCACTACATTCAGAGGCGCTTGCGGTAGCTATAAATACCAAAAAATATAGAATTTCTGCATCCATAGACTTGAACGAAGAATGAGTCGCTCGCAGAGAACTTTAATTCCTAGAATTCCACGAATTAGTGTCCGGATGCAGTCGAAATGAATTCTGTTAGAAAATAAGTTTTTAACCGGAAACTTTTTGGAAACTATGTTAATCTGCGGACAAATGGCTTGATTGCGCCGGGAAGTTCACTAACTATGTCTCGGGAAGGGTGCTTTGTTATAAATACAGTTTGCAACTAGATATAGTACCTAGTTGAATGGAATACATTATCTTAGGGTTTATTAATACGACCTAAAAAAAGATAATCTGACTACAGACCTGTCCCCTGAAAGATCTCTCACACATTAACCCCCATATAACAAAACAGGGACTAAATTTAGTTAGGGTTCAAAAATTAAGACTAACTTTATACCAAATTGTGCAAAAGGGGGGTAATTTATTTCTGAAGACTTGTACTTCCTAATAAATTTATTATTTTACAATAAGTAATACGATTTAATCTAATTTAATAATGCACCAAATTTTAAACGGAAACCTCAGGTTTTTAACTGCAATTTCTATGTTAATATGTATTTCCCCAGGTGAGTAGGAGTCAGGGGACTACGGTGCGGCGACCTCCTCGTGTGGCCTCCCTGGTAGTATTTTCTTTCTGTTTGGAACTGCTACCGGAGGGGTCCTGGTGTCCCTGGGCAACGGCGGGTAGCAATTGGCTTATCGCCATATTGCTACCCGACGGCTGACAGCTGCACTTTGAGGCCCAGCTCTGTCTGGGCCGGGGCCCTGTCCGGCGCCCTGTGAGGATCTCCTCCACTTTGGGCGCACCTTGACGTGGGCCCCACCGAGTGGGGCGCCTTCGGGCGCCACCCCCCTCATCTTTTGTGGGGGTCTTTAGTTGCTGGTCTGCGCTGCGTCCCACAGCCAGTGGGATGCGGCAAAGGCCGGCTAACCCCACCTCTCCGCCCAGCGACCGACTGCGCTTTTATACCTATCAATATTTTGCGAATACATTACATTAATATTTACCCCCTAGCTTATCTAGCTAAACAACTGAAGATTTGGGATTTTGATAAAGCCTGCCTTACACTAATCAACTGAACGCGACTAATCGAATCAGACAAAGTCTCAATAAATAAAACGACTGAGGAGTATGAGTTAACGAGTCAAAATAGCAGTTTTATGTAATAATATACTCGGGTAAAGATCTCAGAGGAATTTAAAATTAAAACGCATAGCCGGAATGCCTGTGGCATCCGTGTTATTTCATTGCACTTTATTTGCGCGCAAACGTTATTAAATTTCTGATTTTCATTATGCGAATAGCTGAACATTCAAGACACTTGTATTGAATTGGTTGGATAGAACAGAAAAGAGAAAAATATTTTTTGTGTGATGGCTGCTAAACGAGTATATTCAGTTCGTTTGGTTCCCCTGATAAAGGAATGCAAAGTTCAAACGGCAGGCATCATCATTATTATCAGCCTATCTCAATGCACTGCTGCAAATTGGCGTCCCGAATGTTTGTCATTTCACCCTGTCTTCAGATAGACGCATCCAGTCTATACCAACGGCTTTTCGCAGACCGTCACTCTACCTAGCCGGAGGCCGTCCTACGCTGCGCTTTGCGAGTCTCCACACCAGAGCTTTTTTTATCCCAAAGGTCGTCAGTTCGTTAAGGTAGCAAATGAACTGACGGATCACCTAATCGGAAGCGATTGCCGCCGCCTATAGACACTCGCAGCATCATCGTAGTCCCAAGTGCGCTGTCAACATTTAAACCTTTTTGCCCCGATTCCCACTCAAATTCGCTTAACATTCCCATTGCAATGGCAATAAGTGTGGGTGCAGGATACAGCCTTGTAAAACGCTTGGTTTGACCAGGTTGGGCCACAAAATAAATAGAAAAAACGAACCTATGTGTTAGCAGTATGTTGTATCGTGTCTCCCCCGCACACTCTTCCTATAGTCTGTCCCTCTTATTTGTGCTGAACCATACTGAGTTCACCTGTAACCGAGCATGTATGTGTGCGTAGCTTAATTAGCTCACAATATAGGGAGCTAGTGTTGTATGCAATCATTTTGTGGCTCAGCCAAGATATGTGAGGTAAGATGTTCTAATGAAATTACACACCCGACGCTGGCGCTCCAAGGCATACTAAATAAACTTCAATTATGTTAAATTGAAGACTAAGCTGACGGTAATACAGAGGTTATAGTATGAAAATGATTTTATCAAACGATAGATAAAAGTTAAAATATTAATGGCTGCCGTTCCATCGTCATCATCTTGATGGTTGGCGATCTAGCATTATGCGTTTTTGGGGAATTTTCTTCCGCGAACCTGTCTTGTGAAATAGTTTAGCTGCTTAGTTTAGCTAGCTTAGGAACCTTCAAGAAACGAGCGTATTCCTTCTTAAAAGGCCGGTAACGCATCAGCAACCTCTCTGATCTCGCAGATGTTCATGTGCAGCGGTGATTACTTACCAGCAGGTGACCCGCTTGATCGTTTGCCGCCTCTAGTATAAAATATTTAACTATTAAAATAACCAAAAGATAGAATTATAGTTTATGTTTATTCCGAAAGATCGAGGGGATACGGTAGTCTTGTAATTTCCAGACATGGTGACACAAATTTTTCCGGTCCGGGAATCGGACCCGGGACCCCAGTGCATCCGCGGTTTTAAGTGCGACCCACTACCAACTGTGTGACTTAGGCAATTTTCTTTAAAAGTTTCATGTATCATAATAATCAAAAGCGAAGTAAATTTAGAGTAATTCCCCTCCAGATATCATTATTGTGTGAAGTTTTAAATAATACCTGTAGTTTGTGAATTAGGTTCAAAATGAGAGGACCTTCATTACAAAGTTACTTGCAAACTTTGTTCTTTAGGTTAGGACAAATTATTAGGTGGAGAATAACCCGCTATTCCCCAGTTACCACTCCGTCTTCGGATTATGAAGCCCTGAAGGATTCAGGAGCAATTAATGGTCAAAGATAGCCAAAATATTCGGCATTTCAAATAAGATTAATATATTTTTTATTTATGACATTTTCATTCAAATATAATCTTTAATTTCATTTTATTAACCGACTTCAAAAAGGAGGAAGGGTCTCAATTCGACCCATTTGTTTATTAGTATGTTCCTCGTGTTAGAATGGATTTTTATGATTATTTTTTTGTTTGGTAGGCCATCATTCAAAGGCAAATTTTACCAAAATTGACTCAGTGGTTTCTAAAAAAAAAAACCAAAAAAAACTAAAAAAAATTGTTCTATGGTATATATTGTGGCTGTGGTCTTGAAGTCGGTTTTTTTTTTCAAAAAATAATTATAGAAATACAATTCAAGGTTTTCTGGAAGATATTGCGATGAGCATAAGTCCGCTGAGACTATATGTATAAACCATACCATACTCATTCAGTTCTGTAATCTTTTGTGCAAGACTAAATAGTAATAAAAAGTATCTATCTATCTAAATATTAGTATCCCCCCTCATTTTGTTTCGGTATATTAATATCAAATAGAACCAATGTATTTTTTTATGTGACAGGTGGCAGACGAGCGATGGGTAGCACTATCGTTGGCACCATCAGGTGATTTTTTTGCTAGTCTGCCATCTATGACAAAAAAAATGTGAGGAATCGGATGCGCTCGCGCCAGCGTAGGGTACCGCGGTGCAACAAACAGGTTGCGTTAGCGTAATGAGAAGATCAACCCATCAGGTTCTGTCTTGCAAGAAGATGCGGGATTATTTTTTCTTGAGGAAACCATCACAGCCTTCACGTTTTTACCCTCACAAAAACACCTGGGGTGTCCATCTCAGCCAAATAGCGGTCGGGTACCCCACATAGCTCTTTGAGTGACTTTGAACCGCTGGATTAATCCAGCCGTGAGTGTCCACGTCTCGGCACCGTAAGTCATGACCGGAAGGACGCACTGGTCGAAGACTTTCGACTTAAGACTTTGAGGGATGGGTGACGAGAAGACTTGACGAAGCCTACCAAATGCTGCCCAGCCTAGCTGAATTCTTCTATTGGCTTCTCTCTCGAAGTTGTTTTTGCCTAATTGGAGCGTTTGTCCTAGATAGATCATTAACAGCGACCGGTCCCGGATCAACGAGCTCGTTGAACATGGCCTTGGTTTTATCCAAGTTCATCCGAAGACCGATGTGTTTAGAAGATTCAGCCAGGCTGCTCACCATCTCCTGTAGATCCTGTAAGGTTTCCGCCAAGATGACTGTCGTCGTGACTGTGTCGTGTGATGATGTCGTCTGCGAATCGTAGGTGTAATCCGACGATCCGAGAAATGATGTAATCCGACAGAGAACCAGAGTCACCGACATAGCCCACCGAATTAGCAAACTGAAGTGGCAATGGGCTGGTCACATTAGCCGCAGAACTGACAACCGTTGGAGCCATAAAGTCCTTGAGTGGAGACCGCAACTCGGCAAACGTTGGACGCCCTGCTACAAGATGGGATGACGACATTCGAAGGCTGGCTGGAGTGGGCTGGATGAGAGTGGCCGAAAATCGGGAGCGGTGGCGTGCATTAGGGGAGACCTATGTCCAGCAGTGGACGACCGTGGGTTGCTGATGATGATACCCCACAGCCGGGACTAGACTGTACCGCGAGTTGCGCTCGCCGCTTCACGCCAACTACATGGCGTAATGCAGCCCTGATTATACGACCTACCAGCATACCCAGTAGAATTTCCCTCGTAGAGTCATGAAACTAAGCAGTCTTGCTTAGTTTCTTTAGCTCTCCAGTAGAAGGTATGCTTATGTACCTACTCCGAAGGCCGGTTAAGTAGTTAACTAGTACTACATACCGGGAATACCTTGGCAGTTTCCATAACGCCCCTAGCCACAGGGCACGAAGATGCGGGACTTCACCCAACGATTCAGTTACTTCTTTCACAACTTCTTGGTGCGTGAACTGGAAGTTTAATAGCCTCACAATTTGTTGACAGGTCTTTTTAGAATTTTCCCCCCAATTTCCCGACATTGGCTTGTAATTGATCAGATAGTAGTCAATTAGATAATTACCATCCCATTTGTTTAAAGCTTACCTCTCGGAGGGGCGTTCAAATACTCGATTTTAAGCGCTAATAAATCTTTCACGGTGTTTTATTGTATCGGGAGGGTGTGAGGTTATCAAAGATCCGCCGGGTGAAATACGACCCCCTCTGTCTATTAGCTTGTTAATGTGAAATGAGATTAGAAGGGTAGTTGATTTTGAAGAATTTACTTGAGGAATAGTTTGCTAGATTTTAGTAACAACAATATGTAATTAAAATTGCCTATTTATGGGGTCGATTAAATCTACTCCAGCTTTATAATCATGCTCTCTTTACAGTTAGTAGAGGCTCGTGGATAAATATGAAATTAGTCCAAAATTAGAATCACTAATTTTATCAAAATAAGATGTTATACTGTTGAATACTGTCATTGGACCATATATCTATATCTTCTTCTATACTATTTATAAAGAGATAACTTCTATAGACAACGACAAGGCTTATAGGTAAACCGAAAACACGAAACGCTTGCGCGATGTAATTTAGCACAGCGCCATCTATTTATTGGTTCATTTCTGAATTACGGTCCCGAAGCGAAGTGAGGGCGGGCCACTAGTAACAATATATAACCGCACTTATGAGTACATTTTTTTTTTTCAACTCCGACCATAATTATTGGAGACTGGTGGAGAAATACAGCTAAATTTAACGCAGAACAATGCAGAACGAACTCACTCCTTCTATGCTTTTATTGAATTTACGATTAAGTATGTTGGAAAAAAACCTTAAAGAAAACAAAAGTTAGGTAATTATTTTTATTATATTATTAGAACCTAATTACCGGTGATCAATAGAGCCTACCATTTTACGTAATCTCCGGTTTTTCCCACACACTTTGCACTGTGGTAAAGCCTAAACACAAATCGCTTTCTCATTGTAAAATAAACAAAAACCCCAGCTTTGTTCTCCCCCAACTTTACGCCAAGTTAGAAATTTCGCAAGTCATTTATAACACATCCCGACTTGTCCCGTTTGATGTTTGAACAGACAAAACAAGATATCGAATATGCGGATATTTCTTTTGTCCCTCGAAGACATTAATAGAACCGTAATTTGCCGCGGAAAAGCCTCAAAGTCGTAAGCACTTCTTCCTAATTAAGTAAATACAGTTCTGAGTAAAAGTGGTTAGATTTAATGTTCCTTAAAGGTAAAGAAAGAGTGGGGGCCACGCGCAGGAGGCCGCAGCCGTGGCAGGCCTCCCACCAGGTGGACCGACGATCTGGTGAAGGTCGCGGGAGTCCATTGGATGCGGGTGGCACAGGACCGATCTGTGTGGAGAAATTTGGGGGATGCCTATGTCCAGCAGTGGACGTCTATTGGCTGAAATTATGTGATGATGATGATAGGGAAAGACCTGAATAAGGCTAACACTGCACAGTTGTAAATGGTGAGCACAAGAGGAGGTCTATACCCTGCATTGGGGTCAAGCTGTGATGATTATGATGATGACATGGAATTAATAGATCGGAATCGCTTATTTTTTGATAGTATTTATGACCAAAGTAATCTTTGTAAGCTTATTATTGAAATTGAGAGTAGTTATTTTAATTTTGATCTTTTTGTTGCATGCATTACAAACATACCCGCATGTTTTATTTTATGTGTTAGGTGGCAGACAAGCAGACGGTTCACTTGATGGTAAGCGATTGAAAACTAAAAAGGTTTTTATTTTGTAATAACAAACTTATTACATTCTGATTGGAGCCCCTTTTAAGTCATTGTGCTTGTGTCAGGCGGTGCCGCCCTTCGGTCCCTTAAACTTATTTCCTACACTGTATGAGAACGTACTGGTGTTTGTGTGCATGTCTGTGTGTTGTGTGTGTTTGCCGCCTCTAGACCCCTGCAACACCAGTAGAGTCACAACAAGCTGCACAATGAACGACGTTTCAATATGTAAATAATTATCCTGGCTTCGTCTCAAGATTTAAAGTAAACCATGTAGTTAGCCCTACGCGTTTGTATTCACTCGCACATAGTCATTTAGCGTAAGAGAGAAAGAGAAAGCGAACGCTTACTACTCTTGCCCCCACGCCGCGCAGCCTACCTCGCCTTCGTCACTAGCCCCCATCGCTAGCGCAATCATTCTGTGTCGTGCGCGCGCGACATTCGCACGTAGTAAAAAAAAAAAAAAAAAACATTGCGCATACCATAATTATGTCGAAAAGACATAGTGAATCGGAAGAGGAGAAATTAAGGAGGAAAATACGACGTTACCAAAAAAGACTGGATAACTTACCAAATCAAGGTATTTATAGAGCAATTACACTCAGTGTGAAAGTGTTAAGTATTTCATAATTTTTTTCATGTCGTCGCCTGTATGTCTCCGATCTAACACGAGATGTTAGACAGAAGACACTTGCCCCGAATCAATACGAGATATTGATCAGAGGCCTTTTCATAAGTTAATACGAGATATTAACTGTACGTTTTTCATACCTACCCACATTGTAGTGTATTTTTTCTGTAGCTTACTAGCTTACCATACGCATAATACGGATGTAACTTTACCCGTATTCACAGGCTTTAATCCATGTTTCTTTTACAGAACATGAATTCCATGACGACGTAAGTTATCATACTCCGTACTATGAAATGACTCGTGGAGAGGATATCATCGGGGAATTTGTAGCCCCACCAACTCCATCGCTTCATGACGACGGTTCCCAGGGCTTACAACCAGTGGAATTAATGCTTGAGGAACTGGCACAACTAGGCGACGTACAGCAAACTGCTGCGTCGTTGCCTCCAAATACGGAGCAACCGCTTTTGCACGAGCCTAGCCCCGATGGCTTACCCGCTTTTTGCCCTGACACTACACCCATGCTTCCGCTTACTCCTGCAGTCGATCCAGACTTGCTTAGCGCTTTGGGAGACTGCCATACCGATACACCCGATTGGGGTGAGAATATTTTAGATGATATTTCCCATCGATGGGAACCTATCTTAAAATCTGGTCTTACAAAAGATGCCAGAGAGGGTATTACTAAGAAATATCTCTATCCAAAAAATATGGCTTTAGCAAAACCTCCAATTTTGAACCCGGAAATATCAGCGGTTGTAACCGAGACATCTCGAAACCGCGATGTACGAGTATGCAGTAAACAGGGACAGCTTGGTCAGGCACTTACTGCTATAGGCAAAGTAATGACAGGCCTGCTCACGAAGAAAATGGAAACCCCGGAGGTACTTCGAGTCCTTAATGATGCTGGCAAGATGATCGCAGACTCTCACTTTTCAGAGACGGAGACCCGGCGATCGTTGATTACACCATTACTGGAAAAATCCTTTATTGCCCCAATAAAAGATCGGAAAAGGGATGCATATCTCTTTGGCGAGAACCTTAGTGAGTTTATAAAATCCTCACGAGGCATCAAAAAAACCGGACAATTAATAACGCCTCCTGTGGTTCCAACACCGGGAAACTCCAAGGGCGGTCCGCAGCGAAACCAGCGCTACCAGCGCGGCATGCCAGCGGGCCGCAGCAACGCACCGCGTCAGCAACCGTCTCACCAGCAGCGACGTCCGCAGCAGTACCAGCGACGCCCTCCACCTCCACCTCCGCCTGCACGACGGAACCCGCCGCCACCGGGACAGCCACAGAGCGCCATCGCGCGCCCTCGCAACGCGATGGCCAATTAAATACCGAGGTACATGCGGGTCGCTTAGTCCATTTTTATAACGCTTGGCGCAACATAACCAATGATCCTGTAATTCTCGAAGCTGTGTCAGGCTATCGCATTCCTTTTATTGATATTCCTTACCAAAGTACGGACGATTACCCGAACCAAAATTTTGGTATGACTGATTCAATTGCCATTGAAAAAGAAATTATACATTTACAGGCTATTGGAGCTGTAAGACAATGCATGCCGGTGCAAGGCCAATTCTTATCAAATATTTTTTTAGTACCGAAGAGTAATGGAGAAATGAGATTCATACTTAATTTAAAAAAACTGAATAAATTTATTTCTTTAGAACATTTTAAAATGGAAGACGTTAGAACCGCTACAAAATTGATGAACCGTGATTGCTATATGGCTAATTTAGACCTTAAAGACGCTTACTTTTTGGTACCTATAAATGAGCATGACAAAAAATTCCTACGTTTTCGCTTTAACAGTAATTTATTTGAGTTTTCTGCCTTACCCTTCGGTATTTGTACAGCACCGTGCATCTTTACAAAATTGTTAAAACCAGTAATGGCAACCTTACGTTCCAGGGGTTTCCTATCTGTAACCTACTTGGATGATATTCTGTGTTTGGGAAATTCATACGAAAATTGCATGCAAAACGTCACTGAAACTATAAAAATGTTGACAGATTTAGGGTTCTTAATAAATTATGAGAAAAGTGTCCTTATTCCCAACAAAACCTGTCAATTCTTAGGTTTCGTATTAAACTCTGAAAAAATGCACTTAGAATTACCAATTAAGAAAAAACACGGTATACTCGACCGTACGAGGACCCTTATGCACCAAACAAGAATAAGCATTCGTGATTTTGCGCGATACGTTGGTACTCTAACTGCAGCTTGTCCAGGAGTTCAATACGGTTGGGCTCATACAAAAGCGTTTGAACGCGTCAAATATTTAGCTCTTTTGAACAATCCTTGTTACGAAAAGATTATCACCCTCCCTAACTATATCCTTAATGATTTAGTTTGGTGGGAAAATAATATTCAAAAATCCGTAAATCCAATTCGAAGTTCCAAATATACTCTGGAGATATTCACCGATGCCTCTAAAACGGGGTGGGGAGCTTCATGTAGTAATGAAAAGATAGGCGGCTTCTGGACCAATGATGAGAAACTTCATCACATTAATTATTTGGAGCTACTGGCTGCGTTCTTCGGTTTGAAATCTTTCGCAAATGAACTCCATAATTGTGAAATCTTAATGCGGATAGATAATACTACCGCTATAGCCTATATAAATAGAATGGGCGGTGTGCAGTTTGCACACTTAAACAACATATCTCAGGCAATTTGGAAATGGTGTGAGGATAGGCATATTTTTATCTTTGCAAGTTATATTAAATCGACAGACAATACAGATGCGGATACATAGTCTCGTAACCGAAACATCGACACTGAATGGGAACTCTCATCTGATGCGTACAAGGAAATCGTGACCAAATTTGGTAATCCCGAAATCGACCTTTTTGCTACAAGGATTAATACAAAATGCGAACAGTACGTATCCTGGAAACGGGATCCTTATGCTTTCAATATTGACGCCTTTACAATTAGTTGGCACGATTTCTTTTTCTACGCATTTCCCCCGTTCTCCCTTATTTTGAAAGTATTGCAAAAAATTAAAACAGATGATGCAACAGGAATTCTAGTAGTTCCATACTGGCCCGCCCAACCCTGGTTTCCGGTTTTTATGTCCTTATCAATTGTAGAGCCAATTATATTTCCCCCTAGTAAACAGTTACTTTCGTCTGCTTTCAGCGATGCTCACCCTCTCCACCATCATCTTACCCTGGTGGCGAGTGTATTATCAGGCGAGCCTTTGCAAAGAAACAAGTCCCGCAATCGGCCTCAGATATAATGATATCCTCATTATCAAAAAATACCCTACTACAATACAATTCTAGTATTAAATTATGGTGGCAGTATTGTTCGGATAAAAATATTTACGACTTGCATAACGTAACAGTTAATGATTTATTAGATTTTCTTAGTGATTGTTTTCAAAAAGGTAGTTCGTATGGAACATTAAACAATCATCGTTCAGCAATTTCACTTATATCTTTAAATACTATTGGGAACGATGACCGCATCAAAAGATTTTTTAAAGGTGTGTTTAAATTACGCCCGTCTTATGCTAGATATTCTGTAACTTGGGACCCTATCATTGTGCTCGATTTCTTAGCAAATTTTCACCCTAATGATTCTCTGCCACCTGGAAATTCTCACAAAAAACTAGTGGTTTTATTGTCTTTAGCGACGGGACACAGAACCCAAACATTGTCTCTTATCCGTATCAAAAATATACAACGTTTTGCAGACAGAATTATAATTAAAGTAACTGACATCATTAAGACTTCATCTATCGGTAAAAGTCAGCCTATTTTAGACTTACCTTTTTTCACAGAAAGGCCAAGTATTTGTCCCGCCGAAACTTTAATTACCTATATGATATTACCTCAATCATCGAAGTACAAATGAAGAAAAGCTGATTCTTACATACAAAAGGCCTTAACAAGCAGCAACGCCTCAATCCTTGGGACGCTGGATAAAACAAACGATTGAGGAAAGCGGTGTCGACACCAATATTTTCCGTGCCCATAGCACGCGACACGCGGCAACCTCCGCCGCATACCGTGCCGGAGTCAGCGTCGACACCATTCGGAAAGCAGCGGGTTGGTCACAGCAATCCGCTGTATTTGCGAATTTTTATAATAGGCCTATAGATCAGATCAATGACACAAATTTTATGGAAGGAATATTCCGGAATTAATTTGTAAATCATTATCTTTGTAATTTATTTTCTCCTAAATTTATTGTAATGTGTTTGATTGCAGTACAAATAAAAATAGTTACAATTTTCTACACAAATATTTGTATTTGTTCAGACCCTCCTGTTCCTTCTCATTATCTATACACAACATTTTTATAAACTCTGAACATCTACATGGTTTACTTTAAATCTTGAGACGAAGCCAGGATAATTACCTGATCAAACGAACTTACCTATAAGTGAAGTTCGATCCTAATTATCCTGGCTTCGTCGAAAAGATTTAAAGTCCCGACCCTCCCATATTTCAGAAAAAAATACCCAGTTTAATGTTGTGTTGCTTCTCTAAAATAAATGATTGCGCTAGCGATGGGGGCTAGTGACGAAGGCGAGGTAGGCTGCGCGGCGTGGGGGCAAGAGTAGTAAGCGTTCGCTTTCTCTTTCTCTCTTACCGCTAAATGACTATGTGCGAGTGAATACAAACGCGTAGGGCTAACTACATGGTTACTTTAAATCTTTTCGACGAAGCCAGGATAATTAGGATCGAACTTCACTTATAGGTAAGTTCGTTTGATCAGGTAATAAAAAATCAATAATACAATTACATACTAAGTAAAGCAGTGGACGAGCGTGGGTTGCTGATGATGATGATACTAAGTAAATTGTATTTTAAATTGACATAGACAGAAATATCCAAAAAATGGTAACCGATCAGTTACCGTGCTCACGTGAACGATTACAGGGCATGACCTTTCTCAACAGCCGACTGCCCTTTGAACTTAAAACCTTTTTTGCAACATCGTAAAGAATACTTTAGATTGTAGAAGTTTGGTTGTAAATTTCCATTTCTCTGAAATGTACATTTTTTCTCTAACACATTTTCAATTTTTAGCAAAGATAGCAATCTATATGGCGTCAGACAGAAGATCAGAAAAGCGATCGTAAGATTTGATTTCCAAAGTTTGACATTTCGCCTTGTGGACGATTGTTTCTGAAACGGTCAGAAAATTAAAGTGAATTTAAAATAACAGAATCATGTTTTCATTTGTTAATAATAGCGTTGCTTTGATAGATTTCTTTTTAATATGCTTTTAATTGTCACTTGAAGCAAATTAACCTATCAGTATATCAAATCATTTTTGTAGTATACACATTTTTTGATAAGCTACCAGTACTGTTTTGCACGCTATTACAATATTACGAGGCACTTTTCACTTTGACTGTACATGCAGGATATTAATTACCTACTCATTACCGTCTTCAGTATCAAAAATATGTTTATAAATAGGAATACGTCTTTCTAATTACGTTTTTAATAAGCTAGCATACGTTCGTACCTCTTCATTACCTACCTAAAGACATCCATTGGTTCGTATTGCGAGGATATTTAAAAAAAAATAATGACGGTTAAAAATGAGTATTTTTAGTGGTCATTTTGTACGGGAGAATTTTATCGATGAATTTTAAAAACGTTGTTCAAAAATTTTGATAGAACATGTGGTTAAAAGGATGTAAATATTCACGCTGTATCAGTCCTAATTAATAAGTATGTTCTTGAAAACGCAATCGTAATATAGTTTAATCACAAGGCATTCAAGATTACAGCAACTTTCACAAAACCGATTTACAAAACAGATCATCGACCCCCTATATAATTTCGCGATCTGAAGCTGGATACCTGCGCGGATTAAATATACGGATTCCGTTATTTGTCCTTGTTCGACAGACCAAATCCTTCTCAGAACATTGAGTCTCGTATTTATAGTAGTATTAAAATTATGCCACAGTGTAAAAGTTTTCAGTATCAATACCTTCTTCTCTAAGTGCCATCTAACGAAGGTTGGCGATCATAATAGCGACTTGAACCCTTGACACAGCTGCTTTAAACAAAGAACGGGTGCTTTTATTGTACCACTGGCGCAGATTTTTAAGCCAAGAAGTTCTTCTTCTTCCTAGGCTTCTCTTTCTTTGGATCTTGCCTTGTATTATAAGTTGCAATAGGTCATACTTCTGGCCACGCATCAATACCTACTTACATCCTATTGCAAACATAGTAAATTGTTGGTTGTCGACTTGAACGACGAAAAAAGTCCTTAATGATCACTCCTGATGGAATAAGTGCCTAAGCCTGATATCAAAATTTTCGCGTTGCATTATAACTATTTTTATTATAGACCGGAATTAACCGATCACAGCAGCCGTGGTCGCCAGCTCCACCGCTTATGAGCAAATATATAATTAAGCTTGCATATCGAGGCACAGACCGCCACCTACCAGGCTCTAGTTAATACATAATATTTTCTTGACCCAAAACCCGGGTAAACAACGAGTATTACGCCACCGATACAGTCAACATTTTAAAATCTAGGAATACTGGGAATCCTTATACTGGAGTATTAAACTTATACCTTATCCATTTCCCGATATCCAGGTTGGCAGTATGAATGAAGATGGTATAATTTGGTTCGTATTGCGAGGTAAGAATACGGTTTATATCTTACGTCAGGCAATGTAGGTTTTAGCAGTACATTAGCGGAGTCTGAAAACTTTTAGTAGGTAGGAAGAATACATTTTATATGGAGCACCTAGTTTTCATAAAGAAATCTTATAACTGTACATTTTCGAGTATGTTTAAAGCAAGGCTGCACTCATGCGTTTTCCGAATTCGATTTCCGAATTCGATTTCCGAATTCGGATTCCACATTCGGACATCCGAATGCATGGATTCAATATGCATGGCTTGCATTCGGAACGTCCATACGGTTTTTTTCCAAACGTAAAAAAAACGTACATGTGCGTTAGTAACATGTATTTAATATTGAATACATGCATTTCGAATGCCCGAATGCGAGATTTGAATTCGGAAATCGAATTCGGAAAACGCATGTGTGCGGCCAGGCTAAAAATTTTACCTTGAAATGACGTGAAGTTTAGTCATGGTAACGATTGCCACCGGCTATAGACCATAACGGCTATAGAACACCAGTAGAGTGACAAGTGCGCTGCCAAACTTATAATCCCCTTTCCCTCCAATTGGGCCTCCGGTACTCCCACTCACTCGACAAAACACTGCGCAGGCGAAGCTTTACGACGTGGATGTGGTGTCAATCCGGTCGGGCCGGCCCATTCATGCCGAAACGTAGTTCCCCAAAGTAAAAATAAAGTAAAGGTTAGGTAAAAGTCGACCCCGAAAACGTTAGCTCTTACACACGTACAAAATACTCGTAAATACCAATTAAATTTAATTTAAGGATAGGTTTATTCCAAAGTTATACAACCAACATTAATGTTGTTAAATAATTCGCACGGCGAAATATTATCCTAAGAGTGCACACCTGCGGCTTCCCCGTTAATAATTATTAATTCCAGGTGCTTAGCACTCCATTTCTGTAGAAGTTTTTTTTATGTGGTCTCATCTTTTTTCGACATTGCGAAATGTCTGTCTTGAGCCTTGTTTTCTTTTGGATATAGGAGAAATGTGTTTTTTGTTTAAAATGAAAAATGTATTTATATTTTGCTAAAACAAGGGTACTCGTATATGTTTGAGAAGAGTTTTAACAGTGCCTTAAGCGTTTTCCAAGACTACCCAAAAAATTAAACGTTATTAGAGAAAACTTGAAGTTGTTTTTACATACATAGGTAATAAGGCATTCAGTTATGTTAGTTTTATTTTAAAAATTAACTTATCGTGACTTTTTTTTCTTTGAGATAAAACTTGAATTCAGATATTGGTTAAAGTAATTTTACCAATTTAAGGTCTTCAATGGCGTCTTCGATGGATGAATTATATTGCCCAGTGGGAAAACGTAGGCTAATAAAAGAAAAACAGAATTATTGTAGTATAATAAATTATTGGCTTAATGCAGTAATTAATTAAGTTACAGATATAATTCCTACAGAGCACAATCATTATTGGTTTGAAAAAATGGCGTCGGCCGAGAGTCAGCGAATGAGCCCTACCTAAAAAGGACTAAACTTTTTGTTGCCGCCAACACTGCCTACTAGGTAATATTGTAACTATTGACTTCATTATAAGGCTATCATAAATTCAACAAGCACTAAATTACTATCAGAATTACAACTAGATATTATCTAACAGGTTACAACAAACGAGCTTTCTAGAGACGGAAATACTAGGCACAGAACATCCATCAGATATTGATACTATTGAAATTGTCAACTGTATCGATTGTATAGACATTATCGTACTCAACGATATCTATAACACTGTAGTTTGGCACTAAAACGAACACACAATCCAGCAGTAATCCAACTCGTAGAGATTAGGTAACAGGTCAGGCGCCGGCTCTCTAATGGCGGACGCAGCTTACTACATAGTTTGCATTGGCTATTGCAATTTGTAAAGCAATAACGACACTGTTTTAATGTAATGAGAAGAGAACATGTTACCAAAAGAGTGGTGGAAAGATGGGTATGAATGTATTTACATGGGTGGAGGAACAGAGGACGGCCGAAAAAGAGATGGATGGATTGTGTGAAGAATGACATGACTGAAAAGGGGGTAGATGATACGATGACGAATGACAGGGACAAATGGATGAAGAAAACATACTGAGCCGACCCCAGATAATCTAAGAACAGGGCAGATGATGATAACGACACTGTTTTATTGTTATTCTCGCTAAAGTTTACCGTTTATTAAATGCTTGAATTTGGTTTATCACTGGGAACGATGGTAGCTCAGCCAGTTGAGTGTGTCATCAGATCTGAAAAATCTAGAAGGCTATCCACATATGTGAATGGACTTTTCTAATCTACAAGATGTATCTGTGAACATTTACGTATCTTTAACCACTCTTTTTTTTTTTGTTTACCCAGGGGAAATGCGTTACGCATACCCGTCCACCGGGGGGTGGACGGGTTATGTCGGACTCCCCCGCTGAAGGCGGGGGTTACGACTAAAACCCCTGGGACTCTCCCTCATCGTCCATATTTGGAAGATGTCCTGGGTCCAAGCACGGAGCCTAGCACCACAACATCTTCCGGAATCTTTAACCACTCTTCTAACAACCAATCTGAACATCATTTGTTATACTAATGTAAAACCCATGATGCAATAAATGATTTGATTTGATACTTTTGAAATTTCAAATAATTTTTCTATTTCCATACAAAATAAACAATTCAAGTCACCGACTTGTATGAAAAGTTGAATTTTTTTTATGCAAATTGCCAATACTCGTTGAACAGATGTTGTTCAGAATGATTGGTAAAAGACATGGTATACGCATTTTTAGCTCGGCGATAAGGGGAAAACATCGAGAGGAAAACTACGTTTCGGATAATTTTCTGAAACTATGATAACCACCTTTTTTATGTGATAGATGGCAGACGAGCAGACGGATCACCTGATGGTTAGCGATTACCGCCGCCCATAGACACCTGCAACACCAGAAGAGTCACAAGTGCTCTGCCAACCTTTTACCCTCATTGCCTCCAATTGGGAATCCGGTACCCTCACTCACTCGACAAAACACCGCGCAGGCGCTGCTTCACGCCGGTCTTCAGTGAAGCCGTGGTATCACTCCGGTCGGGCCAGCCCATTCATGCCGAAGCGTGGTTCTCTCACGGTAAAAAAAGCCTGTTAACCTTGTTAAAGATTTAAAGGTCAGACGGAAGTCGCTTCATTCAGACATCTACGTTAGTAGAGCACTATTGATCGTTTTTACTCGTTGCTGGTAAATCCTCCAAGACCATTAAAGAGTGATTGAGTAAGAAAAACATAAGTCAACATTTTATCTTCTTCTTACTTCTATGGATAATGACAAGACTAATAGGTTAACTAAAACACGAAACACTAGCATAATGTTATCGACGCCCAACGCCATCTATTGGTTCAATTTGGAACCACTGTACCGAAGCGAAGTGAGGGCGGGCCGCTAGTTTAATAATAATGTTGTTTTAATATGTAATCATTTTGGTCTATCGGTAATATACAGCTGCTCATAAATACGATAGGTACAGAATACTTAAATGTGAGTAATCTGAACTTATACTACAAACCGCCAATGATGTATAAACCTATGTATAAACACCGCCTCAACTATTTCAGCAAAATTTAATCCTCTGGCTAACATAATTGAAACCGCTTAGTTCAATTGAATGTATAATTTCATACTAACGTGCCCACTGGATCAAATTCCCCTATGAAATTGTTATCGGTTCATTTCAACACAAACTGTATCTTCGAGGCGCCATCAACAGTTTTAGTGCCAATCATTTTGTGGCCGCGTGGGGCCGTTGAAAATTGCGGTATTACTGCCTGTAATAAGTAGGGCAAACCAGGAATAAAAGTAACAACGGATTAAACAAATAAATAGCGTTTAGTATGTAAATATCTAAAAGAACGCTTTGACATGAAAGGGCTGGTGGACCAAAGTGATAGATACCACGACCTCACCCCACCCCAGAAGACTGGCTTGAGGCAGCGCCTGCGCTGATTCGCCGAGTGATTAAAAGGTGGTGGCCCAATCGGGGGGAAAGAAGGTTAAAGGTAGCGCACTTGCCACTTCACTGGTGTTGTGAATGTCTATGGGTGGCGTCAATCGCTAACCATCAGATGATATATCTGTTTGTATCATTGATAAAAAACCCCAGTTTCTACTAACCATAAGTGAATACCTATACCAATCTCGAAAGAAACACAATAACTTGAAATATGTAATCTAAATAGGTATATTTTTAGTAATTGCGTCAAGACCCGTCAAACCCAATGTCCTTAAGACCAAGGTTTTATTTTAACCAGTGCGTCGCACCAATGACTCGTGGAGCCGAAATTTGAACTCTCACTTTGCACACAAGAACGAAAACTTCCCCAAAATATCTTCTAACAAAAAATAAAAGCCCTTTGCCCCGAAATTACAAATCAGCAAAAGCAGTATGGTTGAAATCAATAGAATCAATTGGATTAGATTGGATTTCGTCGGCTCAGCGACTAAAGAGGATCTTGGCCTGACATCAAAGTGTGCCAGCCCTATAGCCAATTAATTTTATAACCAATCAACCTTTTTTGATCAAACTACAGGATGAATTGAAAACATTTGGCAAGTTTTCAAGGATGTCTCTTAATGTTTAGGGAGGACTTCAGTAAACTTAAGCCGAGTACTCAAACAATTCGCGTTGAGAGCTGTTCCAATTTATATTAATTATATGTTTTAATAAATAACATTGTAGGTAGGTATCAAAAAATGACGAAATATTTTACCTAGAGATTTTAAAGTGAAAGTTCTTAAATGTATATTATGTGTGTTACTAGTTTGTGTATTGTGACAAAATAAATGAAAATAAGGATTTGAATATTTTATATGTTAGGATGTAGCAATCAGAATAAAAACATTGACAAAGTCATGTTATGGAACTTTAATTTGTAAGACGTAATGTTACTAACATGTTCAATAGAGGAATTAAATATTTAAAATATCTAAGTATTTTTAAGGTTACTAATAATTTCTATAATCTCAACTCTGAAGTCGTAACAATGAGTAGCTTTTTCTTAATTTAGCGTACTTCTTTAAGTATAATTCATTTATATCATGCGGGGCCACTAAATCGCAGACTAAAAACACAGAATTTTGCCGTACTTACTTATTTTTAAAAGTGTTTTTTTTTTTTTTATGTGATAGGTAGGTAGCAGACGAGCAGGCGGATCACCTGATGGTAAGCAATTGCCGCCGCCCATGCACACATGCAACACCAGTGGAGTCACAAGTGCGCTGCTAACCTTTTATCCCCTTCCCCCCCGATGGGCCTCCGGTACCTCACTCACTGTAGTGTGTGTAGTGTAGTTTAAATCTTCAAATGTTGGTTTTACAAATTACCATAGGAGAACCACACTTCGGCATTACTAGGCCGGCTCGACCAGAGTGATACCACGGCATTACACATGACTAGCGTAAAGCAGCACCTGCTGCAATATTTCGCCCACTGAGTAAGGGTACCGGAAACCCAATCAGGGCGGAATGGGGGTAAAAAGGTTGTTAGCGTACTTGTGACTCTATTAGGTGCTGCGGATGTTTATGGACCGTGACAATTGCCTACCATCAGGTGATCCTACCGTTTGCCACCTAACACATAATTAGTTTGTGTAAATTTCCTTCAAAATGCTTCGAAGAAAGTCATTTTACAACTAAAAGAAAAGTACAAAGTAAAGAAAAGAACTTAATCAAGCACTTTATTTCAATAGTGCTACTTCTAAAAACGATTTGATTTTAGTGCCCGTCCACACTCCTAAGTTTATGGCTGAACCGCCATAGTTACGACGTAATCCCAGAAACATTACTCCTGGGTAATAGGTAAGCAATTGTCGATGCTCAATGTGAGTTTTATCGGTTATAAAACGTACTGCTTTTATTACCAATTAATATGAGGTGATATGGCATATCACTGTAATATTATAAAGGGAAAAGTTTGTGAGTGTGTGAATATACAGTGAGTGTGTATGTTTGTTACTTCATCGCGGCTAAACGGCTGGAGGAATTTTAATAAAATGTGGTTAGAAGTTAGTGACAGTCTGAATTAACATATGAGATACGTTTCAATTAAATTTTATTTATTTATTTGGAACACAATCAGCCGTTATTACACCATAAACCGATTCTGAGTGCAGTAATAAATCGCATGCCATCAAATGATCCGTCTGCTCATTGCTACCTTTTACATATAGAGTAAACTTTACTATACTATATAGTACGGAGCCTCTTGAAGCCTCTTTATTTTAATCCTGTAAATTATATAAGCTAACGCGGTTCATAACATGAACCGCACTTATATTACGAGTGCTCTCTACAGAATCTTTGACATTGTAATTTGATGAAGTAGGCGAACGCTTTCACTATCAACCCCGTTAATTTCGTTTCACAATTAGCGAGTGGATGTCATATTTCGTGTCTCATTTGTCCGGATTAGTGTAATGGTAACCGCGAAATCCGGTTACTGTAAGAGTGGTTTTCAAATTAGGTGGCTGATCCGGCGCGAAGGACCAGTATTTAAGCTAGCTTATTATTTGTGAGAGGTAGCAAATACAATAAAAAAATCGTGTGACGTAATTTTACGGGCGGGCCTTGTTGGCAACATATCGGAAATACATTATAGAGTGCTCATTACCGAGTAAAATAATTATAACGATTAGTTACGTTATTTTAAACCATTTATTTACTTTTAAATCTCTGCCCCAACCGATTGTACAGCCATAATCGAAATCTATCGCGTAATAAAGCTACAGCAAATTGAGTTTTAAATATTATCGACCGAGGGGATTAACCCTGATATAGATTTTGAGTCAAACAGATTATTACCATGATGCTTATATTGTATCCATAATATTAAAATGTTAATTGTTTGCAATTATTTCTTAATATTTACTAAGGGAATTCTAGGTGTTAATTTTAAATTCCTTCGACGAAACATAGGGGAGGTTCCGGGATAGTTGAACCCCTTTTATACTATGATTAATATTTTTGTATATATTGCGTTCTGCTCTTATTAACGGATGAATGATGGCTTAGGGAAACAGGCACACTTTATTATAAAAAATGTTTTGAAAAGTTAAATTAGTTAAATTGTAATTAACCTTTTTTAAAATGTGACAAGTGGTTTTAACTATCCCTACCCTATGGGATAGTTGATCAGGGGGGGTGGGGATATATGACCATAGGTGGGAAATTTGACCACACCTTCTTTTTTGAAGGATAACAATTATAAAATACCCTTTCAAAATTAAAATAGAATTTATTGACTATAATCACTATCAAAAGTTTACATATTAAGCAACTGTTTAAAACAAATTAAACCAACATCAATGCCTTTTATCATTGACATTACTTAACATTTGTAAACTATATTCAGTATTAAAAGTTTTTTACTTATCAACTATAAGTACATACAGTCGAGTTCAAAAATATGTTATTACACTTAGGACCTTGTCACAATACATATTTATCAGAAAGTGGGATTCGTTTTCTTATTACATAATATGTACTGTGACAAGGTCCTAAAGTGTATACATATTTTTGAACTCGACTGTACAAATTATAAGATATCGATGACAATTTACGAGTGAAATCATCAATCATCTTGAAATCAACACTTCACCGGAATACACCACTGTACATACACATTAACATAATAATCACGCAACAAACGATGGCTATCGCGGCCCCGAGCGTGCCGGCCGCGATGTACACGTTGTGCAGCCGGTCGTGGTACAGCCCGAGCGGCAGGCGCACCTCGCGCACGGAGCCCCCGCCGCGGGACTCGCTGCCTATGCTCGTCTCGTCACTCACTACTGACTCCAGGATGAAATCCTCTGTAGACAAGTATAAAACCATTACAAATTAATGCATTTTATTTCAACATCAACATATTTTCAGTCAATAGACGTCCACTGCTGGACATAGGCCTCCCCCAAAGTTCTCCGCACAGATCGGTCCTGTGCCACCCGCATCCAAGGGACTCCCGACTACCAATTAATATAAATATATTTATAGTTTTATATTAATTGGTAGTATACAGTCAAGATTGAAATAGGAGGGATAGAAAGTTTGCAGGTTTATATTAACGACTAATACTCGTACATACCTATCCTACTTTCGATGGTTTAAAATTAAGTAGACAAGTTGTGAAATTCCTAATCACCATGCTTATATACGCGCAATAGTGCATGTATTCCTCTAAATAAAATTCCAGCAAAAACCATTAAAAACATGACGTATGTTCTCGACTTAACAAATCTCCGCTAATAAGTACTCGTTAGCTTGATAAAGTCCCGTATAACTTTTTAGTTGCTTTGCTTGTCTACCTACCTGGAAATTGA